>CM055119.1:122359871-122383079 GCA_029206835.1 Rana muscosa | reverse complement strand
CCTATAGTTTTCTGTCCCTAGAAAAAATGTTTTTTTAAAGCACACTATAGCACAAGGAGAATTTCCCTCACTGTCCTTCCCTGTCCCTAGAAACAAGGATTCGTACAGTAAAACACACTGACACTCTCCCTACCTATAGTTTTCTGTCCCTAGAAAAAATGTTTTTTTAAAGCACACTATAGCACAAGGAGAATTTCCCTCACTGTCCTTCCTGTCCCTAGAAACAAGGATTCGTACAGTAAAACACACTGACACTCTCCCTACCTATAGTTTTCTGTCCCTAGAAAAAATGTTTTTTTAAAGCACACTATAGCACAAGGAGAATTTCCCTCACTGTCCTTCCCTGTCCCTAGAAACAAGGATTCGTACAGTAAAACACACTGACACTCTCCCTACCTATAGTTTTCTGTCCCTAGAAAAAATGTTTTTTTAAAGCACACTATAGCACAAGGAGAATTTCCCTCACTGTCCTTCCCTGTCCCTAGAAACAAGGATTCGTACAGTAAAACACACTGACACTCTCCCTACCTATAGTTTTCTGTCCCTAGAAAAAATGTTTTTTTAAAGCACACTATAGCACAAGGAGAATTTCCCTCACTGTCCTTCCCTGTCCCTAGAAACAAGGATTCGTACAGTAAAACACACTGACACTCTCCCTACCTATAGTTTTCTGTCCCTAGAAAAAATGTTTTTTTTAAAGCACACTATAGCACAAGGAGAATTTCCCTCACTGTCCTTCCCTGTCCCTAGAAACAAGGATTCGTACAGTAAAACACACTGACACTCTCCCTACCTATAGTTTTCTGTCCCTAGAAAAAATGTTTTTTTAAAGCACACTATAGCACAAGGAGAATTTCCCTCACTGTCCTTCCCTGTCCCTAGAAACAAGGATTCGTACAGTAAAACACACTGACACGCTCCCTACCTATAGTTTTCTGTCCCTAGAAAAAATGTTTTTTTAAAGCACACTATAGCACAAGGAGAATTTCCCTCACTGTCCTTCCCTGTCCCTAGAAACAAGGATTCGTACAGTAAAACACACTGACACGCTCCCTACCTATAGTTTTCTGTCCCTAGAAAAAATGTTTTTTTAAAGCACACTATAGCACAAGGAGAATTTCCCTCACTGTCCTTCCCTGTCCCTAGAAACAAGGATTCGTACAGTAAAACACACTGACACTCTCCCTACCTATAGTTTTCTGTCCCTAGAAAAAATGTTTTTTTAAAGCACACTATAGCACAAGGAGAATTTCCCTCACTGTCCTTCCCTGTCCCTAGAAACAAGGATTCGTACAGTAAAACACACTGACACTCTCCCTACCTATAGGTTTTCTGTCCCTAGAAATAAATGTTTTTTTAAAGCACACTATAGCACAAGGAGAATTTCCCTCACTGTCCTTCCCTGTCCCTAGAAACAAGGATTCGTACAGTAAAACACACTGACACTCTCCCTACCTATAGTTTTCTGTCCCTAGAAAAAATGTTTTTTTAAAGCACACTATAGCACAAGGAGAATTTCCCTCACTGTCCTTCCCTGTCCCTAGAAACAAGGATTCGTACAGTAAAACACACTGACACTCTCCCTACCTATAGTTTTCTGTCCCTAGAAAAAATGTTTTTTTAAAGCACACTATAGCACAAGGAGAATTTCCCTCACTGTCCTTCCCTGTCCCTAGAAACAAGGATTCGTACAGTAAAACACACTGACACTCTCCCTACCTATAGTTTTCTGTCCCTAGAAAAAATGTTTTTTTAAAGCACACTATAGCACAAGGAGAATTTCCCTCACTGTCCTTCCCTGTCCCTAGAAACAAGGATTCGTACAGTAAAACACACTGACACTCTCCCTACCTATAGTTTTCTGTCCCTAGAAAAAATGTTTTTTTAAAGCACACTATAGCACAAGGAGAATTTCCCTCACTGTCCTTCCCTGTCCCTAGAAACAAGGATTCGTACAGTAAAACACACTGACACTCTCCCTACCTATAGTTTTCTGTCCCTAGAAAAAATGTTTTTTTTAAAGCACACTATAGCACAAGGAGAATTTCCCTCACTGTCCTTCCCTGTCCCTAGAAACAAGGATTCGTACAGTAAAACACACTGACACTCTCCCTACCTATAGTTTTCTGTCCCTAGAAAAAATGTTTTTTTAAAGCACACTATAGCACAAGGAGAATTTCCCTCACTGTCCTTCCCTGTCCCTAGAAACAAGGATTCGTACAGTAAAACACACTGACACTCTCCCTACCTATAGTTTTCTGTCCCTAGAAAAAATGTTTTTTTAAAGCACACTATAGCACAAGGAGAATTTCCCTCACTGTCCTTCCCTGTCCCTAGAAACAAGGATTCGTACAGTAAAACACACTGACACGCTCCCTACCTATAGTTTTCTGTCCCTAGAAAAATGTTTTTTAAAGCACACTATAGCACAAGGAGAATTTCCCTCACTGTCCTTCCCTGTCCCTAGAAACAAGGATTCGTACAGTAAAACACACTGACACTCTCCCTACCTATAGTTTTCCTGTCCCTAGAAAAAATGTTTTTTTAAAGCACACTATAGCACAAGGAGAATTTCCCTCACTGTCCTTCCCTGTCCCTAGAAACAAGGATTCGTACAGTAAAACACACTGACACTCTCCCTACCTATAGTTTTCTGTCCCTAGAAAAAATGTTTTTTTTAAAGCACACTATAGCACAAGGAGAATTTCCCCTCACTGTCCTTCCCTGTCCCTAGAAACAAGGATTCGTACAGTAAAACACACTGACACTCTCCCTACCTATAGTTTTCTGTCCCTAGAAAAAATGTTTTTTTTAAAGCACACTATAGCACAAGGAGAATTTCCCCTCACTGTCCTTCCCTGTCCCTAGAAACAAGGATTCGTACAGTAAAACACACTGACACTCTCCCTACCTATAGTTTTCTGTCCCTAGAAAAAATGTTTTTTTAAAGCACACTATAGCACAAGGAGAATTTCCCTCACTGTCCTTCCCTGTCCCTAGAAACAAGGATTCGTACAGTAAAACACACTGACACTCTCCCTACCTATAGTTTTCTGTCCCTAGAAAAATGTTTTTTTAAAGCACACTATAGCACAAGGAGAATTTCCCTCACTGTCCTTCCTGTCCCTAGAAACAAGGATTCGTACAGTAAAACACACTGACACTCTCCCTACCTATAGTTTTCTGTCCCTAGAAAAATGTTTTTTTTAAAGCACACTATAGCACAAGGAGAATTTCCCTCACTGTCCTTCCCTGTCCCCTAGAAACAAGGATTCGTACAGTAAAACACACTGACACTCTCCCTACCTATAGTTTTCTGTCCCTAGAAAAAATGTTTTTTTAAAGCACACTATAGCACAAGGAGAATTTCCCTCACTGTCCTTCCCTGTCCCTAGAAACAGGATTCGTACAGTAAAACACACTGACACTCTCCCTACCTATAGTTTTCTGTCCCTAGAAAAAATGTTTTTTTAAAGCACACTATAGCACAAGGAGAATTTCCCTCACTGTCCTTCCCTGTCCCTAGAAACAAGGATTCGTACAGTAAAACACACTGACACTCTCCCTACCTATAGTTTTCTGTCCCTAGAAAAAATGTTTTTTTAAAGCACACTATAGCACAAGGAGAATTTCCCTCACTGTCCTTCCCTGTCCCTAGAAACAAGGATTCGTACAGTAAAACACACTGACACTCTCCCTACCTATAGTTTTCTGTCCCTAGAAAAAATGTTTTTTTAAAGCACACTATAGCACAAGGAGAATTTCCCTCACTGTCCTTCCCTGTCCCTAGAAACAAGGATTCGTACAGTAAAACACACTGGACACTCTCCCTACCTATAGTTTTCTGTCCCTAGAAAAAATGTTTTTTTAAAGCACACTATAGCACAAGAGAATTTCCCTCACTGTCCTTCCCTGTCCCTAGAAACAAGGATTCGTACAGTAAAACACACTGACACTCTCCCTACCTATAGTTTTCTGTCCTAGAAAAAATGTTTTTTTAAAGCACACTATAGCACAAGAAGAATTTCCCTCACTGTCCTTCCCTGTCCCTAGAAACAAGGATTCGTACAGTAAAACACACTGACACTCTCCCTACCTATAGTTTTCTGTCCCTAGAAAAAATGTTTTTTTTTAAGCACACTATAGCACAAGGAGAATTTCCCTCACTGTCCTTCCCTGTCCCTAGAACAAGGATTCGTACAGTAAAACACACTGACACTCTCCCTACCTATAGTTTTCTGTCCCTAGAAAAAATGTTTTTTTAAAGCACACTATAGCACAAGGAGAATTTCCCTCACTGTCCTTCCCTGTCCCTAGAAACAAGGATTCGTACAGTAAAACACACTGACACTCTCCCTACCTATAGTTTTCTGTCCCTAGAAAAAATGTTTTTTTTAAGCACACTATAGCACAAGGAGAATTTCCCTCACTGTCCTTCCCTGTCCCTAGAAACAAGGATTCGTACAGTAAAACACACTGACACTCTCCCTACCTATAGTTTTCTGTCCCTAGAAAAAATGTTTTTTTTAAAGCACACTATAGCACAAGGAGAATTTCCCTCACTGTCCCTTCCCTGTCCCTAGAAACAAGGATTCGTACAGTAAAACACACTGACACTCTCCCTACCTATAGTTTTCTGTCCCTAGAAAAAATGTTTTTTTAAAGCACACTATAGCACAAGGAGAATTTCCCTCACTGTCCTTCCCTGTCCCTAGAAACAAGGATTCGTACAGTAAAACACACTGACACTCTCCCCTACCTATAGTTTTCTGTCCCTAGAAAAAATGTTTTTTTAAAGCACACTATAGCACAAGGAGAATTTCCCTCACTGTCCCTTCCCTGTCCCTAGAAACAAGGATTCGTACAGTAAAACACACTGACACTCTCCCTACCTATAGTTTTCTGTCCCTAGAAAAAATGTTTTTTTAAAGCACACTATAGCACAAGGAGAATTTCCCTCACTGTCCTTCCCTGTCCCTAGAAACAAGGATTCGTACAGTAAAACACACTGACACTCTCCCTACCTATAGTTTTCTGTCCCTAGAAAAATGTTTTTTTAAAGCACACTATAGCACAAGGAGAATTTCCCTCACTGTCCTTCCCTGTCCCTAGAAACAAGGATTCGTACAGTAAAACACACTGACACTCTCCCTACCTATAGTTTTCTGTCCCTAGAAAAAATGTTTTTTTAAAGCACACTATAGCACAAGGAGAATTTCCCTCACTGTCCTTCCCTGTCCCTAGAAACAAGGATTCGTACAGTAAAACACACTGACACTCTCCCTACCTATAGTTTTCTGTCCCTAGAAAAAATGTTTTTTTTAAAGCACACTATAGCACAAGGAGAATTTCCCTCACTGTCCTTCCCTGTCCCTAGAAACAAGGATTCGTACAGTAAAACACACTGACACTCTCCCTACCTATAGTTTTCTGTCCCTAGAAAAAATGTTTTTTTAAAGCACACTATAGCACAAGGAGAATTTCCCTCACTGTCCTTCCTGTCCCTAGAAACAAGGATTCGTACAGTAAAACACACTGACACTCTCCCTACCTATAGTTTTCTGTCCCTAGAAAAATTGTTTTTTAAAGCACACTATAGCACAAGGAGAATTTCCCTCACTGTCCTTCCCTGTCCCTAGAAACAAGGATTCGTACAGTAAAACACACTGACACTCTCCCTACCTATAGTTTTCTGTCCCTAGAAAAAATGTTTTTTTAAAGCACACTATAGCACAAGGAGAATTTCCCTCACTGTCCTTCCCTGTCCCTAGAAACAAGGATTCGTACAGTAAAACACACTGACACTCTCCCTACCTATAGTTTTCTGTCCTAGAAAAAATGTTTTTTTTAAAGCACACTATAGCACAAGGAGAATTTCCCTCACTGTCCTTCCCTGTCCCTAGAAACAAGGATTCGTACAGTAAAACACACTGACACTCTCCCTACCTATAGTTTTCTGTCCCTAGAAAAATGTTTTTTTAAAGCACACTATAGCACAAGGAGAATTTCCCTCACTGTCCTTCCCTGTCCCTAGAAACAAGGATTCGTACAGTAAAACACACTGACACGCTCCCTACCTATAGTTTTCTGTCCCTAGAAAAAATGTTTTTTTAAAGCACACTATAGCACAAGGAGAATTTCCCTCACTGTCCTTCCCTGTCCCTAGAAACAAGGATTCGTACAGTAAAACACACTGACACTCTCCCTACCTATAGTTTTCTGTCCCTAGAAAAAATGTTTTTTTAAAGCACACTATAGCACAAGGAGAATTTCCCCTCACTGTCCTTCCCTGTCCCTAGAAACAAGGATTCGTACAGTAAAACACACTGACACTCTCCCTACCTATAGTTTTCTGTCCCTAGAAAAAATGTTTTTTTAAAGCACACTATAGCACAAGGAGAATTTCCCTCACTGTCCTTCCCTGTCCCTAGAAACAAGGATTCGTACAGTAAAAACACACTGACACTCTCCCTACCTATAGTTTTCTGTCCCTAGAAAAAATGTTTTTTTAAAGCACACTATAGCACAAGGAGAATTTCCCTCACTGTCCTTCCCTGTCCCTAGAAACAAGGATTCGTACAGTAAAACACACTGACACGCTCCCTACCTATAGTTTTCTGTCCCTAGAAAAAATGTTTTTTTTAAAGCACACTATAGCACAAGGAGAATTTCCCTCACTGTCCTTCCCTGTCCCTAGAAACAAGGATTCGTACAGTAAAACACACTGACACTCTCCCTACCTATAGTTTTCTGTCCCTAGAAAAAATGTTTTTTTAAAGCACACTATAGCACAAGGAGAATTTCCCTCACTGTCCTTCCCTGTCCCTAGAAACAAGGATTCGTACAGTAAAACACACTGACACTCTCCCTACCTATAGTTTTCTGTCCCTAGAAAAATGTTTTTTTAAAGCACACTATAGCACAAGGAGAATTTCCCTCACTGTCCTTCCCTGTCCCTAGAAACAAGGATTCGTACAGTAAAACACACTGACACTCTCCCTACCTATAGTTTTCTGTCCCTAGAAAAAATGTTTTTTTAAAGCACACTATAGCACAAGGAGAATTTCCCTCACTGTCCTTCCCTGTCCCTAGAAACAAGGATTCGTACAGTAAAACACACTGACACTCTCCCTACCTATAGTTTTCTGTCCCTAGAAAAAATGTTTTTTTAAAGCACACTATAGCACAAGGAGAATTTCCCTCACTGTCCTTCCCTGTCCCTAGAAACAAGGATTCGTACAGTAAAACACACTGACACTCTCCCTACCTATAGTTTTCTGTCCCTAGAAAAAATGTTGTTTTAAAGCACTATAGCACAAGGAGAATTTCCCTCACTGTCCCTTCCCTGTCCCTAGAAACAAGGATTCGTACAGTAAAACACACTGACACTCTCCCTACCTATAGTTTTCTGTCCCTAGAAAAAATGTTTTTTTAAAGCACACTATAGCACAAGGAGAATTTCCCTCACTGTCCTTCCCTGTCCCTAGAAACAAGGATTCGTACAGTAAAACACACTGACACTCTCCCTACCTATAGTTTTCTGTCCCTAGAAAAAATGTTTTTTTAAAGCACACTATAGCACAAGGAGAATTTCCCTCACTGTCCTTCCCTGTCCCTAGAAACAAGGATTCGTACAGTAAAAACACTGACACTCTCCCTACCTATAGTTTTCTGTCCCTAGAAAAAATGTTTTTTTAAAGCACACTATAGCACAAGGAGAATTTCCCTCACTGTCCTTCCCTGTCCCTAGAAACAAGGATTCGTACAGTAAAACACACTGACACTCTCCCTACCTATAGTTTTCTGTCCCTAGAAAAAATGTTTTTTAAAGCACACTATAGCACAAGGAGAATTTCCCTCACTGTCCTTCCCTGTCCCTAGAAACAAGGATTCGTACAGTAAAACACACTGACACTCTCCCTACCTATAGTTTTCTGTCCCTAGAAAAAATGTTTTTTTAAAGCACACTATAGCACAAGGAGAATTTCCCTCACTGTCCTTCCCTGTCCCTAGAAACAAGGATTCGTACAGTAAAACACACTGACACGTCTCCCTACCTATAGTTTTCTGTCCCTAGAAAAAATGTTTTTTTAAAGCACACTATAGCACAAGGAGAATTTCCCTCACTGTCCTTCCCTGTCCCTAGAAACAAGGATTCGTACAGTAAAACACACTGACACTCTCCCTACCTATAGTTTTCTGTCCCTAGAAAAAATGTTTTTTTAAAGCACACTATAGCACAAGGAGAATTTCCCTCACTGTCCTTCCCTGTCCCTAGAAACAAGGATTCGTACAGTAAAACACACTGACACTCTCCCTACCTATAGTTTTCTGTCCCTAGAAAAAATGTTTTTTTAAAGCACACTATAGCACAAGGAGAATTTCCCTCACTGTCCTTCCCTGTCCCTAGAAACAAGGATTCGTACAGTAAACACACTGACACTCTCCCTACCTATAGTTTTTCTGTCCCTAGAAAAAATGTTTTTTTAAAGCACACTATAGCACAAGGAGAATTTCCCTCACTGTCCTTCCCTGTCCCTAGAAACAAGGATTCGTACAGTAAAACACACTGACACTCTCCCTACCTATAGTTTTCTGTCCCTAGAAAAAATGTTTTTTAAAGCACACTATAGCACAGGAGAATTTCCCTCACTGTCCTTCCCTGTCCCTAGAAACAAGGATTCGTACAGTAAAACACACTGACACTCTCCCTACCTATAGTTTTCTGTCCCTAGAAAAATGTTTTTTTAAAGCACACTATAGCACAAGGAGAATTTCCCTCACTGTCCTTCCCTGTCCCTAGAAACAAGGATTCGTACAGTAAAACACACTGACACTCTCCCTACCTATAGTTTTCTGTCCCTAGAAAAAATGTTTTTTTAAAGCACACTATAGCACAAGGAGAATTTCCCTCACTGTCCTTCCCTGTCCCTAGAAACAAGGATTCGTACAGTAAAACACACTGACACTCTCCCTACCTATAGTTTTCTGTCCCTAGAAAAAATGTTTTTTTAAAGCACACTATAGCACAAGGAGAATTTCCCTCACTGTCCTTCCCTGTCCCTAGAAACAAGGATTCGTACAGTAAAACACACTGACACTCTCCCTACCTATAGTTTTCTGTCCCTAGAAAAAATGTTTTTTTAAAGCACACTATAGCACAAGGAGAATTTCCCTCACTGTCCTTCCCTGTCCCTAGAAACAAGGATTCGTACAGTAAAACACACTGACACTCTCCCTACCTATAGTTTTCTGTCCCTAGAAAAAATGTTTTTTTAAAGCACACTATAGCACAAGGAGAATTTCCCTCACTGTCCTTCCCTGTCCCTAGAAACAGGATTCGTACAGTAAAACACACTGACACTCTCCCTACCTATAGTTTCTGTCCCCTAGAAAAAATGTTTTTTTAAAGCACACTATAGCACAAGGAGAATTTCCCTCACTGTCCTTCCCTGTCCCTAGAAACAAGGATTCGTACAGTAAAACACACTGACACTCTCCCTACCTATAGTTTTCTGTCCCTAGAAAAAATGTTTTTTAAAGCACACTATAGCACAAGGAGAATTTCCCTCACTGTCCTTCCTGTCCCTAGAAACAAGGATTCGTACAGTAAAACACACTGACACTCTCCCTACCTATAGTTTTCTGTCCCTAGAAAAAATGTTTTTTTAAAGCACACTATAGCACAAGGAGAATTTCCCTCACTGTCCTTCCCTGTCCCTAGAAACAAGGATTCGTACAGTAAAACACACTGACACTCTCCCTACCTATAGTTTTCTGTCCCTAGAAAAAATGTTTTTTTAAAGCACACTATAGCACAAGGAGAATTTCCCTCACTGTCCTTCCCTGTCCCTAGAAACAAGGATTCGTACAGTAAAACACACTGACACTCTCCCTACCTATAGTTTTCTGTCCCTAGAAAAAATGTTTTTTTAAAGCACACTATAGCACAAGGAGAATTTCCCTCACTGTCCTTCCCTGTCCCTAGAAACAAGGATTCGTACAGTAAAACACACTGACACTCTCCCTACCTATAGTTTTCTGTCCCTAGAAAAAATGTTTTTTTAAGCACACTATAGCACAAGGAGAATTTCCCTCACTGTCCTTCCCTGTCCCTAGAAACAAGGATTCGTACAGTAAAACACACTGACACTCTCCCTACCTATAGTTTTCTGTCCCTAGAAAAAATGTTTTTTTAAAGCACACTATAGCACAAGGAGAATTTCCCTCACTGTCCTTCCCTGTCCCTAGAAACAAGGATTCGTACAGTAAAACACACTGACACTCTCCCTACCTATAGTTTTCTGTCCCTAGAAAAAATGTTTTTTTAAGCACACTATAGCACAAGGAGAATTTCCCTCACTGTCCTTCCCTGTCCCTAGAAACAAGGATTCGTACAGTAAAACACACTGACACTCTCCCTACCTATAGTTTTCTGTCCCTAGAAAAAATGTTTTTTTAAAGCACACTATAGCACAAGGAGAATTTCCCTCACTGTCCTTCCCTGTCCCTAGAAACAAGGATTCGTACAGTAAAACACACTGACACTCTCCCTACCTATAGTTTTCTGTCCCTAGAAAAAATGTTTTTTTAAAGCACACTATAGCACAAGGAGAATTTCCCTCACTGTCCTTCCCTGTCCCTAGAAACAAGGATTCGTACAGTAAAACACACTGACACTCTCCCTACCTATAGTTTTCTGTCCCTAGAAAAAATGTTTTTTTTTAAAGCACACTATAGCACAAGGAGAATTTCCCTCACTGTCCTTCCCTGTCCCTAGAAACAGATTCGTACAGTAAAACACACTGACACTCTCCCTACCTATAGTTTTCTGTCCCTAGAAAAAATGTTTTTTTAAAGCACACTATAGCACAAGGAGAATTTCCCTCACTGTCCTTCCCTGTCCCTAGAAACAAGGATTCGTACAGTAAAACACACTGACACTCTCCCTACCTATAGTTTTCTGTCCCTAGAAAAAATGTTTTTTTAAAGCACACTATAGCACAAGGAGAATTTCCCTCACTGTCCTTCCCTGTCCCTAGAAACAAGGATTCGTACAGTAAAACACACTGACACTCTCCCTACCTATAGTTTTCTGTCCCTAGAAAAAATGTTTTTTTAAAGCACACTATAGCACAAGGAGAATTTCCCTCACTGTCCTTCCCTGTCCCTAGAAACAAGGATTCGTACAGTAAAACACACTGACACTCTCCCTACCTATAGTTTTCTGTCCCTAGAAAAAATGTTTTTTTAAAGCACACTATAGCACAAGGAGAATTTCCCTCACTGTCCTTCCCTGTCCCTAGAAACAAGGATTCGTACAGTAAAACACACTGACACTCTCCCTACCTATAGTTTTCTGTCCCTAGAAAAAATGTTTTTTTAAAGCACACTATAGCACAAGGAGAATTTCCCCTCACTGTCCTTCCCTGTCCCTAGGAAACAAGGATTCGTACAGTAAAACACACTGACACTCTCCCTACCTATAGTTTTCTGTCCCTAGAAAAAATGTTTTTTTAAAGCACACTATAGCACAAGGAGAATTTCCCTCACTGTCCTTCCCTGTCCCTGAGAAACAAGGATTCGTACAGTAAAACACACTGACACTCTCCCTACCTATAGTTTTCTGTCCCTAGAAAAAATGTTTTTTTTAAAGCACACTATAGCACAAGGAGAATTTCCCTCACTGTCCTTCCCTGTCCCTAGAAACAAGGATTCGTACAGTAAAACACACTGACACTCTCCCTACCTATAGTTTTCTGTCCCTAGAAAAAATGTTTTTTTTAAAGCACACTATAGCACAAGGAGAATTTCCCTCACTGTCCTTCCCTGTCCCTAGAAACAAGGATTCGTACAGTAAAACACACTGACACTCTCCCTACCTATAGTTTTCTGTCCCTAGAAAAAATGTTTTTTTAAAGCACACTATAGCACAAGGAGAATTTCCCTCACTGTCCTTCCCTGTCCCTAGAAACAAGGATTCGTACAGTAAAACACACTGACACTCTCCCTACCTATAGTTTTCTGTCCCTAGAAAAAATGTTTTTTTAAAGCACACTATAGCACAAGGAGAATTTCCCTCACTGTCCTTCCCTGTCCCTAGAAACAAGGATTCGTACAGTAAAACACACTGACACTCTCCCTACCTATAGTTTTCTGTCCCTAGAAAAAATGTTTTTTTAAAGCACACTATAGCACAAGGAGAATTTCCCTCACTGTCCTTCCCTGTCCCTAGAAACAAGGATTCGTACAGTAAAACACACTGACACTCTCCCTACCTATAGTTTTCTGTCCCTAGAAAAAATGTTTTTTTAAAGCACACTATAGCACAAGGAGAATTTCCCTCACTGTCCTTCCCTGTCCCTAGAAACAAGGATTCGTACAGTAAAACACACTGACACTCTCCCTACCTATAGTTTTCTGTCCCTAGAAAAAATGTTTTTTTAAAGCACACTATAGCACAAGGAGAATTTCCCTCACTGTCCTTCCCTGTCCCTAGAAACAAGGATTCGTACAGTAAAACACACTGACACTCTCCCTACCTATAGTTTTCTGTCCCTAGAAAAAATGTTTTTTTAAAGCACACTATAGCACAAGGAGAATTTCCCTCACTGTCCTTCCCTGTCCCTAGAAACAAGGATTCGTACAGTAAAACACACTGACACTCTCCCTACCTATAGTTTTCTGTCCCTAGAAAAAATGTTTTTTTAAAGCACACTATAGCACAAGGAGAATTTCCCTCACTGTCCTTCCTGTCCCTAGAAACAAGGATTCGTACAGTAAAACACACTGACACTCTCCCTACCTATAGTTTCTGTCCCTAGAAAAAATGTTTTTTTAAAGCACACTATAGCACAAGGAGAATTTCCCTCACTGTCCTTCCCTGTCCCTAGAAACAAGGATTCGTACAGTAAAACACACTGACACTCTCCCTACCTATAGTTTTCTGTCCCTAGAAAAAATGTTTTTTTAAAGCACACTATAGCACAAGGAGAATTTCCCTCACTGTCCTTCCCTGTCCCTAGAAACAAGGATTCGTACAGTAAAACACACTGACACTCTCCCTACCTATAGTTTTCTGTCCCTAGAAAAAATGTTTTTTAAAGCACACTATAGCACAAGGAGAATTTCCCTCACTGTCCTTCCCTGTCCCTAGAAACAAGGATTCGTACAGTAAAACACACTGACACTCTCCCTACCTATAGTTTTCTGTCCCTAGAAAAAAATGTTTTTTTAAAGCACACTATAGCACAAGGAGAATTTCCCTCACTGTCCTTCCCTGTCCCTAGAAACAAGGATTCGTACAGTAAAACACACTGACACTCTCCCTACCTATAGTTTTCTGTCCCTAGAAAAAATGTTTTTTTAAAGCACACTATAGCACAAGGAGAATTTCCCTCACTGTCCTTCCCTGTCCCTAGAAACAAGGATTCGTACAGTAAAACACACTGACACTCTCCCTACCTATAGTTTTCTGTCCCTAGAAAAAATGTTTTTTAAAGCACACTATAGCACAAGGAGAATTTCCCTCACTGTCCTTCCCTGTCCCTAGAAACAAGGATTCGTACAGTAAAACACACTGACACTCTCCCTACCTATAGTTTTCTGTCCCTAGAAAAAATGTTTTTTAAAGCACTATAGCACAAGGAGAATTTCCCTCACTGTCCTTCCCTGTCCCTAGAAACAAGGATTCGTACAGTAAAACACACTGACACTCTCCCTACCTATAGTTTTCTGTCCCTAGAAAAAATGTTTTTTTAAAGCACACTATAGCACAAGGAGAATTTCCCTCACTGTCCTTCCCTGTCCCTAGAAACAAGGATTCGTACAGTAAAACACACTGACACTCTCCCTACCTATAGTTTTCTGTCCCTAGAAAAAATGTTTTTTTAAAGCACACTATAGCACAAGGAGAATTTCCCTCACTGTCCTTCCCTGTCCCTAGAAACAAGGATTCGTACAGTAAAACACACTGACACTCTCCCTACCTATAGTTTTCTGTCCCTAGAAAAAATGTTTTTTTAAAGCACACTATAGCACAAGGAGAATTTCCCTCACTGTCCTTCTCTGTCCCTAGAAACAAGGATTCGTACAGTAAAACACACTGACACTTCCCTACCTATAGTTTTCTGTCCCTAGAAAAAATGTTTTTTTAAAGCACACTATAGCACAAGGAGAATTTCCCTCACTGTCCTTCCCTGTCCCTAGAAACAAGGATTCGTACAGTAAAACACACTGACACTCTCCCTACCTATAGTTTTCTGTCCCTAGAAAAAATGTTTTTTAAAGCACACTATAGCACAAGGAGAATTTCCCTCACTGTCCTTCCCTGTCCCTAGAAACAAGGATTCGTACAGTAAAACACACTGACACTCTCCCTACCTATAGTTTTCTGTCCCTAGAAAAAATGTTTTTTTAAAGCACACTATAGCACAAGGAGAATTTCCCTCACTGTCCTTCCCTGTCCCTAGAAACAAGGATTCGTACAGTAAAACACACTGACACTCTCCCTACCTATAGTTTTCTGTCCCTAGAAAAAATGTTTTTTAAAAGCACACTATAGCACAAGGAGAATTTCCCTCACTGTCCTTCCTGTCACTAGAAACAAGGATTCGTACAGTAAAACACACTGACACTCTCCCTACCTATAGTTTTCTGTCCCTAGAAAAAAATGTTTTTTAAAGCACACTATAGCACAAGAGAATTTCCCTCACTGTCCTTCCCTGTCCCTAGAAACAAGGATTCGTACAGTAAAACACACTGACACTCTCCCTACCTATAGTTTTCTGTCCCTAGAAAAAATGTTTTTTTAAAGCACACTATAGCACAAGGAGAATTTCCCTCACTGTCCTTCCCTGTCCCTAGAAACAAGGATTCGTACAGTAAAACACACTGACACTCTCCCTACCTATAGTTTTCTGTCCCTAGAAAAAATGTTTTTTTAAAGCACACTATAGCACAAGGAGAATTTCCCTCACTGTCCTTCCCTGTCCCTAGAAACAAGGATTCGTACAGTAAAACACACTGACACTCTCCCTACCTATAGTTTTCTGTCCCTAGAAATTTTTTTTTTTTAAAGCACACTATAGCACAAGGAGAATTTCCCTCACTGTCCTTCCCTGTCCCTAGAAACAAGGATTCGTACAGTAAAACACACTGACACTCTCCCTACCTATAGTTTTCTGTCCCTAGAAAAAATGTTTTTTTAAAGCACACTATAGCACAAGGAGAATTTCCCTCACTGTCCTTCCCTGTCCCTAGAAACAAGGATTCGTACAGTAAAACACACTGACACTCTCCCTACCTATAGTTTTCTGTCCCTAGAAAAAATGTTTTTTTAAAGCACACTATAGCACAAGGAGAATTTCCCTCACTGTCCTTCCCTGTCCCTAGAAACAAGGATTCGTACAGTAAAACACACTGACACTCTCCCTACCTATAGTTTTCTGTCCCTAGAAAAAATGTTTTTTTAAAGCACACTATAGCACAAGGAGAATTTCCCTCACTGTCCTTCCCTGTCCCTAGAAACAAGGATTCGTACAGTAAAACACACTGACACTCTCCCTACCTATAGTTTTCTGTCCCTAGAAAAAATGTTTTTTTAAAGCACACTATAGCACAAGGAGAATTTCCCTCACTGTCCTTCCCTGTCCCTAGAAACAAGGATTCGTACAGTAAAACACACTGACACTCTCCCTACCTATAGTTTTCTGTCCCTAGAAAAAATGTTTTTTTAAAGCACACTATAGCACAAGGAGAATTTCCCTCACTGTCCTTCCCTGTCCCTAGAAACAAGGATTCGTACAGTAAAACACACTGACACTCTCCCTACCTATAGTTTTCTGTCCCTAGAAAAAATGTTTTTTTAAGCACACTATAGCACAAGGAGAATTTCCCTCACTGTCCTTCCTGTCCCTAGAAACAAGGATTCGTACAGTAAAACACACTGACACTCTCCCTACCTATAGTTTTCTGTCCCTAGAAAAAAATGTTTTTTTAAAGCACACTATAGCACAAGGAGAATTTCCCTCACTGTCCTTCCCTGTCCCTAGAAACAAGGATTCGTACAGTAAAACACACTGACACTCTCCCTACCTATAGTTTTCTGTCCCTAGAAAAAATGTTTTTTTAAAGCACACTATAGCACAAGGAGAATTTCCCTCACTGTCCTTCCCCTGTCCCTAGAAACAAGGATTCGTACAGTAAAACACACTGACACTCTCCCTACCTATAGTTTTCTGTCCCTAGAAAAATGTTTTTTTAAAGCACACTATAGCACAAGGAGAATTTCCCTCACTGTCCTTCCCTGTCCCTAGAAACATGGATTCGTACAGTAAAACACACTGACACTCTCCCTACCTATAGTTTTCTGTCCCTAGAAAAAATGTTTTTTTAAAGCACACTATAGCACAAGGAGAATTTCCCTCACTGTCCTTCCCTGTCCCTAGAAACAAGGATTCGTACAGTAAAACACACTGACACTCTCCCTACCTATAGTTTTCTGTCCCTAGAAAAATGTTTTTTTTAAAGCACACTATAGCACAAGGAGAATTTCCCTCACTGTCCTTCCCTGTCCCTAGAAACAAGGATTCGTACAGTAAAACACACTGACACTCTTCCTACCTATAGTTTTCTGTCCCTAGAAAATGTTTTTTTTAAAGCACACTATAGCACAAGGAGAATTTCCCTCACTGTCCCTTCCCTGTCCCTAGAAACAAGGATTCGTACAGTAAAACACACTGACACTCTCCCTACCTATAGTTTTCTGTCCCTAGAAAAAATGTTTTTTTAAAGCACACTATAGCACAAGGGAGAATTTCCCTCACTGTCCTTCCCTGTCCCTAGAAACAAGGATTCGTACAGTAAAACACACTGACACTCTCCCTACCTATAGTTTTCTGTCCCTAGAAAAAATGTTTTTTAAAGCACACTATAGCACAAGGAGAATTTCCCTCACTGTCCTTCCCTGTCCCTAGAAACAAGGATTCGTACAGTAAAACACACTGACACTCTCCCTACCTATAGTTTTCTGTCCCTAGAAAAAATGTTTTTTTAAAGCACACTATAGCACAAGGAGAATTTCCCTCACTGTCCTTCCCTGTCCCTAGAAACAAGGATTCGTACAGTAAAACACACTGACACTCTCCCTACCTATAGTTTTCTGTCCCTAGAAAAAATGTTTTTTTAAAGCACACTATAGCACAAGGAGAATTTCCCTCTCTGTCCTTCCCTGTCCCTAGAAACAAGGATTCGTACAGTAAAACACACTGACACTCTCCTACCTATAGTTTTCTGTCCCTAGAAAAAATGTTTTTTTAAAGCACACTATAGCACAAGGAGAATTTCCCTCACTGTCCTTCCCTGTCCCCTAGAAACAAGATTCGTACAGTAAAACACACTGACACTCTCCCTACCTATAGTTTTCTGTCCCCTAGAAAAAATGTTTTTTTAAAGCACACTATAGCACAAGGAGAATTTCCCTCACTGTCCTTCCCTGTCCCTAGAAACAAGGATTCGTACAGTAAAACACACTGACACTCTCCCTACCTATAGTTTTCTGTCCCTAGAAAAAATGTTTTTTTAAAGCACACTATAGCACAAGGAGAATTTCCCTCACTGTCCTTCCCTGTCCCTAGAAACAAGGATTCGTACAGTAAAACACACTGACACTCTCCCTACCTATAGTTTTCTGTCCCTAGAAAAAATGTTTTTTAAAGCACACTATAGCACAAGGAGAATTTCCCTCACTGTCCTTCCCTGTCCCTAGAAACAAGATTCGTACAGTAAAACACACTGACACTCTCCCTACCTATAGTTTTCTGTCCCTAGAAAAAATGTTTTTTTAAAGCACACTATAGCACAAGGAGAATTTCCCTCACTGTCCTTCCCTGTCCCTAGAAACAAGGATTCGTACAGTAAAACACACTGACACTCTCCCTACCTATAGTTTTCTGTCCCTAGAAAAAATGTTTTTTTAAAGCACACTATAGCACAAGGAGAATTTCCCTCACTGTCCTTCCCTGTCCCTAGAAACAAGGATTCGTACAGTAAAACACACTGACACTCTCCCTACCTATAGTTTTCTGTCCCTAGAAAAAATGTTTTTTTAAAGCACACTATAGCACAAGGAGAATTTCCCTCACTGTCCTTCCCTGTCCCTAGAAACAAGGATTCGTACAGTAAAACACACTGACACTCTCCCTACCTATAGTTTTCTGTCCCTAGAAAAAATGTTTTTTTAAAGCACACTATAGCACAAGGAGAATTTCCCTCACTGTCCTTCCCTGTCCCTAGAAACAAGGATTCGTACAGTAAAACACACTGACACTCTCCCTACCTATAGTTTTCTGTCCCTAGAAAAAATGTTTTTTTAAAGCACACTATAGCACAAGGAGAATTTCCCTCACTGTCCTTCCCTGTCCCTAGAAACAAGGATTCGTACAGTAAAACACACTGACTCTCTCCCTACCTATAGTTTTCTGTCCCTAGAAAAATGTTTTTTTAAAGCACACTATAGCACAAGGAGAATTTCCCTCACTGTCCTTCCCTGTCCCTAGAAACAAGGATTCGTACAGTAAAACACACTGACACTCTCCCTACCTATAGTTTTCTGTCCCTAGAAAAAATGTTTTTTTAAAGCACACTATAGCACAAGGAGAATTTCCCTCACTGTCCTTCCCTGTCCCTAGAAACAAGGATTCGTACAGTAAAACACACTGACACTCTCCCTACCTATAGTTTTCTGTCCCTAGAAAAATGTTTTTTTAAGAACACTATAGCACAAGGAGAATTTCCCTCACTGTCCTTCCCTGTCCCTAGAAACAAGGATTCGCACAGTAAAACACACTGACACTCTCCCTACCTATCCTTCTCTTTCCCTAAACTAAAGGAATCCAGGTTAAGCAAGAAAAAATAAATGTCACTGTCCCTGCCTATGCTTCTCTTTCCCTGCTCCGGAACACACTACACTAGGCCGCCGTGCTGGCGGCCTTTTATAGTGTGGGGCGTGTACTAAACACCCTCAGCAATAATTGGCCACAGGCATCCTGCCTGTGGCCAATCATTGCTCTCCTCGCTGCCGGCGCTGTGATTGGCCAAGCATGCGGGGTCACAGTGCATGCTTGGCCAATCACAGCGCCTGGATGACACTGCGATGGCGTAGTGCATTGTGGGCCGTTCGCGTCACTCGAATTAGGCGCGAACGGCCCAAATCGTTCGATCTTCGTCGAACGATTCGAACAGCCGATGTTCGAGTCGAACGTATGTTCGACTCCAACACCGAGCTCATCCCTAATCACAACACACAAATATTTGATTTTGTGTTAGGCCCCATTTATGTGTTGTGTTAAAGCGGTAATAAACCCAAAACCAAACATACCGTATACAGTGCCTTGAAAAATTATTCATACCCCTTTAATTTTCCACATTTTGTCATGTTACAACCAAAAACAATAAATGTATTGTATTGGGATTTTATGTGATAGACCAACACAAAGTGGCACATAATTGTGAAGTGGAAGGGATATGATAAATGGTTTTCAAACATTTTTACAAATAAATATCTGAAAACTAGTGGCACCAATTGCCTTTAGAAGTCACCTAATTAGTAAATAGAGTCCACCTGTGTGTAATTTAAATAACTGTCAGTCTCCCTCGGATCTCACCTCGTAGAGTTTTAATGATCATGAGAACGGTGAGGAATCCGCCCAGAACTACACAGGAGAAGCGTGTCAAAGATCTCAAGGCAGCTGGTACCATAGTCACCAAGAAAACAATTGGTAACACACTACGCAGTGATGGCATAAAATTCTGCAGTGCCCGCAAGATCTTCATGTTTAAGAAGGAGGAGTGTTTGGAGGAGGAGGAATGCTGCCCATGACCCCAAGAACACCATCCCCATTGTCAAACATGGAGGTGGAAACATTATGCTTTGGGGGTGTTTTTCTGCTAAAGGGACAGGACCACTTCACCACATTAAAGGGACGATGGACAGGGCCATGAACCGTCAAATCTTGGTTGAGAACCTCCTTCCTTCAGCCAGGGCATCGAAAATGGGTCATGGGTGGGTATTCCAGCATGACAATGACCCAAAACACACGGCCCAGGCAACAAAGGAGTGGCTCAAGAAGAAGCACATTAAGGTCCCGGAGTGGCATAGCCAGTCTCCAGACCTTAATCCCATAGAAAATATGTGGAGGGAGTTGAAGGTTCGAGTTACCAAATATCAGCCTCAAATCCTTAATGACTTGGAAAGGATCTGCAAAGAGGAGTGGGATAAAATCCCTCCTGAGATCTGTGCAAACCTGGTGGCCAACTACAAGAAACGTCTGACCTCTGATTGCCAACAAGGGTTTTGACACCAAGTACTAAGTCATGTTTTGCGAAGGGGTCAAATACTTATTTCACTCATTAAAATGCAAATCAATTTATAATTTTTTTGAAATGCGGTTTTCTGTATTTTTTTATTGTTATTCTGTCTCTCATTGTTAAAATAAACCTACAAATAACATTATAGACTGATCATTTCTTTGTCAGTGGGCAAACATACAAAATCAGCAGGGGATCAAATACTTTTTTCCCTCACTGTAATGACAAAGTTGACATCACACCAGCTGTAAAAATTGCTCAGCTCCATAAGGCTCTGTACACACCGGTGCGACTTGTCATGTGATTTGACAGTTTAAAATCGCATGACATGTCGCAGCCTATTTGCGCCCTTTGAAACCATTCAAATCTGTGCGACTTAGACTTGCACCTGCTTGAAAAAGGTTCATGCGCTATTTTTGGCGATTTCATGTGCGACTTGCAAAGACATCTCTGCATGAAGTCACACAGATGTTGGCAAGCCGCACATGAAATCGCACTGACCGGCTTTCACTTGGATTAGGTGGGCAGATACGTTTCAAATAATGCTTAGCAGTGTTATCCTTTAAATAGTGTTTGCAGAAATTAGTGTCATGTAAAGGGGTGTGCTGTGTAAAGTATTTTGCTACTCACATATCAGGAGAGTCCTCCTTGCTGATGTATTCCTCTAGGATACTGGTGTCAATTGATGGTTCCAGAGCTCCATTAATATCATGTCCTGAAACATAAGATATACAGAACTGAGTTGTTTGTACACCAGTAATTGATATGCAAGGACAACATCTAGTACAGCACTCTTCAGCAACATCAAAGCATTGACCTGAACAGAGCAGGGAAATAATTTACAACTAAATATGGTACAGCGCGCTTAGTTGCAGTCCTCCAAGACAGTATTTGGCGCAATATAAATTTACATATCATCATAAATCATCATTTAGTTTAACAACATTTTCTAGTGGAGGGTCATGAGAGTTCAGGCCCATGAATACCAAATAAAATGGCAGCATAGTGGCAGAGTGGTTAGCACTTACACCTAGCAGCACTAACGTCACCGGTTCAAATCCCAACCACGGCACTACCTACACAGGGTTTGCATGTTCTCCCTATGCCTACGTAGTTTTCTCCCACAACAAAGAGATGCTGGTAGGTTAAAGTGGAACTTCAATCTCTCCAAAAAACTTTGACTATTTGTAATCCTTATGCTGCTAGCATTAGTAAATAGATAGGAAAGTATATTGTTGTTTTAACCATTTCTTTTACAATTTTTCAGCTACTTCTTGGTTTCCATGCCAAGGCAAAATTATGTCTTACATCCCAGGAGTCTTCAGAAGAGAAGAAGGGGCTTTCTCAGCTAAGCACACCCTCCTGCCTTCATGCCTGAGCTAAGGGCAGATGGGTTCCAGGAAGTAAATGCTACATGAATCATTTGCCCTTACTCAAGATGGAGGCAGCTTAAAATGTTCGGGAGGTGTTTTTCAAAGTGATTTCTCAGCAAAATAAAGCATGGATGGATGTGGGGAGTTTGTTTTGAATATTAAAAATTAATTAACCACTTCCATACCGGGTCATTGTAAAATGACGCCGGCAGGAACCCTCTCTCCCTCCGGGTGGGCGTCATATGACGTCCTGGGTTTGTGGGGGGATAGCTGAATGATGCCTGCAGCTAGAGGCATCATTCAGATATCCTTCTCTTCTGCCGGCGATTCTGTGCACCATAAGAACGATCATAGCGGCTTGATCGTTCTTATAGGCAGCGGGAGAGGACATCCCCCCCCTTTCCGCCACCATCCGGTGCTTCTCCGGGCTCTCCCGTGCCATCGGGGACCCGGAAAGAATCGTCCGGCACCAGTGGTGGGTCACATGACGAGCATAGAGATGACTGGTGACCAGATGGTCACCAGTCATCTCTATGACCGTCGGAGGCCCGGGCGCGATGTGATTACGTCACGCCCGGGTCCTCAGAAGTAAACAAAGCCGCCATTGCGGCTAGTAAGCATGAGATCGGTGAATTTTTTTTCACAATCTCATGCTTTCAAGCCTAGAGGAGAGATGTGGGGTCTTATTGACCCTGCATCTCTCCATAAAGAGGACCTGTCACACACATTCCTATTACAAGGGATGTTTACATTCCTTGTAATAGGAATAAAAGTGATCAAAAAAATAAAAAAATTTAAAAAATGTGTAAAAATAAAAAAAATGAAGAAAAATAATAACATATTTTTTTTAAAACGCCCCTGTCCCCAATAGCTCGCGCTCATAAGCGAATGCACACGAAAGTCCCAGCCACATATGTAAACGCCGTTCAAACCACATATGTGAGGTATCGCCGCGTGCGTTAGAGTGCGTGCAACAATTCTAGCACTAGACCTCCTCTGTAATTCTAACCTGGTAACCTGTAAAAATTTGGCACCATTCCATGAGTGTGCGCAATTTTAAAGCGTGACATGTTAGGTATCTATTTACTTGGCGTAACATAATCTTTCATATTTTACAAAAAAATTGGGCTAACTTTACTGTTTTGTTATTTTTTAATTCATTAAACCATTTTTTTTTCTAAATAGAAGAAAGAAAGCCTAAAAAAGAAAACAAATTCAGCCATCACATCAAAGAAATGGTAAGCTGCACTATAATGATGAAAATTGTGGGTAATACTGCGCTGGAAAGAAGTGTGAAGAAAAGCTGCCAACACTGCTAGTAGAAAAAAGCTGGTGATAATTGGAAATAAAAGTGTAGCGCTGTCTTAATAAAATAGGTATAAAATATGAGTAAATACACCAAACTCTAAATATAATAATAAAGTGATGAACACGTGTATCACCCAAAAATAACGTGCTAAGTGGCTCC
>CM055119.1:122164871-122354871 GCA_029206835.1 Rana muscosa | reverse complement strand
GTTTGCAGAAAAGTCCTGTGGTGTGTATGCTATGGGTGTGCCCGGCCAACTCCGTTCGGACAAAAATCCACGGAAAAGTCCGATGGAAGTCCGACCGTGTGTACGAGGCTTAAGACTTCCTTCATAGGTGCACCTGCGCAGTACAGGGGGGGTCATTATCCGCCAGGGGACCTTTTTGGGCAGGACACCGGCATCAACCTCACTTGGTTTAGGCCCTGGTGTGGTTACAGTAGATCCTTTCCTCTCATCTTCTCAGGTAAGGAACCAATACTATTGATACTTTTTGCGGTCTGTAAGAGGGGCCTTCTACAACTAACCACCAATCTAGGAAGGTTCTTCTCCTAATGACCACTAAAGTAACAGGGCACTTCTCCACTGACCACCAATGTAAGAGGATGTTTCCGTACTGATCCCCTTATATTGGTGATCAGTATGGAAAGATACTCTTACATTGATGTAAAGAAACATTTCCTTACTGACCAGCAATGTACTAATTATTGATTATACCAATGTACATTGAGCTGTAGATATACATTAAGCAGGAGGTCTCTAAGGCCTAAAAAAAATTCTAGGGGTCCTGCTTGGTAAAAGGTTGAGAACAAATGCGTTAGAGCTCCAGCCCCAGAGATCGTACATTAAGGTATAAAAAGTTAAACACTCCGTTACAGGCAGGCTAAAGTTTTTCTATGGATTTATCTTATTAGATGATTCGGTGGCATGATAACTGGACAAATAAATGGTGCTATAGCTCAAATATGTCAGGTAGGTGCTGATGTGTGATGACAGGCTGTTGTTGGAAAATCCGACCGTTTGTATGCTCCATCGGACAATTGTTGTCGGATTTTCCACGAACAAATATTGGATAGCATGCTTTAAAATTTTCCACCAACAATTGTGTGTTCTCGGATTTTCCAAGTGTGTGTACACAAGTCCGTCGGACAAAACTCCAAAGTACAAACACGCATGCTCGGAAGCAATGCTAACCATAACACAACATTAGCAGAAGTTGCCCAAAGGGTGGCGCTAAAAAGCTGAAAAACCACGTAGTTTCATGTTTGTTGGCCGACAATTCTTTGCCGTTTGTATGCAATACAAGTTCCTGGCCAATGCCCTTTGGACAATAGTCCTACGCTTTGTCCGATGAAAATCCGGTCATTTGTACCAGGCTTAAGTAACAAACACGTATGTACATATAGTATATAAAGCTCCCAACTGTCGCTTGTATAAAAGGAAATACCTCTGCCCCTTTTTCCTCCTCACTTGTCCCTCTTTTTTAGTCCGATGAATAGACCTCTATACAAATATACTATTTACCTACTAAAAGTATACTACAGCTTTCAATGACTGCATTTTTTATTTTCTAAAGTTAATATAACAGAAAAGCAGTGGTGAAAAAAAGTACTTATGGCTTTTACCAATCATAATTCTTTATAGTCCACCTAATTGGAGGTGTGGAAGGGGTTGTTTGGGTATGAGTATGAATAGGAAGTACAAGACTATAGATTTCTGTACTGGTACTAGAGATAGAAGAGAGGCCCAAAGGCAGTAAAAGAGTGCTAGGCCACATTCACATCTAAAGTAATTACATGCAGTTTTCTGCATTCTGAAGGCAACCTCCGAGTCCATTGATGTTAGTACGGTCGGTTCTCATCACAGTAGTGCATTTTGCAAATAGCCTACAAATTGCAGTTTGGATTACATTGGCCTGTAGTTATCCAAATAAGTCAACTGAATGTAGACAAAGTCAAAAATCGCATTGCCACTCAATTGAATATGGCAACGCGTGCTAAATCACTATTTTATTAAATCATAGTTTTAATGGCATCTGTTGTGAACAAATCCTTATTAAATTTCATGTAATATTTCCTAGCAAGAAGGAATTTCCTTCATCGTTTTTTAGTCCTCAAGTATTTGCAACGGGATGGAACAGCTGTGTGTAATTATTGAGTCAGTGATGCGGATTATGTCTTCTGTGGAAGGTGATGGAAACCCGGAGAACATGACCTTTTGGAGGTCTGGAATTGAGAAACCATCATTTAGATCCCTACTCATGGAGAAAGAAGTGGTCTATGTTGTCATCAGTCAAAAATCAATAGAGGCTTAATTTATAGCATTAAGCTGGCCATACACGACTAGATATCCGTACAAATGTTCATACGCGTCAGTACATTCGATGATGCCTACAGAGACTTAAATAAATGTTTTTAAAAAGTACTTCAAAATTTTGTTTTCTTTTAATCTTTGATTTTGGAATAAATGTAATTTCCCAAACAAAAAATAAATTTGCTGTTAGGCCCGGTTCACACAGGGAGCGGCACGACTTCGGGGGCGACCTCGGCGGCGCGATCTCAAGACGACTTGAGATGCCCGCCGAGGCGATTTGCATAATGACTTCTGTATTGAAGTCAATGCAAGTCGCCCTGCGTCGCCCCCAAAAGTAGTACAGGAACCTTTTTCTAAATCGGAGCGACCTGAGTCGCTCCTATTAGAACGGTTCCATAGCACAGAGCGGGATGCGACTCATCAGGCGACCGAGTCGCCTGACGAGTCGCTCCTGTGTGAACCAGGCCTTAGAGTTTTGTTTGTTCACAAATTTTTTTTCCATCCCGATAATTTTTTGTCACTACTGTCAAATCTGACCGTTGTTTTGACCCAATTAACATTTTGAAAATCTAACAAACATTCCAAAAACCAAAATTTTTAAACAAAATTCTACTAGTGTATACAGTTACATTGTTTTTCAGATTAGAAAAAGACACAATTCCTTCAAGTTTAACCACTTAAGCCCCGGTTCAATACGCAGCATAAAGACCAGGCCCCTTTTTGCGATTTGGCACTGCGTCGCTTTAACTGACAACCGCGCGGTCCTGCGACGTGGCTCCCAAACAAAATTGACGTCCTTTTTTTCCTACAAATAGAGCTTTCTTTTGGTGGTATTTGATCACCTCTGCGGTTTTTATTTTTTGCGCTATAAACAAAAATAGAGCGACAATTTGGAAAAAAATGCAATATTTTTTACTTTTTGCTATAATAAATATCCCCCAAAAATATATAAAAAAACATTTTTTTTCCTCAGTTTAGGCCGATATGTATTCTTCTACATATTTTTGGTAAAAAAAAATCACAATCGGCGTTTATTGATTGGTTTGCGCAAAAGTTAAAGCGTTTACAAAATAGGGGGTAGTTTTATGGCATTTTTATAATTTTTTTTTTACTAGTAATGGCGGCGATCAGCGATTTTTTTCGTGACTGCGACATTATGGCAGACACATCGGACACTTTTGACACATTTTTGGGACCATTGTCATTTTTACAGCGATCAGTGCAATAAAAATGCACTGGTTACTGTAAAAATGACACTGGCAGTGAAGGGGTTAACCACCAGGGGCGCTGAAGGGGTTAAGTGTGCCTAGCGGAGTGAATACTACTGTGTGGGGGCGTGGCTACGAGTGACATGTGACCGATCTCCGCTCTGATTACACAGAGCGGAGATCGGTGACATTGTCAGTAAGGGAGCGGGGAGATGTTGTGTTTACACTAACATCTCCCCGCTCCATGCCTCCGTGAGACAATCGCGGGGATCCCCGCGGCGATCAAGTCTGCGTGACCCGCGGTCCGACTCACGGGGAAGGCAGGGGGGTCGCGAGCGCACCGCCGCCGGCACGCGTGTGCCGCCAACGTCGGGCAGTTAAAGGGGACGTACAGGTACGTGATTGTGCCTGTACGAGCCATTCTGACAACGTATATATACAGTGGCTGGTCGGCAAGTGGTTAATCAAAAGAAATAAAAAAAAAAAAAAAAAATAGAAAACCTCCATATACACTATCCTTTACCCATAGCTGATCCAGAGAATGGCAAAAAACCCCAATAAAGTATAATACAATTTGCTCCATCAGGGGGGAAAAAATAAGTTAGAAAAAGAAAAGAGGGTGCACTGGCCTACTGCATTATCCAACAGATTTATTAAAAGATATGCAAAAAATCAGATAGTCCCTGGATTAACAATCCCTAAGTTTTATTACCTATAAATATTAATATTCAGTTCTATTTTGTGCATTCCAGAACGCCCAGGCGTGAATGGAGGCTAATAAGCAACAGCACATATTCCTTATAAGCCAAAGTGTTCTTTTTTTCTCAAGGGACATTATTAAATATTAAGATCAAAACACCAGCTCCATATTGGCACTAAGTTACATAGTATTTAAAATAACACATTTACCCTTCCCGTAGTATGCTGAAAAGTTCCCTTGGACCAAGTGTCTCCAAATTTTCTAAACAAAGGGCCAATTTACTGTCCTTCAGACTTTAGGGGGGCCGGACTGTGGCCAATGGGATTAAAAATTGTCCTGGCATCAGTGGAAGTAAGCAATGCAGCTTTGGCATTAGGGGGAGGAATAGTGCACCATTGTTGATGTCAGTGGAAGAATAGTGCCCCATCGTTGGTGTGGGTGTGAAGAATTGTGCCCCATTGATAATGTTGGTGGGAGGAATAGAACCTCATCATTGGTGTCAGTGGAAGAAATTGTGCCCCGTTGTTGTTGTCAGTGGAAGAACAGTGCCTCATCATTGGCGTCATTGGAAGAAATTGTGCCCCCTTGTTGGTGTCAGTGGAAGAACAGTGCCTCATCATTGGCGTCATTGGAAGAAATTGTGCCCCCTTGTTGGTGTCAGTGGAAGAACAGTGCCTCATCATTGGCGTCATTGGAAGAAATTGTGCCCCGTTGGTGTCAGTGGAAGAACAGTGCCTCATCATTGGTGTCAGTGGAAGGAATTGTGCCCCATTGTTGATGTCAGTGAAAGTACAGTGCCTCATCATTGGCGTCGGTGGAAGGAGTTGTGCCCCATCATTGGTATCAGTGGGAAGAATAGTGTTTTGCATCAGTGGGAGAAGAGCCCCAAAGGCCAGATAAAGGCAAGCAAAGGCCAGCATCCAGTCTGCGGGCTGCAGTTTGGAGACCACTACCCTGGACTATGGCTAAATTTGCTGATGTAAACAGATGTTCAGAAGCCGCATAACTGTTCTCTAAACATAGACAGACATACCACTCCCACACTTGCCTCTGGGAAGTCCAGCATAGAATCCTCAAAGCCGCTTACAGTGGTAATGGTTGGTTATTTATGTATACATACCGTAATGACAGGTTCTTCTTGAGGGCCTTACCACAATGCATGACAATTCACCTGCACTTTATCAGTAAGTTGTAGCCCAGGTTCACACTGGGCAGCGAGAGTGAAGCCATGCTATAATAAATATCCCCAAAAAAAATATATATATATATATTTCCTCAGTTTAGGCCGATACGTATTCTGCTACATATTTTTGGTATAAAAAATCGCAATCGGCGTTTGCTGATTGGTTTGTGCAAAAGTTATAGCGTTTCACAAAATAGGGGATAGTTTTATGGCATTTTTATAAAAAAAAAAAAAAAAAAAAAAAAAAATTCTTACTAGTAATAGCGGTGATCAGTGATTTTTTTCGTGACTGCGACATTATGGCGGACACATCGGACACTTTTGACACATTTTTGGGACCATTGTCATTTTCACAGCGATCAGTGCAATAAAAATGCACTGATTACTGTGAAAATGACACTGGCAGTGAAGAGGTCAACCACTAGGTGGCGCTGTAGGGGTTAAGTGTTCCCTGCATTGTGTTTCTAACTGTAGGGGGGTTGGGCTCTGTGTCACATGACACTGATCTCCACTCCGAGTACACGGAGACGAGATCCGTGTCATTGTCACTAGGCAGAGCAGGGAGATGCTTGTTTACACAAGCATCTCCCTGCTCTATACCTCCGTGAGACGATCGTGGGGATCCCCGCGGCGATCGAGTCCGCGGGACCCGCGGTCCTTCTCACGGGGAAGGCAGCAGGGTCGCGAGCGTGGCGCCGGCAGCACGCGCGCGACCCCCACGTCAGGCAGTTAAAGTGGACGTACAGGTACGTGGATATGCCTGTACGTGCCATTCTGCCGCATATAAGTACAGGAGACGGTCGGCAAGTGGTTAATACTGTTTTTCCTCTAGTAAGGTTTTTTTTTATATTGCTTGAATACATTTTGTCATTTTTTACCTCTACACCTGTACCCTTTTTCTTTTCACTATTCCTTGGATATCGTATAGTCTCATCACCTCTCGCATCCCCCTATGGGTTTTCTGTATTGTATTACAGAGGTAGATACCCCCCTCATTTTTGGGTCTAGGAACATAGCTGCATTTATTATCAGTGACTCTTGCAGATTGCAGAGGGAAGAGACAGCAGAGATAAATGACACTTGGTGCTCTGGATTGAGACAATTACACACTATAGAAGGATATGCTTTGTTCATTTTTCAAGTTAGAGATTTACAACCACTTTAAAGGGTAAGATCACTCCCCATCCCTCCCTGGTCCCGCTGTACTGGAGTCCCGGGATCTCTCGCTGTCAGGCACCGATACGTCTCTTTACCGATTTGAAATCCTCCTGGTTTTCTCCCCTCTCCTTCAAAGCTGACAGGACGGGCTAGGCGGATTCTGATAGGTCAGCACCAACTATGTGACGGGGCTGACCACTTAGAATGCCTCCTATCCCTACACGCTGAGAGGTATGGATTGGAGATTAAGGCCTACCTTTAACAGCATCCCCCCCCATGCGGAGACGGACGGCGGGGATCAACCCCCCCGCGCGCGGAAGACGGATGGCAGCGATCACTCCCCAACCCCCATGGACGACGGCGATTCACTGTGACTGTGCCATGAGAATGATGCCTTACCTTATGAAGGCAGGGGGCAGGGTAGAGCCGGGGCCGCTCTGACACACGGCGAGCACACAGTGAGACAGGAAGTGTGTCCTGAGGCAGGAGAATGAGGAAGACAATAGCGAATGTTCATTCGCTATTGTCACATAAGTGGGTGTGCTCACCCTTTTTTGAAGCCTGTTAGAGCCTCAGGCTCTAATCACGTGCTTAAAAAAAACAAAAAACATTGCAATCCATGCGTCTGGCAGCCTGCATGTAGATTAGGGGGCCGGATGCATAAATGGGGCGGTGGTGCCCCTTATGGAGCGGCCGCCACTGGCCACAGGGATTTTAAATCCCAGGACCGTTGAAGCCGTGCCCCTTTGCCTTAGAGCAGGACCAGGGGGGGATGAGGAGGGGGTCCAGTGTAAGTTCACCTTACAGATTTTCTTTAAGTGAACTTACACTTTAAGGTTTGATATCCTTTAAAACATTAGTAGCTTCTGCCTGGAGATAACTGTGAGTCTCTATGAGGTGTCCGTTGAGGAGAGGAGAAAAAAGGAGCCTTTTGAGGTAGAGGTAAAATACTGATTCAGTACCTGTAAAAAAAAAAATTAAAATACAGATTCATGAGAAATAAAGATTTTTGGTGGCTATATATCCATCTTGAGTGTAAAAATACAGATTCCATACTCGTGTAATATTGTTTGTGTATTGAACATTTTATTGGAAAATATATCTGTAGCGCTACCCCCAGTTAAGAGAGCCGCTGATATTGATTTGGGCCCTGCAGTGCACCGCTGTCAACCCCCGGCAATCGGCTCTAACCTCCCGTGGCACAGCTGGTGATAGAGAGATAGGACCGCGTGATCGCAACTGTTGGTGACACAGTCCTATAACAAACATACACAGAATATACTTTAAAACTCCTATTAAAGTAAGCGGAACTGACACCAAATGTACTTTACCCAGATATTTTACTGAGGCTAATGGGCAAGTAATAAACAACAGTATAACAAGTTGCAGATCCCTGCAATAAACAGTAATAAAGATAAACAGAGTAATCAGAATAATAAAGTATTGCTATGCAACTCTAGCGCTGCCCTTTTACAGCTACTTCCCCTCATGGGTAGACTAACACCCAGCAATGTCTACCTATGCAGTCAGGCCTGACTGATCTAAATGGAAGTTCAGTGAAACAATATTCGCTAGCAATCTCTCGGTGGTGCACTTGAAGAACAACTTTGTAATCCCAACGAATAGTAAAGATAAAGTATCTGTCTTTAAACAGCTCTCACCACCTGGACAAGTCCAAGTCCGTTTCCTCCATCGATTCGTCTAGGAACAGGAATCCACCGACATCCAAGTCTTCAATCCTTCTGGTGTACTGCAGCAAGGAGGATTAGATGTCTCTAAGGCTCTGCTAGGCTGGCAGAGGGCTCTTTGGAAAGGAGCACACGACCCGGGCTTCAGGCCTTGTGCACACAGCAGTTCAGCACAGACATCCTCTTGCTAGGAGAGGGGGGGTCCAAAGAGAGCGACCAAAACTCCGCCTCCCCTTTATAAAGTCTGCCCCAGCAGTCTCTGTTCTGGAGCAATGCACCCTGGGTGCTGCAAGATGTACTGGGAGATGTAGTCTCTCTCTCTCCTCTGCTTTCACTTCCATAATGTCTCTTTACTTCCTCCTGACTCACCTCTCACCTGGAACTTCTTGTCTCTCTGCATTAAAGGGGAACACCCCGCTACACACTCCCCCCACTTGAACTCTTTGGTCCCCAAAGATAAACTTCAACAAATACTGTTTACCATTTTGGACAATGTCGAGCATGATGTTGGCATAGGGAATTCCCACCAAAACTTTGGGATGGAACTCTCTTGCCCACAGGTCACACTACCATGAGTGGCCTGCCTAACTGTGCCAGAGAGTGAGCTGGGGTTGCCCTCCACCAAATGGACGGTGGAAGGATCAGGTTGTTCAACACTTCTCCTAGCCGTTACAACAGAGTCCTCTGAGCTCGTCCCCATTTGGGGGTAAGTTAGTTTCTTGGGAGGCCTGATGACTCTGCGAGCCCTCTGCTCTCTTGGTGCTTCTGACTCTGGCACCACAGGCTCTTCTTCAGGAGTAAGTTCAGGTAACATTGCTGGTTCTGGAACCTCTGATTCAGAAGTCGACTGACGTATGGAATCTCTAGAGTCCTCCTCTGCGCAAGTGTCAGGAACATCTTCCCAGTAATCAGCTGAGGGACTGAAGGGTATGAATTCAGTAGCCTCCGGATTCAGCGTTGCATCTGGGGTATCCCCTCCATTTGGGAGATCTATGGCGGACGTTCCCAGAGTCGAGGGAGGCCACAGCCAGTCCAGTTCTCCACCTTCTTCTGTACTCAATTGGGAGGCCTCCCCATCTTTGGCTCGAGAGGTCTGGGACCGAGTGTTCGGCCTAGGAATATCCAGGATAGAGGCCGGTTCAGGGGAGTCTCTCACGGGAGGTATTCTGACTGCCTCAGCAAGTGGGAGCAGGTGGTTCCGATGCCACGTCTTCAGTGGACCCACCTTTCCTTCTGGCTTTAGTTTGTAGACAGGCAAACCGGGCAACTTCCTACAGACAACATAGGGCTCAGATCTCCACCTGTCGGCAAGCTTGTGTTTTCCAGGGACCCCCAGATTGCGTAGCAGTACTCGGTCCCCGGGCTGCAGATCTTGCACTCGAACCTTCAGATCAAAATTTCTCTTGTTGCGGGCCCCCCTTTGATCCGAAGCCGCCTGGGCTTGTTCATAGGCCACCTGCAAGCTACGTCTAAGTCTGTCCACGTATCCCTTGTGGGATGTAGCTGAGGTATTGTCTATAGAAGTGCCAAAGGCCAGGTCCACAGGTAGCCTTGCTTCTCTCCCAAACATAAGTCGATAAGGGGAGTAGCCAGTGGCGTCACTTGTGGTACAGTTATAGGCATGTACTAGGGCTGATATGTGCTGACTCCAGTGTTGCTTCTTCTCTGTTTCTAAGGTTCCCAACATGTTGAGCAGGGTCCGGTTAAATCTCTCCGGCTGAGCATCTCCTTGTGGGTGGTAAGGCGTGGTTCTGGTCTTCTTTATTCCTAATGAATCCAAAAGTCTTCGGATCAACCGACTCTCAAAGTCCCTTCCTTGATCTGAGTGGAGTCTCTGTGGTAGTCCGTAATGGACAAAATACTTCTCCATAAGTATCTTGGCCACGGTGGATGCCTTCTGGTCTTTGGTTGGGAAAGCTTGAGCATAGCGGGTGAAATGGTCGGTTATTACCAGAACATTCCCCAATCCACTCAGGTCGGGTTCGAGGCAGAGAAAGTCAATGCATACCAGATCCATTGGGCCTTGACTCTGTAAGTGGCCCATTGGGGCAGCTTGATGGGGTAGGGTCTTTCTCTGAATGCATCGTGCACAGGAATGGCAATACTCCTCTACTTCTGCCCTCATGCAGGGCCAATAGAACCGATTTCTGACAAGCTGGAAGGTCCTTTCTGCCCCTAGGTGACCATGATGGTCATGCAGGGCAATTAGTACAGTCTCTCGGTGCTTCTCTGGAAGAAATAACTGCCACTTATCTTCTGAGTCATCAGAGGGGCCCCTTCGGTAGACCACTCCCTGATGTACCTGTAGCCTGTCCAATTCCTTCCTCAACAGGCGAGCCTCCTTTGAGGGGTGATGTAGGAATTTGTTGGGATCCTGATTCTCCAGGGCTTCGAGGACCAATCTCCCCATGGGGTCTTCCAATTGGTCACACCTCAACTCCTTCTTGGACAGTCTCGGTAGGTTGTCTTCCTCCAGTTGAGTTACCCCACAATAGTGTTTGGGGACTCCTACCATGGTAACCCCTATTTCTTCTGCTCTGGAGCCTCCTCTGGCTTGGAATTCAGCCCCTTGACAAAGGGCCCGCACCCCGTCCGGTGCCACTTGGGTCCAATCTTCCCAGTCATTTGTCGTGGCATGAGACCTCCGGGACAGGGCATCTGCATCCCTATTTCCGGCTCCTGGTCTGTACTTCAGACTGAAGTTGAATCCAGACAATGCGGCCAACCACCTGTGTCCGGTGGCATCTAGTTTCGCGGTGGTGAAGAGGTAGGTCAGGGGGTTGTTGTCTGTCTTCACAGTAAACTCTGCCCCATACAAGTAGTCTTTTAGCTTGTCTACTACCGCCCATTTGAGGGCCAGGAATTCCAGCTTATGAGTGGGGTAATTCTTTTCTGAGGGGGTCAGGCTCCTGCTCACATAGGCCACTGGTCGCAGTTGTCCTTCATGTTCTTGGTAGAGTACACCACCTAGACCCTCATGGCTGGCATCCACATGTAATTCATAAGGTCTGGTAGGGTCGGCGTAGGCCAGGACTGGGGCAGTGGTTAAGCTCCTCTTCAGAGCATGAAAGGCCTCTTCACACCTTGGGTTCCACTGATCTTGAACTGACTCACCAGGCCTCCTGGGCCCTGAGTCATCCTCTTCCCCTTCTGCCTTTAGCAATTCATTCAACGGGCGGGCAATCCGAGCAAACCCCTCCACAAACCTCCTATAATAGGAGCAGAACCCCAGGAAGGATCTGAGCTCTGTTACTGTGGTGGGTCGTGGCCAGGAAGTGACTGCTTCCAACTTCTCAGGATCTGTGGCCACCCCTTCTTCAGACACTATGTGCCCCAGATAGTTCACAGAAGACTGGTAGAACTGACACTTCTCGGGGGAAAGCTTAAGTCCCTCTTCGCTGAGTCTTCTCAATACTTTCTCCAACCTGGCTTCATGTTCTTCCAAGGTTCTTCCAAAGACAATGACATCGTCCAAGTACACAAGGACTTCTATAAGATTCATGTCTCCAACAGTCTTCTCCATAAGGCGTTGAAAGGTAGCAGGAGCTCCAGACAGACCCTGAGGCATCCTATTGAATTCGAAGAATCCCACCGGGGTTATGAAGGCTGTCTTCTCCCTGTCTTCTGGGTGCATAGGGATTTGATAGTACCCACTCTTGAGGTCCATCACACTGAACCATTTGGCTCCAGACAAACTTTGTAGGGCATCTTCTATCCTTGGCGTGGTGTATTGGTCAGGGATGGTTCTCCTGTTGAGAGTCCTGTAATCGATACAAAGCCTCAACGACCCATTCTTCTTTCTGACCACCACGATTGGGGAGGCATAGGGACTTCTAGACTCCCGGATCACACCAGTCTTCTTTAGTTCTACAAGTTGTTCCCTCAGATCCTCCAGATCTGCCAGGGGGACCCGCCTGACCCTCTCTCGGAAGGGCTTATCTTCTTGGAGGCGGATCCGATGGGTGGCACTTCTTGCACACCCCACATCGAATTCATCTTCGGAAAAGATCTTCTCCCACCTGGTCAGCTGGGCCTTGGCTCTTTCTTTCCAAGCCCTGGGTAGGTTCGGGTTTTCCACGGACAGTTTCTCCCAAACATCTCCTCCGTCACCCGTCCCCTTGACTTCGGACCAAGTGACCGGGGCAGCAGGGCTCACCTGACCAAGCAACACTCTGGCAGGGATCTCCATGGGTCCTCCCGTAGTGTTCCTAACACTCACCGGAACTCTGCCATGGGCCTTCTTCAGGGCCTTGAACGGAATCACTTCTGGTATCACTTCCAGGCCTGAGGACTCTTCCCTTGGGTCTGATTCCAGCATGACAAAGGGGCCAGGTTGTTCCCACGAAAGCTTCACAGTGGCCCTAAGACAGGTTACTTCTCCGGGCTGTAGCACTACTCCTTCTCTGCCAAGTCTCCACACCTTCCCTATCCCCTCTCCCGGGGTCTTCTGCTCTAAGACCAGTCGTTGGTAGGCCGTCTTTAGCATGGGATGGATTTTGGTGGCTGAATGGTTTCTCTCTTTCACTAGAGGGGTCAGGAGTCTCCTGACTAGATCCGTGTTTGTCCCAATGATCAGGGAAATCTTGCTGGCTCCAGGCGGCCAGGGACACACAACTGCCAGGGTGTCAAACACTTCAGCCTTCCCAGCCACGGATGGGTCGAAAGTCATCTTTATGGGCAGGTACCCATCATAAGGGAAACTCTGGGTTCCAAGTCCCCATATCTCCAGCTCTTCTATCTTCTGGATAGGCAGATGACTCAAGTGCCTATCATAGAAGTCCCGGTATAGTAAAGTCACCTGTGCTCCGGTGTCCAAAAGAGCTTTAGTATAGACTCCTTCCACTTGAATGGGCACAGTAGGAGACGGGCCCACCAGTTCCTTTGGGTATGGCCGGACTGGGGTCACCTCTTTTTTTTGGCTTTCGACCCTTGCTCTGCTCCTTTTGGACTTTAATTTTTCCTGAGCCTGGCATGCATTGACTTTCTCCCTCTCAATGGGGGCACAAACCCGCTGAGGGATGTTATTGTTCCTTTTAGGTGGATGTTCCTTCTTTGGGGTGCTGTACTTCCACTGAGGGGTCTTGCCCCCTCCCTCTGGGGTACATCTTGGTGGGGGTGTACTATACCTCCTCCTAGGAGTTTTGTCTCCTCCATTCTTGGCCTTTTTTTTTAGTTTGGAGCGCACTGAAGATGATGGGCACCCGGTTGACTCCTTCACCGGGGCCCTTTGGAGTTTCCCGCCGGCTTGCAATTATCTGTTCTCTTCTTCTTTGGGCTGGAGCATACGTTAGCAAAGTGGCCACTCCCTCCGCAGTTATAGCAAATCACCTCTTCTCGGTCCTGTAGGGAGGCCGGTGCTGAGGTGTTCGGGAACAACTCCTTTCTTGGGCTTGGTTTCTCTCGTCTTCTCTGATCTTTCTCCATCAAAGAGGTCAGCATCTCCAACACTTGGGCCATTTGCGATTTCAGAGTGTCAACCTCCGCATCTCTTTCTGGGCTCTTGACCGAATGGACCAACACTGGTACAGGTGTGACATTCGCCACCTGCTGATCTTCCTGCAGCGCCTCTTCCTCCCTAATAATTTTTATTAGATCAGAGTAGGTTAGTGACATTCCTCCTCCTGAGGTTTTCAGGTGCAGCCAGACCGGGTCTGAGCGCCGCGCTCCCCTCATGATCTGCTTCATGCGTGCTTCATCTGCATCTTTGGGCAGCATTCCCTTCTTCAGTACAATCTTGCATAACTGCCTGTTCAGCCTTCTAACATATTCTGACAGTTTCTCATTCGGCTGCTGGAGAGTGTGTTCAATTTGATAAATCATCTCTGACACCTTCTCCAGCTGACCAAACTCTTCCTGCAGCATGGCCAGGCAATCTTGAGCTGTACAGTTTTCATTTCCAAACCGGAAGCTCTTCACCGCTTCTGCCGCGGCACCTTTCAGACTTTCTAAGACTCGCTGTCTCTTCTGTGCCTCAGGCACCTCCCATGCTTCTACTGCCTGCAATGCCTGTTCCACCCAAGTGTCAAAATCTTCCTCCCCCGCAGGGACGGGGAGCTTCCCTGAGAAGGTGCTAAGCTTCCGGTAACCGGCCTCCACATGCACCGTACTGCTTTTCTGGCACTTAATTACAAGGTCTCCTAGAGCATTCAACAATTCAGGCCCTATAGCGGCCAGCGGTGATCCCGGGCTTAATAGTTCCTTAAGCTTTTCTGCTTTAGGGGATAGTGGTGGAGATAATTGTGGGAGTGATGGCTTTGGTGTCTGAAAGCATTCTTCCTTCACTGGCAGCGTATGTATCAAGTGATAGATCTGATTATCTATGGCTTGTATACTCTGACTTTTAAAATGCTCTGGGATTTCGTTTTTCCATTCTACCAGTGCGTATGTAAACGAGATCACTGGATCTGGCCTAAAATCCATCACCCATGCTTTGTGGCTCGGAGACAGCAACAATACAAGCTGTTTTATCTCCTCTTCCTTCCATCTTTCCCCCGGGAGTACAATGACTACCGCCGCGGTTGGATCGGCGCCAATCGCTGCGCACCACTGTGACATTGCCAGCGGGTCCATGCTGGTACTTCTGACCGGCTTGATTGCAGCATGCAACGTACAAGGATCCCGGACTCGAGCCCCCACGTGTAGCGCTACCCCCAGTTAAGAGAGCCGCTGATATTGATTTGGGCCCTGCAGTGCACCGCTGTCAACCCCCGGCAATCGGCTCTAACCTCCCGTGGCACAGCTGGTGATAGAGAGATAGGACCGCGTGATCGCAACTGTTGGTGACACAGTCCTATAACAAACATACACAGAATATACTTTAAAACTCCTATTAAAGTAAGCGGAACTGACACCAAATGTACTTTACCCAGATATTTTACTGAGGCTAATGGGCAAGTAATAAACAACAGTATAACAAGTTGCAGATCCCTGCAATAAACAGTAATAAAGATAAACAGAGTAATCAGAATAATAAAGTATTGCTATGCAACTCTAGCGCTGCCCTTTTACAGCTACTTCCCCTCATGGGTAGACTAACACCCAGCAATGTCTACCTATGCAGTCAGGCCTGACTGATCTAAATGGAAGTTCAGTGAAACAATATTCGCTAGCAATCTCTCGGTGGTGCACTTGAAGAACAACTTTGTAATCCCAACGAATAGTAAAGATAAAGTATCTGTCTTTAAACAGCTCTCACCACCTGGACAAGTCCAAGTCCGTTTCCTCCATCGATTCGTCTAGGAACAGGAATCCACCGACATCCAAGTCTTCAATCCTTCTGGTGTACTGCAGCAAGGAGGATTAGATGTCTCTAAGGCTCTGCTAGGCTGGCAGAGGGCTCTTTGGAAAGGAGCACACGACCCGGGCTTCAGGCCTTGTGCACACAGCAGTTCAGCACAGACATCCTCTTGCTAGGAGAGGGGGGGTCCAAAGAGAGCGACCAAAACTCCGCCTCCCCTTTATAAAGTCTGCCCCAGCAGTCTCTGTTCTGGAGCAATGCACCCTGGGTGCTGCAAGATGTACTGGGAGATGTAGTCTCTCTCTCTCCTCTGCTTTCACTTCCATAATGTCTCTTTACTTCCTCCTGACTCACCTCTCACCTGGAACTTCTTGTCTCTCTGCATTAAAGGGGAACACCCCGCTACATATCATAAGGTGAAATACAAATTGTAGTTAGCATTACTGCACCTAACTAAATTTACCTATTTGTTTAAAATAAGTAACATGTACTATTTAGCTGTGCTTCATACAGTTAAAGTTGAACTCTGGGCAAAAAAAATATTTAAATATATTTAATAGCCACAAAGGATATAATCCACTTTGTGAGCACCAAAATAGCTTTGTAAACCCGGATATTGCCTAGAAAACATAGCAGTGACATCATCACTGTGCTATTCACAGCCTGCGCACAGAGAAGAGCTGTGGGAGGGGTCCAGCAGGCCCAACCCACTACAGACTACCTGTAGAAAACTACAGAAGGAGGCGGAGACCAGACCAGTCACCCTGCACAAGGAGAGAGAACAGCAGTGAATAGTCTTTATTACAGGAAGCTCCTGCACAGAGGAAACATTTCACACTGGATTACTGCACAGATTTGTTAGAAATACACAAAGCACACTAAGGGGTTGATTTACTAAAGGCAAATTAGCTGTGCACTTTGCAAGCAAAGTTGTTCCAAAGCTTAGTAAATGAGTTGAAGCTTCATTTTAAAAAGAATACCCAATCACATGCAATGAAAATAAAAAAAACAGCATTTTTGCTTGCACATGATTGGATGATGGAAGTTGGCAGAGCTGCCCCTCATTTACTAAACTCCGGAGTAACTGCACAGTCTGTTTGCCATTAGAAAATCAACCCCTAAGAATCAAATAAGCATTCACATGACTTTTGTATTTAGACAATATTCACTTATCCCAGAGTGCAGCTTTAAGGTTGCACAACTAACGAACGATCCCATATACATGTATGAGATTAGAACAGTTGTCATTGCCATTTCCAGGACAGGTTGCTAAAAACTGATTTTGTGCCAATACATTTGTAGTAAGGAGAAGCCGGCCTGATCACTGTCTAGTCTTCTTGTTCTAGTCCCTCTTTTTGCTGCTGTTTCTTTATTTTTTCTGTGTTTTTCACTCTGTTGTTGATACAATGTGCTCTGTTTTATCTATCTTCCATGGGTGGGATGCTTACAACCCTTCAGGGCGTGTGCCAACGTTGGATACCACACGATTTCCAGAGAACACATAACGTCTCCCCCACAAGGGCAAAGGAAAATGTCAACCTTAGCTCTCCAACACAATGTGGGTGTAGGAGTACTAGGCCTAGTTGAGGACTTGAAGCATGACGTGTAATGTTACACGGAAACACAAATCTTCCTTCTCTACGTCACCCCGGGTGAGCAATCCAAGGCAGTAGAAATATTAACGTATAATTTTGCTTTCCTAACATTTTTGGCATACAAACCTGTACTTTATCCATTTAGGGCACCTTTCTTTCTCATTCTCGTTCTGCTGTTGGGCCAATGGAAGGAACTGGCCATAGGGTACACCGTACATTTGCCGGTGGGCCGGGGCTGCTGAGCCGCATGTCCTGGCAAGAGCAGCCTGCTGGTGACCGGGCCGCCCAGCGGGAGGTGGGCAGTGGCCTCGGTCCAGACGTGGCTCATGCTGGCCGCGGTCACCACTCATCTCCCGCTGTGCGGCCATGTTTGTGTCTCCTCTCCGCAGTTAACTTCTTACATGCCAAATGGGTGGCGGTACTCAGGCACAATCATTTAACGTTTTACATGCCAAATGTTCAGCGGGGACACAGGCACTACACAACCTTGGGCACCTTGACAGCCAAGCAGGGACACAGTCACGAGTCATCATTATTAACAGTGGGGATACATCAGGGATACAGGTTTTTACAGCGGCTGTAGCATGAATATCGGTTGGGGGGGGGCTGGGGATATTTCAGTGGAGGGAGTGGATCGTATTTAGGGGGACTGAGGGTCTGTTAGTGGAGGGAGGGGGTGGTGGTAGGTGTGGTGGGTGGAAGGGCAGTAGTTGTGGGTCTGTCAATGGGGGTTAGGGGTCTGTCAGTGGGGGTTGAGGGTCGGTATTGGGTGGTGAAGGTTTGTAAGCGGGGGGGGGGCGTGGTTGGGGGTAAGGGGATTTTGTCAGTAGTGGGAGGGGGCGGTAGTTGGGGTGGGGGGGAAGTAGGTAGGGGGATCTGTCAGTGGGGGGTCTTTTGGGGGGGCGGCAGTTGGTGAGGTTTATTTTGCAGTGCGGGGGCCTGGCTCCATGGGTGTCCCGTCGCAGGCCGCCCCCCCCCCCCCCCAGTCCCTGGAGGATTTGGCTGCTCAGTCTGCAATACCCTGGCCTGTTTTTAGTCCCAGTCTGGGCCTGCCGGTACTAGAATATGACCCACTTCATGTTTGGCTTCGTGTGTATCACACGTGTAAACTCCATCTATGAACAACTCAGAGCTTACACAGGTCTGTCTTTCTTTTTCTCCAAGCAGCTACAGATAAAAATTCATCAAACTATAACACAGATATCCATAGATAACCCTTGTGAAGGGTTTGAGCTTGGCTATACAGTGGTACCATACAGAGTCTGTACAGTGGTTTGAGTGTTTACGGTGGCAACATACAGACTCCTGCAATAAAGAGAAAGCCAGCACACCAAGTGGATTCTGAATCAGGATTTACTTAAAGCGGAGATCCACCCAAAAGTGGAACTTCCACTTATTTGCTTCCTCCCCCCCTCCAGTGCCACGATTACCTGTTTTTGGCAGGTCCCTGTCCCCACTTCCAGAGACGTCCCTCTGAAGTTCAGCCTCCCTCTTCCTTCCTCCACCGCTGGGGCCAATTAGAAAGCGCACCGCACATTTGGAAGGAATAACGCATTAGTTTTTTTATAAACGTTTTTTGATGTGTGGTAAAAATCTTTTGGAAAAGCGACATGCACTATTTTACTGCTAATCTTAAAATGGATGTAAACCCGATTCATGAAATTTGAGCTGGGCAGATATATCTGCAGTATTTTGTTATCACTCTTCAATGAGCTATGTCCAGTAGCTCTCTCCTGAACGTTCCTCTGTTATCAGCCTGATAACTCCTGACAAATTCTCAGACTTTTTAGACAAAAGCAGCCTGAATTTTCTGTCAGGGGAGGTTGCTAAAATAGATTAGCAGAGAGCAGGTCCTATTACAAAACACCTCTGAGAGTCTCTGCCTATGATGAGAGGGGGTGTGTGCCTTTCCTCCAATCAGCAATGTTAGCTATCTTGGCTGTATGCCCAGACATCACACTCTGTGTTAACCAGGAAGAAAAAATCTCCTAACACAATCTCAACTTTCTAAACAGTATATAAATGTGAAGACAGCAGATATAAATGTAAAACTTATGTAGGGAGATTTGGTTCATCCCTGTGTATCACCTGAGGCTGTTCACTTCACTGGGTGTATGGAGGGTTTACATCCACTTTAAAGCAGTAATACCGTTTCATGAATTGAGCCCAATGTGTATAGAAACAATGGACATTCATGCAGTACAGAGCTATACAGAGAGGTGGGACAGCGAAGGAAAAGTGAGTATGTGTTGCTGTGGAGGGGGCATTAAAGTGAACCTGTTGCCATGCCTGGGATTTTACTGGAATTGACCAGGTAATGCCAGAATGGGGAATCAGTTTCCAAGTTATTACCGGACTCTTCCGCAAGCCGCTAGCCTGTAATATTTGTAAACCTAAAGGAAGAAGGCATGACATCATTCTTGTGAGCTATGCACACTGCGCTTTGCACTGACTGGCTGGCTGGAGAGAGGAAGAAGACAGGGAGGAGTGCTGTGCAGGCATCTGGTGCAGGATGGGGGTGGCCAAAGATCTCACTGTAGCTCAGGGGGTAGACACAATGGGCTTGTGTTGGCCAGCAAGGGACCAAGGGAAATGGTTCACTTAACTGGTGGGGGGTGGATGGGTGGGAGCCAGGTACACAGTCAGCGTCACTGGAATAAAGAATAGGTGGGACCATAGGCGTGCGCACAGGGTGTGCCAGGTGTGCCCAGGCAACCCTAATCACTCCCTGCAGTGCAGATTCCCCCTGCTGCCCGGTGTCCCCTCCCACAGCATGGCTGGCTTCCCACCTCTCTCATTAGCTACTGCAGTGGGCACACATAGATGATATTTCAGGATGAGTGGGGGAAGGGGTAATGTCATTTACCAGCCCCTTCCCTTTCTGAATGAACACAGTGAGAGATCGGTACCGTGTTTTTGAGCTTTCAGGTGCACACCCTAATGCAACAGGCTGCGAAAACCTATGGGTGGGACCCAAGTGCACTGTCAGTATCACTAGAATGGTGTACACACGGTGCACCTGATTCCCACTTCTCCACAGACTCCAGACCTATCCTTTAAACCCTACACACTTTTAGCACAATTTGGCCACGTCTTTATTCAGCACAACATATTTTGCGATTTCCAAAATGAATGGCTAGCTCCGCCCACAGATCCAATCACAATCTCAAGAATTACAATTTCTAGAAGAGCTGTCATCCTAAGGCTGAAAGTGTGTTACTGGCAAAAATCACTGGGTGAACGTAAAGGTATAACAGTTTGAAAAAGAAAACTATAATATAATATAATATATACCATATATTAGAGATGGGCTTGGGCGTGTTCGAAATCTCACGTGCCCGATCCCGCCAGGAAGCTGACACTGCATAGCGATAATCACAGGCAGTGAGACAATTTGTGGTCTGCAGATGCACAGATCGGGAAATGTCTCACTGCCTGCGATTAGCGCTGTGTAGTGTTGGCTTCCTGGCGGGATCGGGCACACGTGAGGTTTCGAACATGCCCGAGCCCATCTCATAAATATATATATATATATATATATATATATATACACACACACATACACATACTGTATATTAGAAGTTGCATATTTTGTGCCATGTGTACATGACAATGACAAGCTACGAGCTACAGAAAATTGCCTGCCCTTGGCTTTGGTTGCTGAGGCTCCTGAGGAATGCAGGAACTGTGCACATCACCAGACGCAGCCTTTCCTCTCTCACTGCTTCTCAGCATCCACCTAAAGCCAGCTTTACATGATTAGAAGAAGCTAATACATCGCTTGATGGTCACGGGACTCAACAAGGGGATTAGGAGAAAAACAAACTATAGAGGTCCTGACCAGGCAAGGAAAGCCACAGACTGAGAGGGTCTTATTACAGGACCACCATGATTAGGTCACACTGCAGGACAACAATGATCAAGTCACACAGCAGGTCTAAGTAGACAGTTTCCCAGTGTAGGATCTCACAGAACAGCTTTGCCAAAAACTGATGTACACTAAATATTGGGGGTACAGAACTATACAAGAAAATAATTTCTGGGAGTTATTTCAGATGATAACAAAATTAGAAAATGGTATGGACAGGCTGCAGGGAACACAAGTAGAATTCTTGGGGGACATCTCTAGAGGGACCATCAGAAGGAGGTAGGACGTCCTGATTCATGATTCAAGACCTCTATATAGAATAATGTGTGCAGTTCAGGAGACCTCACTTGCAAAGATATAAAAAAGATAGAGCATATGCAAGATATTGGGGGGGGGGGACATATCAGGAGTGAGTGGGGAAACTTAGTCTGTATATAGTAATGAGGAAGGAAGGGATGGGGGGCATTGGTTGAAACCTTTAAATACATAGGGTGTCACTAAGGTTCAGGGAGACAGTATTTTCAATACGAAGCTGAGATTAAAGGCCAAATCCATGAAAGTGAAAAAATCCACCCTCTGCAGTCTGCAGTGCCCCCCACCGCCCTCCTCCTTCCACACTGCAAGGGTTACATGTTAGGGGTAGAGAATTAAGGTGTAAATACTTGCCTTACTCCTCGCTCTAGTAGGCTCCCTCCATGACTGTGGTTGGTCTACCCACAGCCTGCTCTGTAACCTGTGACAGTCTTCTTCCCCCTTCTACAGGTTTTCTGTCCCTGTATTGTACGTGATGACGTTGAGGCTTAGCCCAGAGTTTCGGGCTCAGGAGTAGAACACTGGAGTGGGGTGTAAGGTAATGCCGGAAATAGATGGAGTGATTTTCTTTCCTGCAACCATGGGTTGCAGAAAAGCACATCATTTGATTCCCCCTTTAACACAGTCAGTGTAGATAGGTAATCCCTCCCGCGGAGCCATTGTGTCCTTCCCCGCCGGCAGAACACAGTGGTTATTGCTGGTGGCTATAACCGGCGCTAGCAATCATTGCATGTAGAATTTGACAGGCTGGTTGTACCCAAGTTGATTGATCAATCAACTTGGGTACATTCAGCCTGCCCATACTGTACATGGTTCAAATCTTGGCCAGTTCCTGATACACCGGCTGAGATTTGAACTGTCTATGGCCGTCATAATTTATAGAACCACTTCATGATTCCCCTAGACGTAATCAGCATTTAACCTTTGCAGTGCGGGGGGGACCCACTTCAAGGGTGTTTTTTTTTAATTTATTTTTTCAGGAGTTGATTTTCAAGCACAGAGGGATATGACGTCAAACTAACAAGTGGAAAGTTCAGGATTAGGGCTACTTCACACTGCTCCTTTAAAAAATCACGGTAAAAACACATATGCATGTTTACCACATCTCCGGTGTATTTTGCACCTGTGAAAAAAGTACATGTGACTCCAAGAATGCACCAAAAACACAATAACGGATGTATTTTTGATGCATTTACCTTTCACTTTATTGGGGAGGTGTGTTTTTGGTGCTTATTTTTACTTCACCAAAAATGCACCATGCAGGACTTTTAAAATTTAAAATGACCTGCAATTGACCAGTGTGAGGAGCTCCATAGGATTTAATTGTCATACATTTTTCTTCTGCTTTTGGTAAGGCAAAAACGGAAGAAAAGCAGCCTGACATCAGTAAGTATTGTTTTTCCTAAAAAGTACTGAATGCTTGGAACAGACTACCAGTAGAGTTATTGAGTTAATCAACAATGAATTTAAAGGTATATTTTTGCTTTTTGAAAAATGTAATACATGCAGACACATTAATAAAATAAAAGCGTGCATTTATTAAATTTTTGCATTCAGGCCTTTTTTTTGTGATCAGTACATCACAGGTGGAATGCACCGGCTTCAGGTTTATACAAAGGTACAGACCTTCTTTTATGGGGATAGAGGGAGTAAATAATGATCGCACCCCTGCAGCTGGCACGATCTGTGAGTCCTTCCTCCACAGTGGCAGTTGGGACTTGTGGTCTTCCTATTCACAGATACCCAAGAATGGATGACATGACTGTGTGGACAGAGACAGCTGTACTAATTGCTAAACAAAACAGATATTGGCAAGGAGAATCACCCTGTAATTAAACTAAGTGGTGGAGGGCTGGTGTTTTTTTAAATTTTGGATAGAGTACGGGAGGGTTCAAACTACTCTCAGTTTCTTTTTGCCATTAGCAAGTGTTCCCTTCACTGATGCCGTGTACACACGACCATTTTTCTCGTCGGGAAAATGTCATTTTTTCTCTTTATAAAGAAAAACAACCATGTGTGGGCTTTCCTGCATTTTTCCCAATGAGAAAAACGGCAAGAATAACGATGAGAAAAATTAGAACATGCTCTAATTTTTCTCGTTGTGATTCACGGCATTTTTTTCCGCGGCAGTTTTCCCATAGGGAAACACTGCCAGGGAGCCTACAAATGTCAGGAAACCCGGCCGTGTGTAGGGGACCAAGCCGTTCCTCGTTTTTTCCGTCGATTTTCTCGACGGTGTTTTCACCGTCGAGAAAATCGATCGTGTTGTACACGGCATTACTGTCTTGTAGACTCAATGGGAAATGGAAGGATATCTTTCCAATGTAAGGGAAATGCCCTCTTATTCTTAGATAGCTGTCATGGGAAGATTTCCTCTCTATTCCTGTTCTGGTGACAACTCATAATTTGTAAATTAGCCTCACTTAAATTCCTGGTGACACTGGTGATGATCAGGAAAACTAGGGAGTGCACTCCCTAACAGGGACGCAGACAGCAATAATAAACAACCCCTCATCACCCAATCCAAATTTTTAAAAAAAACGCGTTGAGTTATACTTTTAGGGTATTACAATATTCCAACTTTCAGCAATGACTCGATGACCAGAATTTCTTGGTTCCTGAGGGGAGTCCTTGTTTTGTGGAACCGAAACCAGTGTGCCCCCACTGCCCAGTGACAATTTCAGTGACCCTTAGAAAATGTGAATCCAGTGCCTTATTTGTTCTTGTGTTTGGTCTATGGCCAGAATGACTGTATTGGAGATGTATACTAGCATAGAAAGTAAGAGGATATGAATACGAAGAACAAGCAGAGTCAGGAAACCTTGTTCCTAACTCTCAAAATAAGCTGTAATATAAGGAGGTAAATGATTTAGGTTTATAATTTAACCACTTACCGTCCTTAGGCCATTTACAAACGGCCTTGGGTTTAAGTGGTTATAGCTATAGCCATAGGCGTGCGCACAGTGTGTGCTGGGTGTGCCCAGGCACACCCCAATCACCCCATGCGCTTTAGTGTTATCACTCTGTGTAGCAGCAGGAATATGGGAAAGATCTCCCTCTTACCGGCTCTGCCATAAGAGAAGTGTTTATGCTCTTCTCTTTCACTGTGTCGGCAGGCAGATCAATGTGCCAGGGCCATATATATGTAGACACATACACACATGTGTGTTTGAGCTTAAGAGTGCACACCCTAATGCAATAGGCTGTGCACACCTATGGCTATAGCTGCTGTTTTAGTCATGATCCTGTTATTCTCTTTTAGGTAAAAGGGATCTGAGTGGCTATACAGCCACTTAATCACTTTTACAGGCGCTAGAAGTGCCCCCCCCCTCTTCCCACCGCTGCCTTTATCAGGCTCTCCCATCCCACCATAGAGCCCGGATGCAACCAGCGGCATTGGCTTCCCTGGACACAGTGAGAGGAACTAATGTTGTTTCTTCCACTGTGTGACGTCAGAAACCGGAAGTGATTTTGGTTTGATCAGATGCTTTGGAGGCCAGAAGAGAGATCTGGAGTCTAATAGACCCCAGATCTTTCCATATAGATCCTTCACAGCCCATGCACAAGGGATGTTTTTCAGAAATAAAGTTGTTAAAAAAAAAAGAGATACAGTGTAAAAAAAAAAATGTAATAAACAAAATAATAAAATGTAAAAAAAAATTTTTAAATAAAAGAAATAATAAAACGTAAAAAAAAAATTTAAGCGCCTGATTCCCCCCGAGCTCAGGTGCACAAAGGTCCCATACGCATATGTAAACGGTGCTTGCACTACATATGTGAGGGATTGCCGCAAACGCCAGCGTAAGGGCAATAATACTACCACCAGACCTCTTGTGTAACTCTACAGTGGTAACCTGTAAAGGCTTTTAAAGTGTCACCTATGGAGATTTTTTTAAGGTACTGTAGTACTGTTCCACAGGTGTATGCAATTTGAAAGAGTGACATGTTAGGTATCTATATACTATTTAATGTTTTACCAAAAAATTGGGTATTATATTGTGTTCGTGTTCAATAAAACGAGTTTAAGTGTATTATTTCCTGAAAATTCGTTTTTGATAAACTGCTGCGCAAATATTGTGCAACATAAAAGAACTACAACAACCACTTTATTCATTTTATTTTATTTTCCAGCGTCTCTGCTTAAAAAAAAAATATAATGTTTGGGACTGTAAGTAATTTTCTGGTAAAAAAAAATGCAGATTTTTACATGTATAAGAGAAATGTCAGAATTGGCCCAGGCTGGAACTGGTTAAAGGGTTAGCATCAGCAGTAAGATGAGGCATATTCCCATGGGCCCTGGCCATATTTGTGGGTGCTGCTACCTTGGATCCTATGCCACTAATGGCAGCTCCTGTAGGATATCAACGTGGACCAGCATATCCCAGTAAGACAAAGTATAGATGGATGAAGTTGTTAGTGCACAGAACTTGGCAGGAATAAGACTAAATGAGCATACAGGCCCTCTCTGCCAGGTCTCTGCTCATCTGTTTTCATGAAAAGCGGACAGGTCTGTTTTTCTTAACTGCCAACCTTTCAAAGGTCTTTACAGGCTGCCAGATATGTGCATGTCTAGAAAAAACAAAGTTATTTTATTAACCTGTTCAGCGGATTATTGGCGTAATATCAGGCATTTGTCACTTAACATCCATTTTGCAAGATTGGTGCAATTACCCCAGACTCTGTTTTGAAGCCCGTAGTAGAGCTAATAGGACTCGATGTTTCAATCTGTATGATAATTCAGCACATGTGGGGATTTGTGTGGTTAAAAGAAAGAGGATAGGTACGCCAACAGGTGGGCATGCTCCTATTTGGATGTTTTGTTAATGATCGGAGGTTTCCTGAATACATTGCAATATTTTTATCCAATATTTCAACATCCTACAAAACATTCATGTTGTTCATAAAGGCCGAAACCAGAGAATGTGAGTCAATGGAGATCATTTTTGCGATCCGATTGCCGCTTTCATCTTTCTCATAATATACACACATAATGTAGATGAGACTGATAACGCAGTGCCATCTAGACAATCACCTGTGCCCCCCCCCCTCCGCCCCCAAGCTTTGGCAAACTCACATCTCTTAGTCATGTACAATTCCAATGCAGTCACCCCTTAGATGTGGACCATCCCACCCTGAAACCCCTTAACAAGAAGCAGATGTGTGAATGCGAAAGGGGAGCAGGGTCAGGCATTTTAATGAGCTGAGGAGTAGTGGTGAAAAGGAGGGTGGTGCCTCTACAGAGGAGGATTTTTTAAATTCTTTTGTTCCCAAGGAGTGAGACATCAGACAAAACCTAGACTTGCATCAAGAGTAAGCCCATTTACAGGAAAGAGATTTTAACAAGTTGAGATTTCGAAGATAGCATACTTTAAAAAAAAAAACGAGAAAATAAAGTACAAGCCCAAATTATAACTTCTCATACATGGTGCTTGCGCCCATGAACACACTCCCCTCTATCTAATGTAACGGAAGGGGTTTGTGCTAGCTGAATATCAAATGCATCTCTGAGGCAGACTCAGATGTTGTCCACGTTGACTAATGGCCCGTACACACGATCCGAAAATCGGTTGAAAATGCCGCATTTGAAGCGATCGTACGATAATCGGATCATTAGGACAGAGCTTTCGATCATGACAGTTCATCCGATATTATCCAATCGGACAAACACGAAATTTTATTCTTGTATAATACCAGATCGTACGATTTTCATTTAATCAGTGCAGTTGTCATCTGAAAATACAGTACAATAGAAATACACTACAACACATGACACCACCAATTTTTTATTCTGTCGTACGAGAATTTTTATATCTTTAGTAACCTCTCCATTTTCGATATGCGACTGACATGCAAAAAAAACGGACGATCTGCCATCAGTTTTTTCGGATCGTTTGTATGGGCCATAAGGACAGGCATGGATGGAGCAATCTTTCTTTCCTGCAAATTGCTTGGTTCCCCCATCAACACAGTCAGTGTTTATGGGGGGATCCCTCCCAAGTAGCCATTCTCTGTCAAGGTCAATGGCACAACCCATCCCCACATGCCAGGGTACTAGGTGTTATCGTGGACTCTGACCTCTCCTTTCAGCCCCACATCCAATCACTTTCCAAAGCTTGTCGCCTCAACTTCTGCAACATCTCGAAAATACTCCCCTTCCTACCTGATGACCCCACAAAGCTCCTAATTCACTTCCTGGTTATCTCTTGCCTCGACCACTGCAACTCCCTCCCCATTGGCTTACCTTTACATAGGCTGTCCCTATGAATGCTGCTACCGGACTCATCTGTCTTACCAACCGCTTAGTGTCTGCTACCCCTCTCTGCCAATCCCTCCATTGGCTGCCACTCACCCAACAAATTAAATTCAAAATACTAACAATAACTTACAAAGCCATCCACAACTTGGCCCCCCAGCTACATCACTAACCTCGTCTAAAAATACCAACCAAAGTGTTCTCTTCACTTTTCACTTTCCACATGGTCACAAACAGCTGTTTCTTTGGAATAACAAAAGTTAGGAATTTGCAACAAAGTTTGTTAAAATCCTTGTGTAGCGGGAACTTGAATTTAGGGGAAGCATCTGGGTGGTAGTGTAACCCAGATGCCTTGATTGTTAGGAAATTCAAGGTTCCCTTTGTGAGTCTTGGAGGACTCTGGTGGTGTGAAGTTCCCGCCGGCCTATAGGTGACGTTGTTGCCTTGGACCGGGGTTGGGCTCGCACCGCAAGACTGTACCTTTTTGTCCTCTCCTGGAGCTGGTACAGCGGGGGCGGGGAACCCGCTGTGGCGCAAAGGGAGAGGTCATAAAAGGGGCGGACGCCCTGATCAGGGGGTTAGAGTCCGGAGCCAGAAGATGCGGCCGCACCCAGGCACCTTAAGCCTGGGTGCTGGCGTTCCGGTGTTCCAGGCCTAGGTGCCCTTGACCTAGCCGGAGCGGAGATGGAGTCCATCTCAGGCACCTTTAGCCTGGGGTGAGGTACTATGGCGGATGCCTGGGGCTCAGTACCTTCGACTGAGTTCCGCAAGGGTGGAGGAATCCGAGGGGGCCCTAACTCCTTGGGTGTCCGTGTCTGAGTTTGTGAGGACTGGTGTGCAGTAACTTCTCTGAAAAGTCCGGCGCAGCATCGCTGGTGATGGAGAGGCCTCCATTTCTCCCTTGGACGGATTTCTTCCTCTGACAGGGGCAGAGTGAGCGAAGGTAATTCACGTTCTACATCACCTAGTCAGTGGCAGTGACTATTCACCACTGGTGACAGCACAGTGGTCAGCAGCAGAAGGGAAAGGATTGTGCCTCGATCTGTCCCCATTTTCCAAAGTAAAGAAACTGTTTTATTGCTTGGCAAGAAGAATAAAACTGAGTTGGACCTATTCACTGTGTGGAACTCTGGTTACTAGGAGCAAAGGCGTCAGGGACGAAGTACTGGACTTGACTCTAGGACACCTACACAAAACCCAATTTGCTGGCCTTCACCTCTTAGCTATGGAGGACATGGGCCGTGGTGTGTCTTATCCCTCTCTCCCAGGTACCCCTAGACAACAGCCATATAACCGATGAAGATAGAGAGAGGGGTGAGCCCCGCTACACGTGGGGGCATCGTATCCGGGATGTGTATGGTGTCTGAATTTGAACTTTGCTGCCCGGAGGAGTTCCGAGTAGGTCGGCCATATTGGCCAACGCGCCACGAGGCAACCCACAGCTGCGTAGTTCGTGGGCGGGGAAAGGGAAAAGCCAGCGAACAAGTGCAGAAGGTGGGAGGAGTCTGGCCATGTGGACGTACGCACGTGGAGATTCCGGCGCAGATGGGTCAGTGCGCAATGGAGCAGCAAAGAGAGAGGATGGCTTCAAACGCTCCGTGGATTTCAGTTCCTTCCTTCGCGGATATGTCTTCTCTGGCTGCTCCAATTATGGATACGGGGATAAGACTAAGGCCCCAGGGGCGATTGGCTCTGTACATCTTCAGAGACATGGAGGCCCTCGGTGTGATCTGTCCCGGCTGTTCGGGACTGGTGGTCCAGCTGAAGCTGTTCGGGCGCTGTGAGGTCTGCAAAGAATTTCTCTTCGAGGTGGAACCAGATCGATGCTGGTGCTTTCCCCGTGCGCACTGATCCGGGCGAAGTGACTGCCCAAGCGGAGATGAAAATAGAAAAATCCGAGGATGCTGCCTCGGTCACCAGCAGCTCCCTGCTCCAGCCACGGAAGAGGAAAGTCGGCCTAGAGATGGCCTTGTGTGGTCGTGGAAGAGCTTCGCCCCACTGCTTGCCTGGCCTGGATGGATCCGGTAGAAAAAGTCCTGGACATCCCTGTTCTTCTAAAGGCCCAGGTGAGCCAGGGGTTGGGACTGTCTGCGTGGTTACAAGTGGCGGAAGCCCACAGTCGGTAGAGGCCGTCAAGGGGGATAGTTCCGTGACTGGGAATTATCTGCCCGCTGAATGCTACGACACCTCTGACCTGGATTCATTGTCTGACAATGGCGATGATGGGGAGATAGACGAAATCTTCCATCAGAAGGGATGGGACAAGATGAAGCTACCCTCGTCCCGTGTTACAAGGGACCTGCCCATGTCTACTGGAGATAGTACACCTCAGGTAGAGGCCTCGGCGCCAAGGGAAGAAGCTGGTCCTCTGTCTGAAGTTCCCCTTCTGGATTCAACATCTATTTCACCCGTTCCTGTTGCGGGAGCGCAACGTCAATCACTGCGGGCTCCTAGGCCCAGGTCTACCGAGGTGGTGAACGCACCTCGCCACCCAGAAGCGATTGTTCGGCCTGGAGAAGGAGACCGAGCCACTATGCCACCTTTGTCAAGGCTGCAGCGTCTCTTTGGCCAGAAGGTTGCTCAGGAATATGGGTGGGAATACCCGTATCTGCCTCAGGAACTGCTCTACGAGGTGGAAGTTTTTCGGCAACAATGGTATGATACCTTTGTGTGGGACAAACTTAAAGTACAGCAAGCACGGCGGTACCTTTCCTGTTCACCAACGGTCACCAAGAAGTTCCAGGACTGTAAAGCTAAGTGGATGCTGGGAAGACACATTCATGCGGACAAAGTGGTGATTTGCCGTAAGAAAGGAAAAAGTGTTGAGTACTATGTGGAGGCTTTTGATGACCGTCTGAAGCCTGTGTCGTTGCCTCATCCAAGGTTTTACCTATAAAAGGAAAAAAAGAGGGAAAGAGACTCCTGTGTGCTTTTCTTTTCCATTCATGGCTGAACTTTCCGGAGTGCCTTTGCCGGAACACAGGGACTGTGCCCTAGTTTTTTTTTGTATTTGGGCAGTTCTACTCTTTGGAGAAATGGGAGCTGTTTTTGTTTTGTTCTCCCTCCTTCTCCTTGCACTCAAGAGAAATCAGTGACTCTGGGTTTTAGTTAGTTTAGGGTCACAGAGAAATGATCAAGAGAAAGAAAAAAAAGTTCATCTGGAAGTGATGAGTGCCTTGACCGCGGCACTGTCACCAGGTGGCAGTGTTGCGCAACGATTGTTTGTTTTTTGACATTATGCAGCACTCATTGGAGTGAATGCGTTTCTTCTCGGATAGACTCATTCATTCCAAGCAAACACACATATGTTGTCAGGATGTATGTTTCTTTTCTTTCCCTCTGCAGGAGATTCGTCTATCAAGGCTGCTGAGAATGGGTGGTCCTTAGATAGCCAGGGGGAGGGAAGAATGTAAATGTGTGAGATATTTACAGTGTTTTATTAAAAAGTTTTATAGTTATATTGTTTTAAGTTTTCCCTTTCCCATTCAGGTCTTGACACAATTCAGGGCTAAAATGTGTAGTTTGGTTTCTGGGCTGAACTTATGTCACCACCCTTGTGGGATGTGAGTTTGTACCAGACACTGGGGACCAGTGTCAAATCACCAGGGGGAGAGTGTAGCGGGCACTTGAATTTAGGGGAAGCATCTGGGTGGTAGTGTAACCCAGATGCCTTGATTGTTAGGAAATTCAAGGTTCCCTTTGTGAGTCTTGGAGGACTCTTCTGGTGTGAAGTTCCCGTGGGCCTATAGGTGGCGTTGTTGCCTTGGACCGGGGTTGGGCTCGCACCGCAAGACTGTACCTTTTTGTCCTCCCCTGGAGCTGGTACAGTGGGGTGGGGAACCCGCTGTGGCACAAAGGGAGAGGTCATAAAAGGGGCGGACGCCCTGATCACGGGGTTAGAGCCTGGAGCCAGAAGATGCGGCCACACCCAGGCACCTTCAGCCTGGGTGCTGGCGTTCCGGTGTTCCAGGCCTAGGTGCCCTTGACCTAGCCGGAGCGGAGATGGAGTCCATCTCAGGCACCTTTAGCCTGGGGTGAGGTACTATGGCGGATGCCTGGGGCTCAGTACCTTCGACTGAGTTCCGCGAGGGTGGAGGAATCCGAGGGGGCCCTAACTCCTTGGGTGCCCGTGTCTGAGTTCGTGAGGACTGGTGTGCAGTAACTTCTCTGAAGAGTCCGGCGCAGCATCGCTGGTGACGGAGAGGCCTCCATTTCTCCCTTGGACGGATTTCTTCCTCTGACGGGGGCAGAGTGAGCGAAGGTAATTCACGTTCTACATCACCTAGTCAGTGGCAGTGACTATTCACCACTGGTGACAGCACAGTGGTCAGCAGCAGAAGGGAAAGGATTGTGCCTCGATCTGTCCCCATTTTCCAAAGTAAAGAAACTGTTTTATTGCTTGGCAAGAAGAATAAAACTGAGTTGGACCTATTCACTGTGTGGAACTCTGGTTACTAGGAGCAAAGGAGTCAGGGACGAAGTACTGGACTTGACTCTAGGACACCTACACAAAACCCAATTTGCTGGCCTTCACCTCTTAGCTATGGAGGACATGGGCCGTGGTGTGTCTTATCCCTCTCTCCCAGGTACCCCTAGACAACAGCCATATAACCGATGAAGATAGAGAGAGGGGTGAGCCCCGCTACACTTGCAATATACTGTACATAGATCACCCAGAGGGGAATTTTTTTTTTTTCAACAAAAGTGGAGTTATTCTTTAAAGATAAAGTATAGCCAAAGCTATTTTGGTTATACTTCTGTTGGGGATCATGGGAGTGCACTTAGACCCCTTTCACACTGGGTCGCTTTGCAGGCGCTATAACGCTAAAAATAGTGCCTACAAAGCGCCCTGAAAGAGCCGCTGCTGTCTCTCCAGTGTGAATGCCCCGAGGTCTTTCACACTGGAGCGATGCGCTAGCAGGACGGTAAAAAAAGTCCTGCTAGCAGCATCTTTGGAGCAGTGAAGGAGCGGTGTGTGTATACCGCTCCTCCACTGCTCCTGCCCATTGAAATCAATAATAAGCACCGCGGCTATACTGCTGGCAAAGCGCTGCTGCAACAGTGTTTTGCGGGTGGTTTTAACCCTTTTTTCAGCCGCTAGCGGGGGTTAAAAGCGCCCCGCTAGCGGCCGAATACCCCCACAAATACGACGGTAAAGCGTCGTTAAAAATAGCGGCGCTTTACCGCCGCGGGCGCCCCGGTGTGAAAGGGGCCTTAGTTCTGCGCTTGTGTTACCCATTTTCAGTTAATAACGGGCTAAAGTCCGCTGTTGGCTAATGTCACTCAGCCAGTCCAGACTCGGGAAAGATCCCGACCAAATGGTCAGGATCCACCCAGATGCCTGGACAGGCAGCTAGCTTAGCCTCTCAGTGAGCCATTGAGAGCCTGGCAGCCAACTGCTTCCACCCCCTCCACAGCTTAGCGCTCCAGTGAGCACTGGAGGGGCAGAGCAGATAGCCGATGATAGACAGTTCCTGACTCTCTGCTCATGGAACACTGAGAACTGAGCGATTGCTCATTTCTCAGTCTTAGAACCAGCAGGGCATACACCTACAGTAGGTAAGTATAATTTTTTTCCATTAACCCCATACTACTCTTTTAAAGGTAAAGATATTGAATAGTACTTTGCCACTGTATTGGCTCAACAAGTATAATTTATATGTGCAAATTTTTTCAATCAACTAAGTTAAAAAAAACAAAGGTAATTATATTGCGTTACTCAGTGTAAAGAAAACACAGGGTTACTTTAGAACAGAGTGGGCAGAGACAACAAAGTGCTGCAGCTGGACACTTTAGAACAGTGGTTCTCAACCTCAGTACTCAAGTACCCCCAACAGGCCATGTTTTCAGGTTTTCCTTTATCTTGCACAGGTGCTTTAAATCAGAGTCAATGGCTTGGTATTTTGGACAGCTACTTTATCTAGGAGAAATTCCCAAAACATGGCCTGTTGCGGGTACTTGAGGACCGAGGCTAAGAAGAGCTGCAATTTGCTCCCCCCGCTTTAGAAATTGCAACAAATTTGAAAATAGGCCCTATTTAAAGATCCAAACAGCAAATCTATGATCACAGCATTTACATTTCATAACATCAGCATTATAACAGCAAAACAAATAATAGTTGGTTTTGACAATCCAATATAAGCTTACTTGAAAAATCTCCTTCCTTGTTGTAAGTGATACCTATCAGCTTGCCATTTCTTTATACAACTTCCTGGATTCCCTGCATGCTTTGCAGCTTCTCCTCCACGGTTTACGTTCAATTTCCAAGGACTATATAACCCATGGTACCTTGCTGCCTGCTGTGATTCCTGTACTGACTCCTCCTCCTGAAACTCCTCCTCTCAGCACCTCTGTAGTTTGGAAGGCAGACTCTGTGAAATGTGTGACACAGCATGGATCTCATCTTGGGCTCTGTTCTTCCTGAATATCCTAAAGTTATCTTTAGAAAAGCACCTAGGCTCGGACATCTTATAGCCCCAAATGTTGTAGAACCACCAGTTAGACCCACTTTTTTTGGCAATCTTAAAGGTTTTTTCCCTGCCGCAGATGCCCTCTATGTAGATGTGTAGATTCTAATTCTATTAGAACTACAACATTTTCTTCTACTGCCACAGCTAAATCTTACCAAATAGAAAACTTTATATCCCGTAATACTAAGAATGTAGTGTATTTACTACAATGTGGCTGTGGAAAACATTATATGAGGAGGACCTAGAGAGCTTTACATGTTAGGATAGGCGAACATCTGGCAAATATAAAAAAGGGCTTTCCCAACACATAATTTGTCTAGGCATTTTGTCCTAAAGCATAGGGAAGATCCATCCCAGGTGAAGGTCTTGGTATTGAAGTAGGTACACCACACTGGAGGGGGACTAACATAGTCCGTCAAATATCCAGGCGCGAAACTCGCTGGATATATGAATTAAGATCTCATAAACCACAGGGGCTAAATGTTGATTGGGATATAAATAGTTTTATAAACAACAGTTAAATAAATTAATGTCCATCATCTAATTACTGTATATACTCGAGTATAAGCCGACCAGAGTATAAGCCGAGGTACCTAATATTACCCCAATAAACTGGGAAAACGTATTGACTCGAGTACAAGCCTTGGGGGGGAAATGTGCCCATTGCCACCTCACTGTGCCTGTTCTGTCTCAACTACAAAGCGATAAAGTTCATCTCCAGGTTTAAGTAGGCCTTACTCAAGCTGGTTTGATATTCATCCCTTGCATCGATACAGGCAGTTTAACTCAATGAATAAACTCACAGTTAGGACGACAGACGATGAATCCTTTCGAATGTTCCGTTTAATGATGGATATTCATACGTAGAAAAACGTTGCAGTTGTAAGCCACATGTAAGATGTTTAGCATGGAAGATATACAGGAGTAATGACCAGAATCAGGAAGTGGAGGAGATATATAAAGAACTACGGTGAGAGAGAGAGTTCAGCTAGAAAGAAGGGGACAGATCTTAAAGACACAGAGCAAGAATAATCACATAGTGTAACACAACACTCCCCGTCTGAAATCTTTAGATTTCATAACCTTAAACTAATATATATATTTTCAATAAGTCCAATACTGACGAATGTCCTGGAACCTGTAATGAAAAACATGCAACAAGCAAATAATAAACGTAAGTTCAACAGGATGAAGAACATAAAGTCACAGTATGATGTCTTCAAGAATTCCAAAGTTCTGAGTAGAACCTGTAGATGGCAGCAATGTACTCCCCGCCGTGCCAACAGCATGGCTAGTCCTAGCACAAGTCACTCACCTGGCAAAAGGAGTATTAACTCTGTAATTGGTCGACTAAAGGTTTGTGTCGATCCTCCCTTGGTTACCTTGACTTCTACCTTCCGGACTTTGTTATCGTCGCTGGGCATAACTTTAGTAATAAGACCCAAAGGCCACTCATTTCGACAAACTTCCTTGTCTTTTAGAAGGATGAGGTCTCCAACCTTAAGATTCGGCTTAGATGCTTGCCATTTGTTACAACCTTGAAGGTGGTGAAGATACTTTTTCTTCCAGCGATGCCAGAACACATTGGCTAGATGCTGCACCTGCTTCCATTGATGCCTGTAACGGTGTGACCGCAGCTTCTGTTATGTACTTACAGAAGTGTGGAGTGAGGTGTTCACAGTTCTTATTTTCTTATCATCTTCAGGGTTTACTAGCCCATAGGTGGTGTCAATAGGGAGTAAGTAAGAGTTCTCACGCAGAAACCTTGGAGGTGACAGCCATAAGCTGTCCTGAAGAGCGGCAGGTGACACGGCTCTGGTCCCACAGTCAGCTGGGTTGAGTTCAGTGAGAACGTGATGCCATTGACTTGGTAGAGAGAATCTCTTGATACGTTCATCCCTGTTGCTGACGTACACATAAAATTGTTTTGTTTGGTTGTTTATGCAACCAAGTACTACCTTACTGTCTGTATAGAAGGTGAAAGAATCAATTCTAGTGTCCATTTCACTTCGTATGACCTCGGCAATTTCTACTGCTAGCACGGCTGCACAAAGTTCAAGTCTTGGTATGGTATGTGCAGGCTTGGGTGTGTGTTTTGCCTTGCCTAGGACAAAACTACAGTGTGATTCTCCATTCAGTTCAGAGGTCTTCAAATAGGCTACTGCAGCAATAGCTTCAACTGATGCATCAGAGAAAATATGAATCTCTCCCCGGTTAGCAGTTGAAATGGAACCTTGAATGGTAACTGGAGCAAGGAAACCCAGTGGGTCATAGATGCTATTCACCACGGACAGGACTCCTCTCTTAGTGAAGGGTTTGTCACAAGTTGACACTTGGAAGGTGAATTTGTCTTGTTTGATGTTCCACAACAAACCCAGACTTCGCTGTACTGGAGGCACATCTGTACCTAAGTCAAGGTTTTTTAGACTAGTGGCATAGTCCTCAGAGTGAAAGGCATTCATAAGTTCCTGGCTGTTGGATATAATCTTGTGCAGTCTAGGGTTTGCTACAGACAGCATCTCCTTTGTTCTGGTGAGAAGATCAATTGCTTCTTTAGCAGTTGGAAAGGACTTAAGTGCGTCGTCAACGTAGAAGTTTCTTTCAACAAATTGACGGGCATCAAATCCATATTCAACTTCTCCAGTCTGAGCTGTTTTTCTTAGCCCATAAGTTGCCACTGCTGGGGAAGGACTGTTACCGAAGACATGTACCTTCATGCGATAATCTATAACTTCCTTGTTGAGGTCATTGCCCTTGTGCCATAGAAACCTGAGGTAGTTTCTGTTGTCTTCTCTGATGATGAAGCAGTGAAACATCTGTTGAATGTCGGCCATTACTGCTACAGGCTCTTGTCTGAAACGAATCAAGACTCCTATTAGACTGTTGTTCAAGTTGGGTCCCGTAAGGAGCATGTTGTTAAGAGAAACACCTTCGTGCTGAGCACTGGAATCGAAGACAACTCTGATTTGGTCTGGTTTGCGTGGGTGATACACGCCAAAGGATGGAAGGTACCAGCATTCTTCTCCCTCCTTTAGTGGGGGAGCAGGCTCTGCATGATCTCTGTCAAATACATTTTGCATAAAGTCCACAAAGTGCTTTTGCATCTCTGGTTTCCTGCTTAAGTTTCGCTTTAAGGAGGAGAATCTACTGATGGCCTGCTGTAAGTTGTTGGGCAATCTCTCTCTTGGGAGACGAAAGGGTAGGGGTGCTACCCAGTTATTGGAGTCATCTTGAAAGAACTCATTGTCCATTACCTTGATGAATTCTTTGTCTTCCATTGAAGGAGCCAGTATGTCATCTTCACTGGTAGCATTAAACACTGTAGAGCCGAAGTCGCCATCATGGCAGGAGAAAGGGCTTGTGTCACCTGAGATACCATGTTGCCATTTGTGGCTGGCTATCTTCTCTTTCACCCAGTAGTGATGAGGGCATGGCTCAAAGTAAGTGTTTCGGCCATTTGGCAGAACATTTGTCTTGAATGACGAAATGTTGGTAGGTCTTTTCATTTTGCCTATGCAGACATTGCCTATGATGACCCATCCTAGATCCGTGCGCTGGGCAAATGGGGCATCTGGGGGTCCACTGACTTGTCTGTGTACCTTGTGAACTCTTAGAATGTCTCTTCCTAACAGAAGAAGGATCTGAGCATCTTTGTCAAGCGGCGGTATCTCATTTGCTATTACCTTGAGGTGAGGGTGATGGAAAGCAGCAGCTGGAGTAGGGATTTCTTCCCTGTTAGCAGGTATCTGATTGCACTCAACAAGTGTAGGTAAGGGTAATTGCAAGTTACCTTTGAGAGAAGATACCATGAGTCCATGAGCCCTTCTTCCAGAAACCTCTATAGTTCCACTACAGGTACCCAAGGTGTAAGGATGAGCTTCGCCTTTTATTTCAAATAGATTGAACAATTCCGATTTTGCAAGTGATCGATTGCTCTGATCGTCTAAGATAGCATATGCCTTTAGAGACTTTTCTGGTTGATCCTTGTGGTATATGTTCACCAAGCATATCTTAGCACAGGACTTACCACAGCGGTCTTCTCCACAAACTTCAGTGCAGGATGAAGAAATGATGGTAGAATTAGGCACTTGGTCTGTATTCTCCCCGCCATGCGTTAACCTGGGAGGAGTGTTGGCAGGTTGTGCAGAGCTGGGCTCAAGAGGATGGAGGGCTTGCACATGTTCTTCAAAGCCACACTCTATGCACTTGATGGACACATTACAGTCCCTTGCAAAATGTTCTGTAGAAGCACAGCACCTGAAACATACCCTAAATGTCTTTAAAAGCTCCTTGCGCTCTTCCAGAGGCTTTTTCCTAAAGCCGATACATTTATTGAGGGGGTGTGGCTTCTTGTGTATGGGACACTCTCTGTTAGGGTTTTCAATCTTCCTACTCTGTTTGTTCGTGACCAGAACTGTGGTAGGAGTGGGAAGGATGTCAGTCTTTTTCACGGACACTGAGCCTCTATGGTTTCTGTAGTTGCCCTGAAGACTGGTACTCGTAGGAAAGGGTGAGAAGAGACTGTACTCACCGTAGGAAAAACTTGGATCGTTCTTGGTCTCTGCAATTTCCCTGATGAATTCACAGAAGAAAGAGAATGGAGGGAAGGAAACCTTGTTCTCTCTTTTGTATGATGACCCTAGTGCAGTCCATTTCTCTTGCAAACCATACGGGAGCTTGGAGACAATTGGGTTTACCCCTCTTGGAGTGTCAAGGTAACTGAGTCCAGGTAGTTTTGGGTCTGTCTTGGCTAGCTGAAGCTCAAGGAGAAGGTCACTCAGTCTCTGGAACTCCTTGTTGTCCTTACCGGATATCTTTGGGAAAGTTTCCAGACGCATGAACAAAGCATTTTCTATAGCTTCTGGACTGCCATAACTTTGCTCTAGTCGCTCCCATGCAGCTGTGAGGCCTGTAGTAGGATTGTCCATGAAAACCGATCTTAATGGCTTAACACGTGCAGCAGATAGAGGACCAAGCCATTTGATCAGCAGATTCAATTCTTGATCAGCTGTAATGCCAATATTGCTGATTGTAGTTCTGAAGGCACATTTCCAACTTCTGTAGTTCTCAGGTTGGTCATCAAAACTTGTAAGACCAGTCTTTGTGAGCTCTCTGCGAAGCATGTACCTCACAAACTCTTCTGTCTCAGTTGTCTCCACCTTTATGTGTGATGCTGTTGGCTGTATGGTGCTGATTGCGTTATCTTTGACATTGTTGTTAAAGGACACAGGGAAATATGGTGCAGCAGATGCATCCAGGTGAGTTGCTTGCTTGAAGTCAGTTGTTCCAATGGTACGTTGATTCAAGGCTGTACCGATGACTGGAGATTGATGACTTGCTTGAAGCTTGCGCTGATGCTCTGTGACGTATGAAGGCAGGCAAGGTAGGCAGGTAGGAAATGCAGTGGAGTAATTTTGAGTGCAGGAAGTTGCTGGAACCTCTTTAACTTGAAGCTGTGAAGGAGTCTCTATGTAGCCGGGAGCATTGGAGACAATGGAGTGTGCACTGCAGTGGCTTAGGACATAGTCTTTAGTGCGTTGGAGGGGGTCTTCCATATCTGCTATGTTTAGGTTAATGCTGTCTTTCTCACTTGCACCTTCGTCTGCACTGATAGCTTGCTGTAGGACCCTTAGCTTTGCCATAGCTGCGTCATGTTTACACTGTTCATTTAAGGTTTCCATTGTTGCTCTTTGTCGTGCTGACTGCGCTTCCAACTCTGCCCTTTGACGTGCTGACTGCGCTTCCGACTCTGCTCTCTGAGCTTCCAACTCTGCTCTTTTTTCTGCATATGCCACCTGCACATTGCTGGCTTCCACTTCAGCGCGGGCATTAATCAGTCGCTCACTGAGTGTTGAGTATCTTGAACTATGGGATCTTGACGAGTTTTTAGAACGTCTGGTGGAAACAGATCTGTGAGATGCAGTGTCCTGTAACAGCTTTATTTTTGCTTCTGCCTTTAATCTGGTTTGCTGGATAAAACTGTCTCTTTCAATATTAAGAATGTTGACACGCTTTAACTGCCTCATCGCATTTTCTGACTTCATGTTTTGTAAGACATTAGTGAATTTGATGCTGGTAAGCTGATAAAGCTCATATGAGGCAGAAAGTTGTTTAATGGCGCCCTCTAGTGTCAGTAGTTCACGTTCAACAGACACTGTATTGGCTTCAGCAAGGATTTTCTCCCAGACTAATTCCAAGCTATTTGACAATTCAGTCCTTGAAGCTTCATAATTCTCCATTACTTTCCAAGTGGGTTTAACTGAGCGTTTGGGTAACTCAGTTTCTTCAGGAACTTGTGAGGAAGGAGATGTGAGTTCACATGCAGAAGCTTGGTCAGTCATGATAGCAGACTGACTGTGTAAGCAGGCAGGATCTGTGTGCTGAAATATGACACTGTGCAGATTGTCTCAGGCTATAAGGCTGCCATGTGCTGCTCTGTCCCTTCTGTCTTGCTATGAGGGCAGTAAATCTTGTCTGTTTCAGTACTGACATGCAGAAATCTTGTAATTAGGCTGTGAAACTCCGTTTTTCTACTGTTCTGTCTCAACTACAAAGCGATAAAGTTCATCTCCAGGTTTAAGTAGGCCTTACTCAAGCTGGTTTGATATTCATCCCTTGCATCGATACAGGCAGTTTAACTCAATGAATAAACTCACAGTTAGGACGACAGACGATGAATCCTTTCGAATGTTCCGTTTAATGATGGATATTCATAGGTAGAAAAACGTTGCAGTTGTAAGCCACATGTAAGATGTTTAGCATGGAAGATATACAGGAGTAATGACCAGAATCAGGAAGTGGAGGAGATATATAAAGAACTACGGTGAGAGAGAGAGTTCAGCTAGAAAGAAGGGGACAGATCTTAAAGACACAGAGCAAGAATAATCACATAGTGTAACACAACAGTGCCCATTGCCACCTCACTGTGCCCATTGCCACCTCACTGTGCCACCTTACTGTGCCCATTGCCAGCTTACTGTGCCCAACCTCACTGTGTCCATTGCAGCCTCCCTGTGCCCAAGTCAGTGTACCTGAAAATCTTCTTATACTGCGGCCGTCATCCATTGTTTAAATATCGCGGCTTTCTCCTGGTCCCTTCCGTGATAGGCGTTTCCAGCAAACACTGTGTTGAGTGTTCCGCCTATCACGGAGATCCTCTCATTCTCAGACTCCATTTCCCAGCAGGCACTGTGTTCAGTGTTCCGCAAATCATGGACGTCTTTTCATCCTCGGACAAGAGAACGTCCATGATAGGCGGAACACTGAACACAGTGTCTGCTGGGAAACGGAGTCCGAGAATGAGAGGACCTCCGTGATAGGCGGAACACTCGACACAGTGTTTGCTGGAAACGCCTATCACGGTAGGGACCAGGAGAAAGCCGCGATATTTAAACAATGGTCGCCGGCCACAGTATAAGAAGATTTTCAGGTACTGACTCGAGTATAAGCCGAGGGTTGTACTTTCAGCCCTAAAAAAAGGGCTGAAAAAATAGGATTTTTGTACTCACCGTAAAATCCATTTCTCTGACGTCCATGGACTGACACAGCTGGATACTGTAAACGTGTGGGTATATGTCCCTGCTCGCAGGAGAAGATCTAGGCAGAATGTTAGATGTTAAAACATTCTAGAACAAACCAGAGCTGAACAGCCCCGCCCAGGGGGGCGGTCCCTCCGGACATTACCCTCCCAACTGCAGCTAGCAGACCTCAGTTTGTAACAAAGCAGTACAAACCTTAAAAAGGAAGGGTGGGTGCTGTGTCAGTCCATGGACGTCAGAGAAATGGATTTTACGGTGAGTACAAAAATCCTATTTTCTCTTATCGTCCATGGACTGACACAGCTGGATACTGTAAACGTGTGGGACGTCCCAAAGCAGTATCAGAAGGGTGGGAGCAAATAGTAAAGGAACAACTAAAACTTCACTCCAAACAAGCAGAGCTCCTCAACGTAGGAGTTGCGACATTAAACAGCGGCCTGCAATGCTTTGCGGCCGAAGGGAGCATCCGAAGATGCAGCCACATCAACCTTATAAAATCTTGAAAAGGTATGAACGGACGACCAGGTCGTCGCCTTGCACACTTGTGCAACCGACGCTTGATGTCGGAAGGCCCAGGAAGCACCAATTGCCTTGGTGGAATGCACCGCAACCGTAAAGGGAGGCGCCTGCCCCTTAAGGGCATAGGCCTGTATGACGGTCTGCCTGATCCACCTAGAGACGGTGGCAGATGACACCGCTCGGCCCTGTTTTGGACCAGACACAGATTTCCGAATGGAAACAGTAGCAGACAGGTACACTCGTAAGGCTTGTACCCATCTTAACATATGAAGCGCAAACTCTCAGGGATGTGATGGGTGAGGACACAAGGATGGAAGAACAATGTCCTTCTTAAGGTGAAAGGCCGAGACCATCCTTAGAAAAGAAGGATGGTCGTGGGTGCAACACCAACATATCCTCATGGAGGACCAAGTAAGGCGACTTGCCGGACAAGGCCGCCAACTCAGACACCCGTCTAACCAAGCAATGGCCACTAAGAAGGCCAACTTCCGGGACAAGGTCAACAGAGGAATCTCTCTGATATTCTCAAAGGGATGTTCTTGGAGAACCGAGATGCATCAAAATCAGATCCCAAGTAGGGAGAGGAGGCTTGACAGGGGGGATCACATGGAAAACCCCCTGCACAAAAGGTGCTAATGAAGGAATGGCCCGGTAGCGGTCGTTGAAAAAGACAGCCCGGGCTGAAATCTGACCCTCAAAAAAGGTATGCAAGGCCAGCTTTTGGGTCACACCACGCTGTAAGAACAGCAAAATCCTGGGAACGGAATACATCAGAGGATGCCACTCAAGTTCCTCGCACATAGCGATGTAAGCCTTCCAGGTACGGTGAGATATCTTTCTGAAGGAAGATTCCCGTGTCAACAACATAGAAGAGATGACCGAATACGAGAGAACTCGGTCCTTCAGCACCTGGCTTTAAACAGCCATGCCATTAAAGCCAAGGACTGTAAAACAGGATGAAGTATGGGATCATGAGACAGAAGGTCCACCCCAATAGGCCGTCGCCAGGAACGTCTGCGACTAGCCGAAGTAGATCGGCGTACCAATGTCGCCGTTCCGGAGCACTGGAATGGCCTCAGCCCCTACTCTGCGAAGCCAGCGAGGCAACAACAGTAGGGGAGGGTAAGCATATGTCAGGCGATACTGCCCCCACGGGCTTCCAACGTGTCTGACGCGTCCGCCCAGGGGTCCCTGGACCTGACCACGACCTTGCCACCTTGCGAGTGAGTCGAGAGGCCATAAGGTCCACTTCCGGTGGCCCACCTCCGGTAAAGAAGGTGGAAACACCAACGGATGCAAGGACCCTTCCCCTGCAATGCACACGGCCGACAGGACCGTCTTGCAGCGAGATGTATGAAAATCCCAAAGAGACTCCGCAATGTATCGGAGAAGGGAGGCCCCAGTGTACACCTCAAATGTTGGCCAATGAAGGCAACTTGATGGAACTTCCCTAGAAACTCGGTCAGAGGACTAGTACCTCAGCCTCCACAGGTGGCGCAAACCCACCCCGGGCACAGAGACCCTAAAGGCTAAAGCAGTTGTAGTGCACCTGCTAGACGACTGATGGATGAAGCAGAGGCTTTAGCCCAGTTATTGAGCTACAAAAAACGCCAGAGACGCAGCCACTAACTGGCGTAACGCAGACCTCAGCCTGGCGAACACAGTCCAAGCCAGCACTTCAGATCACCACTGAAAGCAGGTGGAAAGTGATACCCCTGAAACCAGGGATCTTTGTGACAATGCTCCATCCAGCAGCTACCCATGGATAAGTGCTGATTGTACAAACACATAGTTTATTGCGTCAAACCCGCAAATAGAGACTGTGGGAGGAAACCCACCCAGCCACAAAGAGCATAATACCACCACATACGGCGTATGTAGTTTAGTATTTGTGGATAAACCTATTAAACACGTATATACTGTGCCAGCGACAAAGGCGCGCACATCATTGGGGCTTGGGCGTACACCAGCCACGCAGATTGCGTACACAACCGTGTAGGTATGTTAGCCTGCGAATAAACAAATTGCACATGTTTATACTGTGCATAGCGCTGAGAATGCGCACACCATTGGAGCGCAGGGGAGAAACCTGAGCACCCGGATGAAACCCATGCAGACTGCATACGCATATCGTGTATGGTATTATAGTATGTGTGCTAAACATTTTGCACAAGCCCATGTGTGCATAGCACCGAAGGCGCGCACACTGTTGGCGCGTGGGAGGAATCAAAGTACCCCACGCATACTCAGAGAATGCAATACCTACAGCTACTGTAAATGTATTTAGTGCAGTGTATAGACATAATGTGTATGTTTACACCGTGTATTGCACCAAAGGCATGCATGTCATGTAGCGTGGGCAGAAACCCACGCAGACTGCATACGCATACCGTGTAGGTATTATAGTGTGTGTGCGCTAAACATTTTGCACAATCTCACGTTTGCATAGCACTGAAGGCACGCACACCGTTGGCGCGTGGGAAGAACCGAAGTACCCCACGCATACTCAGAGAATGCAATACCTACAACTACTGTGAATGGATTTAGTGTAGTGTATAAACATAATGTGTATGTTTACATCGTGTATTGCACCAAAGGCATGCATGTCATGTAGCGTGGGCGGAAACCCACGCAGACTGCAAAGACATACCGGGTAGGTATGTTAGTATGTGGATATCCAATCGCACAAATTTAGACTGTGCATAGCGCCGAAGCGCCCATACCAATGGAGTGTGGGAGGGAACCGGAGTACCCGGAGGAAAACCACACAGACTGCCTACACATACCGTGTATGTATTATTGCATGCGTGATAAACATTGAACATGTTTAACTGTGCAGAAGGCCAAAGGCGCACATACCGTCAGCGCGTGGGAGGAAACCGGAACACCCGGAAGAACTCCACGCAGACAGCACACATGATAGCATGTGAATCAACATATTGCACATGTTTATGCTGTGTATTTCCATTGGAGCGTGGGGGGAAACCGGAGTACCCGGAGGAACCCCACGCAAACAGTATACCCATACTGTAAACATGTATAGTATGTGAAATAAACATATTGAACATGTCTATACTGTGCAGATAGCCGAAGCGCACATACCATGAGAGTGCGGGAGGACACCGGAGCCCCCGCCGACCCAGAGAGTATAATACATACATATACTGTGAATGTATCTGGAGTCGTGCATAAACATATTTTGTACGTTTATATCACGTATGGCACTGAAAAAAAGCATTGGAACGTGGGGACAGCCACGCAGACACAGAGACCAATAACACATACATACACTGTGAATGTATGCAGTGTAGAGGTATAGGATGAGTTTAAATTATGGTGCAGAGGCGCATAATCTTCTCTGTATCATTCCAACATGCTTGACTGTGCTGCCAAAGCAGCATGCAGGTAACAGGTAACCTCTGATCCTCAGACCGTGTGTCTGTCAGAGCTCAAATCATTCCCCAGGAAATGGCGGGAAATGTTGCCTCAGGATATCCACAGAAGGCTCACAGGGACTAGATACATAAATGAATAAAGTCCTCCCCCACCATATCATCCATGCTGCTCTGAGGCAGCGTGTGAGGAAAACAGTGAGGAAACTGTGTAAAAGAAAGGCTTCTCACAGCAATTCTAGCTTGAGAGTGTTTCTCACATCAATGAGATCACTTAAAAGCACCCTGTCATTCACTGGCACAGAACTGGAGTCTTCCTCACAAGGGAATGTCCTGTTCATAAACATTAAATATTCAGAGGTAGGGTCCTGAGCATAGTAGCTAGGACCATATCTGACTCAGAGCACCCCTTCAGTAAAGATTTTTGTGGGGGGAGGGGGCTTATAGCTCCTTTTGCTCGCACACCGCTTCCATTCTGACAGGAATGATTCCAGGACTGCTGACAACTGGTCCATAAGGACCGCAGGTGCAGGAAACATATGAACATGTTTAACTGTGCAGCACTGCCAGTTGCCCCAGGCAAGCGTGGAGAGCAGGTGTATCAGACTCCATAACGCCACCCTCTGAGACCTTATACACTATACAGTGAATATACAGTCCACCCACTGGCTACGCTGAGGCTCAAGGCTGAGGAGGGGATACCCGGGAGGACCCACCAACCCTTAAGGACCGCTCAGTCTGTGAGGAGATTGTGAGGGGATTCGCGCCGCCGACAGAAATAAATGCGCGCCGCCACAAGAAAATGGCCGCCGGCCGCAGCTATAACTGCGCCACTGAACGCCAAGATGGCCGCCGAGTGTGAAATTCAAAGCTCTAATGCGGGCCAATGGCGCACGCAATAACCACCTCAAACAGCGCCAATGCACACGCTAACGGCGCACGCAATAATCACCTCACACACCAGAAAAAACTACAGACATGAGCGCCCAGCCAAGTCAGAGTGACCCCCAAGCACCCCACAGCACAGCACCAGTACAGGGTGCAGAGAGCAGCATAACACAGGGGGGAGACAGGGAGAAACCCCCACACACAGAAACACAGCCAGCATGTACTCACCTGCAGTAGGAGAGACTACTTACCCGTCCCTTTCAGGGACCCACTGGCTTGTTTCAGACAGACCTATCACAGAGTCGTACTGCGTAGCTGTCGGCCCGGTCCACCGCGAGAGATACAGTCAGTCAAGTACTGTTCAATCTTGAGAGGACCGTGGGAGCATGAAAGCAACCCGGCCACCCCTGGAGTCATGGGGTATGTCGTGAACTGAGTCTCACGCACACAAGGCGAGGATCAGCACGCTCGATGGTCGGACAGGGAAGACTACGAGGATACTAGTGTACCCAACCTGTTGCCCAGCCGACAGTTGATTGAAGGTCTCAAAAATAAAATAATAAAATTCCCAAAGGAATAAAATTTAAAAGTAAAATCTTCCAGGAGACTGGCTCCTGAGAGAGCCACGTCTTCTCCTTCTGCTAGGCAGAAAAAAACTGAGGTCTGCTAGCTGCAGGAGGGACCGCCCCCCCTGGGCGGGGCTGTTCAGCTCTGGTTTGTTCTAGAATGTTTTAACATCTAACATTCTGCCTAGATCTTCTCCTGCGAGCAGGGACATATACCCACACGTTTACAGTATCCAGCTGTATCAGTCCATGGACGATAAGAGAAACTCGGCTTATACTCAAGTATATACGGTAATTGGGAACCATTTACATATTTTATCCTATTGTATTTAATTTATTTTATTATAATCATTTTAATAATCTCAATTTTTTTTCTATATATAATTCCAGTGACTGTAATTCATTATTGGTCTTTTAGTAATAGTATTTGTTAGTAATGTTTGATACATCTGGCAATTCATGGTGTTATTATTAAATTAAATTATTTATTTTGATGTATCATATTGATTTGAATTAATATATAATAATCATTCATATGACAGTAATTCATTTAGGGTTTGGTATGCAACAATACAGATTGTTAATATGTTTTTTCATATATATGTAGTGGTATGAGAATTATGATAATCATAATTCTTTTACCATTTACTGGAGCGCAGCGGATTCTCAAGAATATGGCAGCCGCATTATATTGCATGGTCTATGACAATATGGCGGTGCGTGTCAGGATGGTTTGAGTACCATCATAAGAGTCACGCTGCCCTCTAGTGGTAATGTGGTAATCACGAATACTGTATTTAAAGTGGTTGTAAACCTTGTATAACCACTTTTACCTACAGGTAAGCCTATAATAAGGCTTACCTGTAGGTACCGTGAATTTATCCTAAGCTTGCACAGTTTAGGAGATATTTACTGTATCCGCATGTGCCGACGTCATCGGCACATGCGCACTGAAGAAACGGCTCGTTTGTGGCATTTCATCAGCACTCTGCCATTACCAGCAGCTCCCGTACGCATGCGCGGGAGTGACGTCACCGCAGCTCCGGCCAATCACAGCGCCGGAGCACGCGAACCCGGAAATAACTCCGGGACGACATGTCGCCGGTCACAGCGGTGTGCCCGAAACACTGCAATAGCATCGTTCTAAGGTACGTTTTTCTTAATGAGCTAGTATGCGATGCATACTTGCTCATTATGCCTTTGTCTTGCAAGTTTTTTTTTTTTTTTTCCATCTGGGTTTACAACCACTTTAAGGAAGTGATGTGAGTCTGAGAATTATTGCTCAGGCTCTGATTGCGGCAATACCTTACATGTGTGGTTTTACATATGCAAGCGTGACTTACGTATGCGTTCGCTTCTGTGCCCAAGCACAGAGGGATGGGGCGCTTTAAAAATACATTTTCCTTGCTTATTTTACCTTTTTATTTTTACACTGTCACTTTATTTTTTTTAACACTTTTATTTTTATTACAAGAAATGTACTTGTAATAGAAATAAGCATGACAGGTCCTCTTTATTGAGAGATATGGGGTCAAAAATACCCCAGATCTCTCATTTACCCTTAAAACAAAAATATTATTATTTTTTGGACACTTTGACTTGTCATGGCTTTAAGCCCAAGAACCGGAAGTGACAGTGGGGGTCGCTCCAGTCCTCCAAGGGCAAAGAGCCAAGTGAGGGCTATATTGCCCTCACTCGACTTCCTGCTTAGCCATCGGCTGTATCAGATCGGTTAAGGGCTTACCGACAGGTCCGGTAAGCTTGGAATCGACAGGGAAGCGGCGGGAACGGGGACACCTATCTTGCCGCCTTTAAAAATGATCTGGCTGCGAATCCACCAATGGGATCACTTTTATCTGAAAGCCGGTCGCCTAAGGGAAAAAACAATACTGGGGTTATGGTAGCTAGCTGCTGCCATAACCCCCGGTATTTAACATCAAAATCATGATGTACATGTAGCGCCTGCCCCTCTCCTCTCTCCGTGCGGCTCGCACTGTCTCTTGTCTAGAGGTATCTGGTAGGGTGGAGAGAGAGAGAGCGGGTGGGCTACGCCTAGCCTCCACCACGTGTAGAATACCGGTGGTATCAGCAATGTCTCATTTACCTTCGGGTCTGTGTTGTGCACCCGGATCCTCCCTCCAAGAGTCACCATGAACTTCGTCCGCCAGGAATTGAGCCTCACACCATTAAAGTCCAACACTCCTTTATTAGAACACACCGTACAGGGACTCCCTTGATAGATAGAACAGAAAAGGAGGTGTGAGTGTGAATAGGCCCAGACACAAATTCGGTCCTCCACTCTCCTCCTGGAGAGTGGGATATGGTCTCCGCACGAGGTAAAGGGGATCCTTCTGGACGGCCTCCGACAAGAGACTCACCCGTCACCGGCAGTCTGCTGCACCGGGTCTTCGAGTGAGGAGCTCTCCCCGGTCCATTGCGTCTTACTCAGATTCAGGCCTCCATCCCGAAGTGCCTTAGGACCCTTTCCTCGCGGAACTCAGTGTTGGGCACTGAGCTCCGGACCTTCTTGCAAGTACCTCATCCTAGGGCTGAAGGTGCCTGGGGTGGAACACGATCTCCGGTGGTCCTCTAGGCCGAGGCCTCCTAGAGGATGGGCACGAACCCACGTCCGCAAGCTGAAGGTGCTTGGGACGAAGACCCCGTGACCAAGATGGCCGGCCCCTTTATTTCCTCTCCCAGCAAGCCCGGCGGGTTCCCCGCCCCACCATACCACCGCCGAGAGAGGACAAAAAGGACCTCGGCACACAGTGATATTCATCCCCCCCGGCCACGGTGACAGCGTCACCTAGTGAACCGCAAGGAACATAGCACTGAGGTCACAGCTAAATTCAAAAAATGCACCCGGGAAAGTAAGTACCCGCTACACTCTCCCCCCTGTCTTTTGACACTGGACCCCAGTGTCTGGAGTGAATCACGCCCTCAACGGCTGACACAATCCAATCCAGAAACCAACTAACAATTTAAAAAAACAAAAAAATTTCAGGAAGCTATCCTAACAGCGAAGTTTGTGTCTGAGCCCCTGCAACAAAAGTGGAGTGAAAGACAACATTTAAAACATAAAATCACATTCCAACATTATACTTTTCCCTCCCATCCTAACTAAGAACCACCCCAGGTTCCATAATCTTGACTGGACGCTCTCCTGCAGAGGGAAGAGAAAGAAACAATAAAACCCTGACACATGTGTGTGTGTGAGAGAAAAAAAAAACTCCTCCGAAGAGAAATATCTTTTCTTTCAGTGTGAGTGTGTTCTAATGTGTAACGTTGCACAAGACTGCCACCTGGTGACAGCCTCGCGGTAACTGCACCCGTTGAACCATCTTTTCTTTTCTTGCTGCTTGATTCCGGGCCCTATCTACCCCAAAGTCTGCAACTTCTCACCGGAGAGGAAAGAACAACAACTGGAACAGTTCTTCCTTGGAATGACACAAGCACCCCTCTTGCGGGGCAAACACTGATGATAGCACCAACAAGAAAGTCAAACAGCAAAGTTCAGGGGGTGCAAGGTCCTTTTGAAACAAAGCAAACAAATGGAGTCTCTTTCTCCTCAGAGGTAGAAGCGGGGATGCGGCAGGACAAGAGGCTTCAAATGCCGGTCCATGGTCTCCAAATGGTACTCCACATCTTCCCCTTCTTTGCGTCGGATCAACACTTTATCTGCATGGATGTGTCTTCCCAACATCCACTCTGCCTTATAGTCTTTGAACCGCTGAGATGTCTTGGGAGAGCATGTCAAATACCTGCGGGCGTGTGGGACCTTAAGGTGGGTCCACACAAAGTCATTATACCAGCACTCTCGGCACACCTCCACCTCGTAGAGCAACTCCTTGGAGAGGTACGGATATTCTCACCCGTAGTCAGCAGCGACTTTCTGGCAGAAGAGTCTCTGAAGCCTTGACAGCGGAGGCATTGTGGCTCTGTCCCCTTCGCCGGGCAAAACTATAGAGTCCGGGTGGCGAGGGGCCTTGACCACTTCTGGTTGGGGCATAGGTGCCCGTAGTATCAACTTCTGTTCCCCAGTACCTGATGCAGGTGGCACCGGAGATGCAGATGTGGGCTGGAGACAGGACCCTTGTTCAGGCGCTGGAGCCTCCACCCGGGGCGTACTCTCCCCCGTGGACATGGGTGAATCTCGAGGCCTTCGGAACGAAGCTAGCGGCACTTTGTCCCAGCCCTTTTCTGCAAACAGTTCGTCAATGGCTGTGTCATCTCCCACATCAGAGAGCGACTCCAGATCCGAAGTATCACACTCCTCCGCGGGTATGTAGCCCGTTGTAGAGACAGAGCTAACACCTCCCGCGGACATACTGGGCCATGCCTTCCCGGCATCTCCGCCCATACACCAAGTCTCTTTGCCCGGCTTACCTCGGCCTTTACTTGAAGCGGGACGTCCGAAACACTCGTCAACGGATCCGTCTATGCCTGGCGTAAGCTGGCGAGAGGGTCCGCCACCACCGCTGGTTCTCTTCTTCGGTGGCGGACGCTGTGAGACAGTGGTGACCGAGTCAGCATCCTCGGATTTCTCCCGTTGATTTTTAACGACCTCCTCCGCGGTCGCTGCAGTGTGCGCTGGGATGGCTTTTACAGCAGTAATTCCTCCTTTGCGAGTAGTGTTACCTAAAGCCCGGCCTGGGTAGATGGTTCTCGGCCTGTCTACTGCCGGATCCACCTCGAACAGGAACTCCCCACAGGCCTCACATTGTCCGAAGGGCTTCAGGTGGCACACCAGTCCCGAGCACCCGGGACAAATTACACCCAGGGCCTCTACGTCCATGCACGAGTACAGGGCGAATCGACCCCTTGGCTTCAGCCGGATCCCGGTATCCGTTATCGGAGCAGCAGCAGTCATCGTGGTAGTAGCAGGGTGAACTGGAATCCATGAGGTATGTCCAAACATGGTGACTTGTTGCTGGTCCATCACACACTGCAGAGTTTTCGCGCCAATGTCCCACGTGTAGCCCTCTCACGTATTGGACTCCTCCCCTTTGCTCCAGTTCGCGGGCTTTCTTCACTTTCTTTGGTTGAGCCACGCCCACGAACTAAGCGGCGGGGGTTGTGTCTGTTGGCGCAGTGCAATTAGAAGCCCCCACGTGTAGTACCTCACACGGCTAGGCCTCCCCCCGTTCACCGCTCTTCCTGCGCGGGCCTTTCCCTTGTCTAGGGTCAATTCCACGACTTCGAGCAGGGCTGCACTTTGGCCTATTCAGTTAACTCATCCAGCAGACTTGTTCCATACTGTGATGCACAACACAATCCCGGACGAGCCCCCACGTGTAGCGCCTGCCCCTCTCCTCTCTCCGTGCGGCTCGCACTGTCTCTTGTCTAGGGGTATCTGGTAGGGTGGAGAGAGAGAGAGCGGGTGGGCTACGCCTAGCCTCCACCACATGTAGAATACCGGTGGTATCAGCAATGTCTCATTTACCTTCGGGTCTGTGTTGTGCACCCGGATCCTCCCTCCAAGAGTCACCATGAACTTTGTCCGCCAGGAATTGAGCCTCACACCATTAAAGTCCAACACTCCCTTATTGGAACACACCGTACAGGGACTCCCTTGATAGATAGAACAGAAAAGGAGGTGTGAGTGTGAATAGGCCCAGACACAAATTCGGTCCTCCACTCTCCTCCTGGAGAGTGGGATATGGTCTCCGCACGAAGTAAAGGGGATCCTTCTGGACGGTCTCCGACAAGAGACTCACCCGTCACCGGCAGTCTGCTGCACCGGGTCTTCGAGTGAGGAGCTCTCCCCGGTCCATTGCGTCTTACTCAGATTCAGGCCTCCATCCCGAAGTACCTTAGGACCCTTCCCTCGCGGAACTCAGTGTTGGGCACTGAGCTCCGGACCTTCTTGCAAGTACCTCATCCCAGGGCTGAAGGTGCCTGGGGTGGAACACGATCTCCGGTGGTCCTCTAGGCCGAGGCCTCCTTGAGGATGGGCACGAACCCACGTCCGCAAGCTGAAGGTGCTTGGGACGAAGACCCCATGACCAAGATGGCCGGCCCCTTTATCTCCTCTCCCAGCAAGCCCGGCGGGTTCCCCGCCCCACCATACCGCCGCCGAGAGAGGACAAAAAGGACCTCGGCACACAGTGATATTCATCCCCCCCGGCCACGGTGACAGCGTCACCTAGTGAACCGCAAGGAACATAGCACTGAGGTCACAGCTAAATTCAAAAAATGCACCCGGGAAAGTAAGTACCCGCTACATACATTTCTAGTTAATATATACTAAAATATACATTTCTAGTTAGGTGGTCAGCAAGTGGTTTTAGGTTAACAGAAGGGTCTTAAGCCCCGTACACATGGTCGGACTTCCTTAGGACTTTTCCGTGTTTTTTTGTCCGAACGGAGTTGGTCGGGAACACCCATAGCATACACACCACAGGACTTTTCTGCAAACTTTCCCAAAACTTTTTGCAACATCACGTGGTTTTTCTGCTCTTTTCTGCTCTTTACCGCCACCCTTTGGTCAACTTCTGCTATTGTTGGTTGATTTTAACATTAGTTGTTTTGTCCATCGGACAAAAGTCCGATGGTTTTCTGTACACACAGTCGGACTTTGCTCCATCGGACTTTTGTTAAGGCAAAAGTTTGTCCGTTTGCAGACCCAACTTTTGTCCGATGAAAACAAGAAAAAAGCAAAAAAAGTTTGTCCGATGGAGCGTACACACGGTCGGATTGTTGGTCCAACTTGCTCAAAATGAAGTTTGTTGGCCAAAAGTCCGACCGTGTGTACGGGGCTTTAGACTGCCCTGTCCGCTGTTACCTCTTTCCTGGGAAGTTCAGGGAAGCAGCACTGAGAGAGCAGGACCAAACAGCATTGAAAACTGTAAGAGTTAAAAAATACAGTACTTTACTGGGGAATATTTATTTTATTGTGCTTTATGTGTTTAAAACTCTGAAGCCTCGTACACACGGCCGGTTTTCTCGTCAAGAACCGACAAGAAAACTGCTTGCAGAGCTTTCTTGCCGAGAAAACCGGCCGTGTGTACGAGGCTTACAGGTTTCTCGTCAAGAAAACTGCCCAGAATCTTGACGAGAAAAATAGAGAACCTGCTCTCTATTTTCTCGCCGAGATTCTCGTCAGCCTGTTTCCTGACAAGAAACCAGAGAGTGTGTACATTTACCTGCCTTCATGGAAACCCGCGCATGCTCGAAATGACTTTGACGCATGCGCGGTAGCTTCCTAGGCATAGGTAGGGTGTAGCAAGATGGCATCGAATGTGACGAGGGCATGCTCGTCGTAGTCGATGACGTCACCGCGTTCGTTCCATTCAAAAGAACGGCGGTCCTTTTGAATCGAGCGTGTGTACACTCGGCCGGGACAAGATTCTTGTCAAGAATCTCGTCAGGAAAAACGAGGGTTTTTTTACTGACGAGATTCTTGGTCGCGTGTACGAGGCTTAAGGGTTTTACACAATTTTAGGTACGAACAAAAGTCTAATTTAAATTGTATTTCCTTTATGTGGAGTTTTATTTTAGCAATTAAGGGAACATTTTGCCATAGACTTTCACAGAACAAAGTGTATAGTAACATACAGGGAACAAAGTAGCACTATACCAAAAAGAATGCCATTTTTAGGATTATGCTGCAGGTCCTGTGACATTGTCATTGGACCGGTCGGTGTGTTACCATAGTGCTCCTGGCTGGCACATTGTTCCCATGGATATGTTCACATTATGACACCGCGCTTAAAAATGCTGTTTCTGCACATTCCACCGTCGCCCTGTCCCCCAAGCCCACCCCCCCCCCCAACCCTGCTCTAATCTTATCCCTTACTCCCCCTTCACCTAATATGTTTATATTACACTCTGCTCCTATTGGCTCAGAAGCTTAGGCCAGAAATTTTAAGAAGGTCCAACACGGCTTCTATCTAAACACTTAGTAAGCCCATAGCCTGATGGGGGAAGGGATCACATGCAGAGAGGGCAAAGACTCTCTGATGCTTAATTCAGTCTGCCCAGCTAGACCAAGCTGTCATTTCTCCACATTCCTGATATCCTACCCGGGATCATCAGGAGCACATGTCCTCCTGTCAGCAAGAGATTAATCCAGGACATCTGTACTCCAGTAACATGACCCATGCCAGGACATGAAAGGCTGACTTACAGGTGACTTGATGGACTACTGTGATATCTTCAGTACCATGGCAAGTCATAGACAGCTAGACAAAAACCAGGACTGAGCCAAATAATGGAATCTCTAGAAACTGCCCAACACAAAACAAAAGCTGCCAGGAGAGAAACATGGAGGCTTCCACTGATGCCCTGACATGGAGGCTGCCACTGGTACCCTGACATGGAGCCTGTCACTGGTGCCTTGATATGGAGGCTGCCACTGGTGCCCTGACATGGAGCCTGTCACTGGTGCCCTGACATGGAGCCTGTCACTGGTGCCCTGACATGTAGGCTGTCACTGGTGCCCTGACATGTAGGCTGTCACTGGTGCCCTGACATGTAGGCTGTCACTGATGCCCTGACATGGAGGCTGCCACTGGTGCCCTGACATGGAGCCTGTCACTGGTGCCCTGACATGGAGCCTGTCACTGGTGCCCTGACATGGAGCCTGTCACTGGTGCCCTGACATGGAGCCTGTCACTGGTGCCCTGACATGGAGCCTGTCACTGGTGCCCTGACATGTAGGCTGTCACTGGTGCCCTGACATGTAGGCTGTCACTGGTGCCCTGACATGTAGGCTGTCACTGATGCCCTGACATGGAGGCTGCCACTGGTGCCCTGACATGGAGCCTGTCACTGGTGCCCTGACATGGAGCCTGTCACTGGTGCCCTGACATGTAGGCTGTCACTGGTGCCCTGACATGTGGGCTGTCACTGGTGCCCTGATATGGAGCCGGTCACTGGTGCCCTGACATGGAGGCTTCCACTGATGCCCTGACATGGAGCCTGTCACTGGTGCCCTGACATGGAGCCTGCCACTGGTGCCCTGACATGGAGCCTGTCACTGGTGCCCTGACATGGAGCCTGTCACTGGTGCCCTGACATGGAGCCTGTCACTGATGCCCTGACATGGAGCCTGCCACTGGTGCCCTGACATGGAGCCTGTCACTGGTGCCCTGACATGGAGCCTGTCACTGGTGCCTTGATATGGAGGCTGCCACTGATGCCCTGACATGTAGGCTGCCACTGGTGCCCTGACAATGAGGCTGTCACTGGTGGGACAGAGAGACAAAGAGGGACAGAGGGACATTGCTCCAAATCAGGGACAGTCCTTCGAAATCAGGAACAGTTGGGAGCTATGTATGTGTGAAAATGTTATGACCACAACAACTTTGCGTAACCTGCAGTGAAGTTCACCTGGAAGTACTGATAATAGGACATTTGTAAGTGTGATAGCCTGTTCACACTGCCCGCACATTATAACGCTTCGTTTTAGCATCCAGGCTGCTGTCAGGGGGCAGTGCGATGGGTTGAAACGCTGTTTACTATTACTAGGGCCCATTCACACTAGGAACTGCATATGAATTGCAAAGGAACGCTATGCAGTTCCAGTGCGATTCACATGCAGCTCTGTGCAGGGCGATTTCAGCCTCATTCATTTTGAATGGGCTGAAATCGCACCGCAACAAAAGTAGTGCATGCATTACTTTTTGAAACGCAGGGCAACCGCATCACATGGTATTTTTGTACAATGTGATTTGGTACGGGCAAATATGCATTTGCGACCTTCGTTTGAGGTGTCGTTAACGTTGAACTGACTCCCGCAGCAAATCGCAAGGGCAGAACAATTAAAATGCAATGAGGGAAGCATCACAGGAATGCTGCTCTCCCGCACTGCATTTTAGTGTGAATAGGCCCTAAATTAATCTCTGGACATTTTTTTTTAACAAACAGAACAAAGCCACTGAGAACTGACATTTATCAGCAATTTACATTTTTTTTCCTTGGAAATGTCAGTTTGAGCTTCCCAGTGAATAGCTGTGCAGTGGGGGCATGTCAGGACACGTCTGATCATTGGAAGACAGCAGGCTGAGTTCCCAGCATAGCTAGAGAACTGTTAATGGTGTGCTCTCTTGCTTAGTGTGGTCAGTTTCTAATAGGGAAGCAATGGGACTGGCAGGAACACTAGGGATTTCACATAAAGGAGACAATACAAAGAGAACAGGAGACTTTCTCATACAAGTACATAGTACAGCAGGCACATATCAGGAATATGAAGTGCTGGGGTAACAAAAACTTTAGGCTCTTCTTTACTTATAACTTAAAATATTGTAAAAGAACTAAAAGAGGGCGCATCAACCTTGCGCATTACCCAAGTGATATTTATTGAAGTCAAAAGGAAGGAAACATACCCACAAACAAATGGATAATAAAAGCATATCAGAGTCCACAATGGACACAGAGCAACCGGGTTTACCAGGACCGTGTCCAGCACGCCGGAGGACCTTCCAGATGGCTGATGCGTTTCCAGGTAAGATCCCCTCTTCCTCAGAGCAACCGGGTTTACCAGGACCGTGTCCAGCACATCGGAGGACCTTCCAGATAGCTGATGCGTTTCCAGGTAAGATCCCCTCTTCCTCAGAGCAACCGGGTTTACCAGGACTGTGTGCAGCACATCGGAGGACCTTCCAGATGGCTGATGCATTTCGAGGGGAGATCCCCTCTTCCTCAGAGCAACCAGGTCAACCAGGACCTGGTTGCTCTGTGTCTATTGTGGACTCTGATATGCTTTGATTATCCATGATTTCAATAAATATCACTTGGGTAATGCGCAAGGTTGGTGTGCCCTCTTTTCGTTCTTTTACAGTGTTTCCATTGGATGTCCCCTGACCCTTGGAGGGCAGCAATACCTGTGCATTTACCGGGAACCATAGGAATTCTAGGCTATTTAAACTGCCATCACAACACTGTTGCGCGCAGGAGATTTTGTTTGACTGCGATAACTTAAAATATGTACTCACTGGAAACATACTATACTTTACCTTAAATTGGTTGTAAACCCTTTTTTGTGACTTCTACCTATAGGTAAGCCTAGAATAAGGCTTACCTATAGGTAGTGGAAATATCTCCTAAATGTGCGCCGTTTAGGAGATATTTCACTTGTAGTCTGCTGATAATGTGAACGGCGCATCCGCCGGGAAGAAACAAAACTCCGTGCCGTTTCTTCCCTAGCGTGTGCCGTTACTGTGCGCATGCACGGGAGTGACGTCACACGGCTCCGGCGAATCACAGAGCCAGAGTCCGCGGCCCGAAAGGAAGAGACCACTCCAGATGTGCTTGGCTGATCAATCTCCTCCTTAAGACCACAGGTGTAAGCACTGAGTACCAGTGCGAGACGTCAGCTGTGTGTCCCGATTTTCTGTTTGCTGTGGATTGTAGTGTATTCCATTTTTACCAATAAAGGACATTTAAGGACTTTTTACCTGGAGTGCGGCTGTCCAAACATCATTTTCGTTTTCCGGAAGGAAGAGGGGCGAGAAGATGGACGCAGCCTACACAGTGGACAGCGCTGGATTCTTTTGCAGGTAAGTGTCACATAATGGGCTAGTATGCGATGCATACTAGCCCGTTATGCTTTTTAATTTGCAGGCTTTGCAGGGAGCAAAAGAGGAAGTAAAACCCATCAGGGTTTACTTCCTCTCTAAAGCAATCCTTTGGTAATAGAAAATGTAATGGAAGCAAGGTGTACCTGTCATTTAAAAACAGTAAATACTTTTCCTGCTGTTGAATTACCGCTCTGATCCTGAGAAATCTTCTGATGAAGTTGGTAGGGAAATTTGTAGTAGTATTGCTCTCCTGAGTCATCTATAGAACTCACGTGTTCTTCCAGTTATTTCCTACTTCTAGTGAGATGGAGATTAGCAGGAGGAACCACTTGAAGCTGTAGAAGACCTGAGAGGCAGGGGAGGGCTGGGCCATGGGGAAGGATCGCAATTGCCTCCCAGGCCACCCTAATTTATGTTCAAAATGGCCTGCAGCCGCTGCCCGCTACCATTTTCTTTTTTATTCTGGTCTAGGAAGTCGGGCCGGGGGCATGGTCATGGCGGCCGACCACTAGCTGTTGCATTCCGGGAGTTGTAGTCCGCACTCAAGCTTCTGGTGGGTGGAAAACACAGTAGCGCAGAGGAAACTACAACTCCCTGGGACCGGATTCTTGGAAGCAGGCAGAGGCAGGGTGTGCCATGGAGTCGGGACGTAGGGCTGCAGGGCTGGGCGCTGGCTGCAACTTGACCCCAGGATCAGGAGCGTTACCCCCCCAGGAAACTGTGGCGTGCAAGGACCTGCTGAGCTGAGATTGCTGAGGTGAGAGACCCTGACACCCCTAGCTGACCCCCTATTTCCCCCCCATACCCCCCATGGAACCTGCCCCAGTGATCAGGCTGCATTGATGGGCACTGGAGTTGGCTGCACTGATGGGCACTGGTGTGGCTGCATTGAAAAACCAGATGGGCCATGGATGGTGAGCTGATTCAGCGGTTCAGTGGGCCTCTTGACTGGACTTGCCCCCCAGGCCTAAGGCCACCAGCCCTCCCCTGCTGAGAGGCATGAGATCCATACCCCTGGAAGTGTTGGTTTCTCTGTTGACTTCAGCAGAAGAGTTCTCAGGATTGGAGCAGCGGTGCAGGCAGCTGGAAAGTCTTCATTTACAGGTTTGCATTCAGTTACTTTTCTATAGTGACAAGGTTACTTAAAGGGTAAGATGGTCTTTCCATGATCTGTTTAATTTCAGCTGGATTGAAAAACAACTGGAGCCTATGAGCACTATAGGATCTGTGCAGACAACCACTAGCTGGCCTACTATCTCAGGTGAAGAATATCCCTGACAAACACCATTGTTCCTTCAGGATAAGGCTGGTGCCAGCAGTGCCTGTACAAGACTTGTAAAAGTCAGTAAAAGAATGTCTAATTATGTATCAACTGTCTTCATAAATGTTGTGTCTATAGCAGGTAAAGCCCACAATCCAATGTCTGTGAAGGTTCTTATGTATCAAGGTTTTTCTAGTAGTAGTAAGTCACATTCAACTGGCCTTGTTCTGTAATGTTGAATACTGTTTGTAGCTTGCCAAGCCACTTCTTCAGTTCCTAGAATGTCAGGAAGATATCCAAGCATTTAAGGATACCTTAATCCAATTACTATGGAATGCGTAAATGTTGAATATGACCAACTACTACTAGACATGCCCACCCAATGTAAACTAGAGTGGAATTGGTGGAAGTGGAATTGTACTCTACGCTGCTTTTCACAAAGTACCGTAATCTAAAGCAGGGCTGGCTTTTCATTTAAACTACACCCACCATGAAAGAAATACAGCCTACCACGAGCAAGCACACAGGAGAAAACAATTGAAATGCTTTACTAACAAATTTTCTGATTCAAATATTAAATCCACAAGTATTTACCACCAATTGCATGAATTGCAAGCTCTTTTGCATTGCTTAAATTCTATACAGCAGAAATGGATGGCAAGAAGATTTGCCCCCTTAATGACCAGGCCATTATTTGCGTAACAGCACTGCGTTGCTTTAACTGACAATTGCACGGTCGTGCGACACTGTACCCAAACAAAATTAATGTCCTTTTTCCAACAAATAGTGCTTTCACCTCTGTGGTTTTTATTTTTTGCGATATAAACAAAAAAAAGACAGACAATTTTGAAAAAAAATAATAAATGTTTTTTACTTTTTGCTATAATAAATATCCCCCAAAAATTAAAAAAAAATAAAATTTCTTCATCAGTTTAGGCCAATATGCATTCCTCTACATATTTTTGGTAAAAAAAAATGTCAATAAGCGTATATTGATTGGTTTTCGCAAAAGTTATAGTGTCTACAAAATAGGGAATATATGAATGGAATTTGTATTATTATTTTTTTTACTAGTAATGGCGGTGATCAGCAATTTTTAGCAGGACTGTGACATTGCGGCGGACACATCGGACACTTTTGACACTTTTTTTGGACCATTGACATTTATACAGCGATCAGTGCTATAAAAATGCACTGATTACTGTATAAATATCACGGGCAGGGAAGGGGTTAAAACTAGGCGGCGATTAAGGGGTTAAATGTGTTCCCTGGGAGGTGTTTTTAACTGTGGGGGCAGGGCAGGGGACTGACTGGAAGTACAGAGAGATCGCTGCTCCTAATCACTAGGAACAGACGATCACTCTGAACTTCCCTGTCAAAAGGAGATCTGTTTGTTTACATTCTGGCTCTATGTGGAGCGATCGCGGGTGGCCGGTGGACATCGCAGCCACCGGCCCACGTGCATTGGCTCCCCCGCCACGCCATGCGCACGCCCACTGTAGCTGTTAAAGTGACCGCCATACAGCTACGGCGATTTGCGGGAACGAGCCGACCTGCCGCCGTATAACGTCGGTGGCTGGTCGGCAAGTGGTTAAAGTAGAACTGTAGGCAAAGTAAGGGAGGGTTGAAACCCCTGTCAGTTTTTGTCAGTTTTTTGGCCCTCTGTGTCACTTTGGGGAGATTTACCTTCACTTCCTGTCTCATAGCCAAAACAGTAAGTGAGACTAAATCCCTGCAAATTAATTAACAGAATTCCTTGGGGCACAGGAGGTCACCAGAACTAGTGTCCCCATGTAAGATTTTCCCTCTATTACTTTTCTTCGGACAATCCAAATTTGGGGATTTTCTTTTATGCCCACTGGCGTTTTTACAGCTGCGTTTTTTGCAGCTTAAAAACGCCTGTCCATGTTATTGTAAATATTTTTTTTTTTTTTTTTGAAAAAAAAAACAAAAAAAAAACGTCGGAGCTAAAAACGCGACCACGCGTTAGTGCACGTTTTTTGCGCGTTAGGGCGCGTTAGTGCGCGTTTTTGCGCGTTTTTTGACGCTCGCGTTTTTTCCTGCCAAATTCTGACGCTGAGGAACGCACTGGCCCTGGGTTTTTTTTACAGCTTACAAACGCCTATGCTCTTTACAGCTCAAAAACGCCTAGGTGGGCATGAAGCTATAGACTAACATGGACAGGCGTTTTTAAGCTGTAAAAAACGCTCAAAAACGCGGCTGAAAAAACGCCCGTGGGCATGAGGCCTCATTTGCAATGATAATGGTAAACAGGACAGATAAAGAGTTTAAATCTGCCTAATGAGGACACAGACAGCAATAAAAACTGATTACGTGTTCTAATCCTTCTTCACTGTGTCCAAAACTACAAAAAAAAGTTTTGCCTTTAGTTACACTTTAATCATTAGCGTGATCATATTCTGCTACCTCTAATACGTATGAGCATCCATAATTGTGATAAAAAAAAATATCTCTTCTGTATTTACGAAACAAGGCTTCATCTCCTCTGTCCCTACTTTGCTACTCCGGTCATCACACTTAGATGGGCATTTTTCTGGTCTACATCAAGGCCAGAACTTTCATACTTCTAGTAAAAGAAGACATACATAACCCACTTCTTATGCTGAGCTTCCTCCTAGGCACTACTAGGATTCCACTAAATGCTGCCCTCCCGAACTGCACATACTTCCCATTTGCTACCCCATAGCTTTCATTGGCCACTGGGGATGCTAATAGGAAGCCTTATATACGCTTCTAATTCTCACATTTTCAACAATGATAATATTTTTAGGTCGAAAAGGTGCTCTAGTCTATTTCTATGAACAAAAAACAGCATTTGTAGGCATGTGCAACATAAATTGCAATCAGTGAAAAAAAGGTAACCTTGTCAGATCAGCTTTCACCTATAACTGCCAAACCTCCAGTGCTTAACCTTTTATAGCCAAACTTCCCATCTAAAGTATCACTTATCTCAACCAGACTGCCATATATACTATTTATTGCTTCAGCTATCATAGCCAAACCTCCCATCCAGTGCTTCACCTATTATAACCAAACCTCCCATCCAGTGCTTCACCTATTATAACCAAACCCCCCATCCAGTGCTTCACCTATTATAACCAAACCTCCCATCCAGTGCTTCATCTATCATAGCAAAACTTGCCATCCAGTGTTTAACCTATCAACAAGCCTTCCACCCAGTCCTTCACATCATAGCCAAACCTCCCATTTATTGATTCACCTATCATCAACAAACCTCCTATACAGAGCTTCAGCTCTCATCACCAAGCCTCCCATCCAGTGCTTCACCTATCACAGCCAAACCTCCCATCCATTGATTCACCTATCATCAACAAAACTCCCATTCAGTGCTTCACCTATCATAGCTTAACATCCCATCCAGTGCTTCATCTATTACAGCCAAACTTACCATCCAGTGTTTCACCTATAATAGCCAAACCTCCCATCCAGTGCTTCACCAATCATAGCCAAACCTCCCATCCAGTGCTTCACCAATCATAGCCAAACCTCCCATCCAGTGCTTCACCAATCATTGCCAAACCTCCCATCCAGTGCTTCAGCTATCATAGCCAAACTTCCCATCCAGTGCTTCATCTATTATAGCCGAAATTCCCATCCAGTGCCTCAGGCTGCTGCTGACCATCTTCCAGATACGGTGCCAGTTATGGAGCAGAGGATATCTATACAGCATAACACACACTGATATGTCTCCCCTGAAAGAAGCATTGTAATCAGGAGTCATAGCACCCTCCAGTACAGGATGGGAGCTTGGCAGGTATGAGCTATTTTCACATGTTCCCCCTAAGCTACCAGTGTCAGCATGACCTGCCCAAGATCCACTGATTTCTTACTATTTATTACAAGCACAAATTACAATGTTATAACCCATGTTAACTAATTAAATATTGATTAAATTATAGAGATACAACTTTTTTAAGCTGGGACCTCGTATGCCATGATAAAGTCATAGTTTAGTATTCTGGAACCCCAGAAGTGTTGTATTCAGGGAATTGCAAACTGATTTATGGTCTTGTTCCCACGATGACATTCTCTAGGAGGTAACCATGTTGTGCTGCTACATGGAGGGGTCTTGTAGGGCTCTCTTTTAACTCAAAGAAGACACATTCTTTCACTACAATAGAGTTATGTTCAAAGCCAAATTTTTATCAGGTAACACACTTCTGTCACAGTTTTCAAAACAAATCATGAAATAGCTAATAAATGATTGTCACATATCCACGGCCTTCTGTATAACTGGGTGAATTAAGTGAACTGCTGTAGAAACAAAAAACATTCCTGTTCACCAGATAGACAATGATGTCTACACAGATGAAGATTCAGCTATTAGTGGTCCCAACAAATTTATATATATTGAATTATGAAAACAAATTAAGCTTCACAATTAACATAGATGGGGGTTTTAATACGGATCTGAACCGACTGATTTAAAGTGACGCTAAACTCTGGTTTAAAAAAAAAAAACCATATATACCTGAGTATAAGCCGACCCGAATTTAATCTGAGGCACCTAATTTTACCACAAAAAACTGGGAAAATGTATTGACTCGAATATAAGCCTAGGGTGTCCATCTGCATGCCTCACTGTGCCTCACTTTGCCTCACTGTGCCCATGCCTCACTGTGTTCATGACTAGACTTACGTTTAACATGGGAGTATATGGACGGGGTGCCTGGCTTTGAAAAATCGATGCTCCCCGGCCATAGGTCCCCCAGAAAACTTTGCACACCTGTAGATGAGAACTGGGGCTACATGTGTGCCAAGTTTTGGGTCCAGGGGACCTACGGCCGGCCAGTACCGGGTCCCCAAAGTTACCGGAGAAATTACTGTTTAACATGGAAGTCTATGGAAGGGGTGCCCGGCTTTGAAAAATCGGTGCTCCCCGGCCGTAGGTCCCCCGGACAACAAACTTTGCACACTTGTAGAGGAAGAGGCTACATGTGTGCCAAGTCTGGGGTCCAGGGAACCTACAGCCGGATGGTACCGGGTCCCCAAAGTCCGGGAGATCAGGCGCAGAAAGGTGACTCGAGTATAAGCCGAGGGGGGCATTTTCAGCACAAAAAAATGTGCTGAAAAATTCAGCTTATACTCGAGTATATACGGTAGTCTATTGTCGTATGTATTCTTAACTCAGAAAAGTATCCTCTATTGTTGTCGGACTCTTGCAAAATTCCAAATTCCCTGTTAGAGGGTAGCTACTGTAACTGACTGACCGTAACTGTCAGTCCCCGATCTGTGCTCTGCCCCTCCAGCGCTTAGTGGATCGCTGGGCTGTGGAGGGGGCAGGTACAGCTGGTTTAGGCTCACAGCGGCACACTGAGAGGCTGAGCCACCTGCCGGCGAGGCATCTGGCTGAATCACGACATCATTGTCGGAATCTCTGCAGAGCCTCAACCAGCTCCGTGATGTCAGCTGACAGCGGTCTAAAGCACGCTGTTGGCTGAATCTGGGTTACAGGAATGCAGAACTAAGTGCACTCTTGTGACCTACATGAGAAGTACAGCCGAAATAGCTTTGGATATACTTCTGCTTTTTATTTTTCACCTTTCTAGTTTTTCCTTAGAACAGGCCTTTGGGCAGACCACAAACTGCTCTGAACTGACAGTGAAGGGACAATGTGGGGATAGGCTGAGTTTCCTCTTATTATTATACAATGCAGAACCCAAGCCTTGAGATCTTTAACCTTTTCTTAGGACAGATAGTGTTAGGCCTCATGCACACTGGTTCCAGCTCTTTTTTCGAATGCCTCCTTCGTTTTTCAAGTCATTTAGGCACATTTAGATGTGTTCAAGCACATCAAAAGCTATTAATTTATTAATATTAATTTATTCTGGCTGTTGAAATTAATAAACGCGCCTTTAAATGTACACATGTCTGTCAGTTTTTTGCCCAAATGCTCTTCTCCTGAACACGCAAATGTTGGATTTTTTTTTTCAGCCTCTAAAAGCCTGTAAGCATCTATGTGTATAAGGACATATAGGGGTTGATTTACTAAAACTGGAGAGTGCAAAATCTGTTGCAGCAGTGCATGGTAGACAATCAGCTTTTAACCACTTCAGCCCCAGAAAGATTTACCCCCTTCCTGACCAGAGCACTTTTTGCGATACGGCACTGCATCGATTTACGTGACAATTGCGCGGTCGTGCAACATTGCACTCAAACAAAATTAAGGTAATTTTTTTCCCACAAACAAAGCTTTCTTTTGGTGGTATTTGATCACCTCTGCGGTTTTTATTTTTTGTGCTATAAACCAAAAAAGAGCGACAATTTTAAAAAAAAACAATATTTTTAACTTTTTGCTATAATAAATATCCCCCCAAAAAATACATAAAAAAACTATTTTTTTCCTTAGTTTAGGCCGATATGCATTCTTCTACATATTTTTAGTAAAAAAAAAAAAAAATTGCAATAACCGTATATTAATTGGTTTGCAAAAGTTATAGCATCTACAAAATAGGGGATAGATTTATGGCATTTTCATTAGAATTATTTTTTTATTAGTAATGGCGGCGATCTGCGATTTTTATCGTGACTGCGACATTGCAGCGGACACATCCAACACTTTTGACACTATTTTGGGACCATTGTCATTTATACAGCGATCAGTGCTATAAAAATGCACTGATTACTGTTTAAATGACACTGGCAGGGAAGGGGGAAGGGGTTACACACTAGGGGGCGATCAAGGGGTTAAGTGTGTCCTAGGGAGTGATTCTATCTGTAGGGGGGGAAGAACATGACAGAGATCACTGCTCCCGATGCCAGGGAGCAGTAGATCCCTGTCATGTTGCTAGGCAGAACAGGGAAATGCCTTGTTTGCATAGGCATCTCCCCGTTCTGCCGCTCCGTGACACGATCGCTGGACACCAGCGGACATCGAGTCCGCGGGACCCACGGGCATGGTCACGCAGTACGCGGCGGGCGCGCGCACCCACTAGCCGGCAAATTAAGGTACAGGTACGGCCATTTTCCCACCGCTGCCATTCTGCCGACATATATCGGTGTGCAGCGGTCGGCAAGTAGTTAACTTTAGTTTGTTCAATACAATTTCACAATAAAACCTGGAAGCGGATTGGTTTTTATGCAGAGCTGCACCAGATTTTGCACGCTCCAGTTTTAGTAAATCAACCCCATAGGCTAAACATAGAGGGGCATTTAAGAGCAGAAAATAACCCCTGTAAGGTTTATTTTTGACATCTTTGTCCCTTTGGGGAGATTTACCTTCACTTCCTGTCCCATAGCAAAAATAGGAAGTGAGAGGAAATCTCTACAAATTAAGAGAATCTCTTGGGGACCCCCAGGTCACCAGAACTAGTGTCCCCATTGGGTGATTTCCCCTTTATTACTTTTCTAGGGACAACCCAAAATATGACATTTTCTTTTACTTTCACTTTCAATGATAATGGTAAACAGGAGAGATAGAGAGGGTTATTCTCCCTTAGGCCTCTTTCACACTGGGGCAGGAGGTGCACTGGCGGTATAGCGGCACTATTTTTAGCGGCGCTATACCGTCGGAATTGCAGCGGTATTCGGCCGCTAGCGGTGCGGTTTTAACCCCCGCTAGCGGACAAAAAAGGGTTAATACCGCGGTTTCCCATTGCTTTCAATGGGAAGGAGCGGTGGAGGAGCGGTAAACACACCGCTCCTCTCACCGCTCCAAAGATGCTGCTAGCAGGACTTTTGGAGCGGTCCTGCTAGCGCACCGCTCCAGTGTGAAAGCCCTCAGGCTTTCACACTGGAGAAACAGCAGCCGCTGTTTAGGGTCGGTTTGCAGGCACTGTTTTTAGCGCAATAGCGCCTGCAAACCGCCCCAGTGTGAAAGGGGCCCAACAGGGGCAAAGGCAGCAATAAAAACCCAACAGGTGTTCTAATTCATCTCCACTCTATCCAGTAAAAATAAAGATTTGCCTTTAGTTATACTTTAGTGGATCTTTCTTCCCTTTTACTAAAAATCACAACAGCATACAGCTCTTCATGCTGATATGAAATCATTTTACATTAATTAATTAATGAAACATTTCTGCTTTTACTTACAATTACTGTTTTTCCACTTTCTGGTTTCTCTAAGGCATTGGTGATGTCACCCTGGCCTTACAGCTGCATCCTGGGAGCTTCTTGTCACATGTCCCAGGAGGACTTTTAGGGTGAGTTCCAGGAAGTAAAGGGAGATGGATTCATCTGCCCTTAGTAAAAATGGACACCGTGAGAAAGGAACTATCTGTTTGCAGATTGACATTAATAAATATTTTTAATGGTGCGTTTGTTTTGTGATTTGTGTTTCTAATAAGGGGGACGTTCAATTTTAACCCTTCCACCGCCAGTAATTCTTGTGGGGTGTTTTTTGGACACGTGTTTAAAAAATAATTTTGGGCCTGAAGATTACATAAAACCCTCTAAACATTAAATATTTTCTGGAAGAAGACACCCTTTAGTATAAAATTGTGGTGTGCACCCTTGACACCTGCATTTACATTCATAAATGCGTGTGTGTGTGTGTGTTTGGGGGGAGGAGCTTAAAAACTAATTTTGGGAGGTGGGATTTTAAGAGTTAAGTCCATCCAAATCTGCTAATGCATCTAACACCACCCTCTCCAATAGATTAACAATGCTGCTGTCTAAGGGTGTCTCCATTGCTCCTCCATCCAGAGTAGAGACACCCTAAAGCTGGCCATAGATCGTTCTTTTTTTGTTCAACCAGGGGGCTGAATGAAAAAAAAAATGAACAGATTCCTCTATCCACACAATGTAGGTGCATTAAGGAATCCCCCCCAAGAGATTGTATTCTGACAGTGGGACTCACCGCTGTCAGAATACACTGATCGACAAATGTTTTCCTGCTTGTCCGTTCGCCAGGAGTCGATCTAACAATACTGCGGTACCACTTTAATTTAAACCATGTACTTTAAGCTAAGTTCACACTGGCATTAAAAACGCCCCTCAAACACCTATGCACACTATTAGAATTATACATGATTTATATAGCGCCACCAGTTTGCGCAGCGCTTTACAACATGAGGGCAGACAGGACAGTTACAATACAATATAAGAGGGATCAGAGGGCCCTGCTCATTAGAGCTTACAATCTAGGAGGGAGGGTCAAGTGATACAAAAGGTAATAACTGTGGGGGATGATCTGATGGAGAAGTAAAAGTACAGTTGTTAGGTGGGGACAAGATATGCTTCAGAGGAAGAGAAGGGTTTTCAGGGATCATCTAAAAGCTAATAGAGTAGGAGATAGTCGAACAGATTGGGGTAGGGAGTTCCATAGGATGGGAGAGGCCAGGGAAAAGTCCTGGAGGCGCGCATGGGAGGAGGTGACGAGGGAACTAGAGAGCAGGAGGTCTTAGTATTTTGAATTTAATTTGTTGGGTGAGTGGAAGCCAGTGGAGGGATTGACAGACAAGGGTAGCAGACACTGAGCGGTTGGTAAGGTGAATGAGCCTGGCAGCAGCATTGATGTCACTATCAAAACATGAAGCGTTAGCGACGTGTCGCGTAACGTTGCGTCGCTTCAAAATTGAAGCCCCATGTCGAGTCAGGAGGTATATGAAGCCTTTCGACTCCTCTCATTCAAGCTATGGTAACGCTTCACAAATGCTCTGGCAGGCAGTTGCAGAGCGGTTGCAGGGTGTTAAGATTAGTTCATTTACTGTAATGGAATAGGCATTTGTGGAGCAGTTTTAATGCTCCACAATTGCTTCAAAACTGCCCATAGGGCATTTGAGGAGCATTTTAAACTCGTCATTAAAGTGGTTGTAAACCCTTACAGACCACTTTTACCTACAGGTAAGCCTATACTTATGCCGCGTACACACAGTCGGAATTTCCGCCAGCAAAAGTCCAATGTGAGCTTTTGGTCGGAAATTCCGACCGTGTGTATGCTCCATCGGACCATCAACAGAAGATTGAGAGCAGGTTCTCTATTTTTCAGATGGAAAAAGTTCCTATCAGAAATTCCGATCGTCTGTAGCAATTCCGACGCGCAAAATTCCTACGCATGCTCGGAAACAATTTGACGCATGCTTGGAAGCATTGAACTTAATTTTCTCGGCTCGTTGTAGTGTTGTACATCACCGCGTTCTTTCACGGTCGAAAGTTCATAGAACTTTTGTGTGACCGTGTGTATGCAAGCCAAGCTTAAGCGGAATTCTGCCGGAAAAACCATCCAAAGTTGTTCCGACGGAAAATCTGATCGTGTGTACGCGGCATAAGGCTTACCTGTAGGTACTGGAAATATCTCCTAAATCTGTACATTTTAGGAGATAGTAACCATATACGCTTGCGCCCACGTAATCGGCGCATGCGCACTGAAGAAAAGGCACGATCCTGCCGTTTCTATAGTGCCGTGACCGTCAGGGTACCCGCGCGCATGTTTGGGAGTGACGTCACGCAACTCCGGGCAGTAACAGAGCCGGAGTCCATGACACCAGAAGGAAGAGGGGTGAAGATGGATGCTGCCGGCAGCGGGGACCTCGGGAACATCGCGGGCTTCGTTTGCAGGTAAGTGCCACATAATGGGCTAGTATGCGATGCATACTAGCCCATTATGCTTTGCAGAGAACAAAGAGGAAGTAAAACCCATCAGGGTTTACTTCGTCTTTAACGCTTGAAAAAAATGCCAGTCTAACGCCCATACTAAAGCTCATTTACGCGAGTCTAATGCCCTTACTAGCGCTATAGGAGCATTTGTTAAGCGTTAGAAATATAGTCAAGTGTGAACAAGCCCTTAGATTACAGTCCATAGATTATGCCATTTTCTTTACTTCCACCAGGGGTGGAAGGCAGTTGGAAGGAAAGAAAATGGCTTGATTCCCCCATCAACACTGACTTTGTTGATGGGGGAATCCCTCCTGTAGTGCTATTGTTTTCTGCTGATGGGGAGCCTTCCCTGCCGGTAGAACACAATGATTAACGCCGACAGGCTGGTTGTACTGAAGTCAATCGATGGATCAACTTCAGTACAACCAGTCTGCCCATAGATGGCTCAAATCTCGGTCGGTCCCTGCTGAACTGGCCAAGATTCGATTCATCTATCCATCTATGGCCAGCTGTAGACATTCACTGTTTTGATTTTAGCTTTGCAAAGAAAAAAAAAATGAACACAGTACAACTAAATGCTTCCACGGAGAAAATAATAATTCTGATTGTTCTTTATGTGTCAGATAAAAACGCTTTGATTTTACCCTCTGCTGTTAGTATTTGTTGTTATAAAATATATTTAGTTAATGCAGTAAGCCAGTTTACTATATATATTATAATAATGGACAAAACCTTATTTTCGTCAGCCAAAAACATGTTGATTGTATGTGCTTCCAGCAGCCAAGGGCTCATATATCCCAGCTAACACACGCTTAGCATTCCTACTTAATTAGGCTCTTTATTATCTGTTTGTAACAAAGACCAGTTGCTCACAGACATGAGATATACATACCTCAGACTGCCACCAATCACATAACCCCCCTCTCCGTCCAGGCTTCAGCAGACACACAAACCCCCTGGGATTACTCCCAACTCAAAGCACTTTAATGAGTGGGGTTAATTGGAAAGAAAACACATTAAAGGTTAATACAATTCAAGTAATATGCAGTTATTCCATAGGGAGTTGAATTTCTACAAGGTTAATAGGATCTAAATTGACTATTGACAAAAAGTTATAAAGTAGGATACTTTTAGATGGAGATGCTGCTGTAGGGGACGGCATGTGAAATTGTCATTCCATATTCCAAAAATGCAAGACACTGGAGCAGAATCGTGTTTTGGAATCAAATAATCGTCACATCCTACAACAAACTAAGAAAGAATTGAGGAACGGAGGACTATGTACAGCCATGGACCACCTTGACTGTCAACTGTAAAAGATAATGGTACAATCCAGCCTAAAGCTGGCCATAGTTGGATAGAAATTTGGCCAAATAATTAGGAACCATCCGAATTTTAATTCATGAAGTCGATCACATGGGCTTGATGGAAAACTTTTGTTCGATCGGCACTGCAACCGAATCAGGACGATCAGTGTACTCTGACAGCTGAGGAGTCCCTCAGAATACAATAACACAGCGTAAAGGATTCCTTTATCCACCCAACTTGTGTAGATGGAAGAATCTCTTCAGTTTTTTTTTTACAGCCCGCTGGCTAATTAAAAAAAAAAAAAAAAAATTCATGGACCTGGATAAAAAGAGACATGCAACTTCCAAAGTATGGTTCGTAGACGCTTATTAAAAAGTAGCAACATATACATCAATCGAACGCGTTTCGAGGGAATAGGTCGTCCCTTCTGGGTTGTTGCTGCTTACTATTTATTGGGAACAATTCCCATGACTGGGATCAAGACTTCAGAAAGCAGGATGCTGGTATCCTGCCATTCTGGTTTCTGAAGCCTTGATCCAAAATAAGTATTCATGGGAATTGTTCCCAATTCCCGATTCAAATATTAGGCATTAACAGCCCTGAAGAAGGGTGAGTCTTTTCCCCCCTAAAACGCGTCGGCTTGATATACATGTTGCTACTTTGTAATAAAGGTCTACAAACCATAATTTGGAAGTTTAATTTCTCTGGACACCGAGCACTCCTTTCTTTTTATCTAAATCTACATGCTGAAACAAGGGTAAGGTCGCACAGAAAAGGCAGCAGCCCAATCCCCAAGAGGGTCCATCGCCATCATCCACCATGGGGCACCATGCACCGGAAGACATTCCTTCCTTTTTGCCCACATGAATACCTACTCAGGAACTCAAGACCAGTGACCAATCCAGTCAGTCCAATGTGGTCTCCAACACAAGCTGATTCATGGACCTGTCATAGGCACTCGTCAAGAGTGTTAACTATGCTTACTCTTTCCGCCCTTTCTTCCATTCATAGAAGCCGTACTATAGCATCCAGCAATTAAAAGCACTCTATGAATGGAGAACGGGGGATTATTGAATGGTCCGCCTCCTTCATTCATAGGGCGCTTTTCTTTCATAGACTCCTTTTTGGTGGTCATCACAGTAAGAATAAAATCTCCCAATAGGGACTTCTGATGATTCTGGTGACAGCCCTCACTTTAGAGGAGTTTCCTATCACTTTCTGTTTTGACTATGTTTGCCAAAACATTTGCAATATTTCCTAGCTTAGCTAAAGATACTCACATACGTAAGAAACTGTATGTCCGATAGTCACATATTTTAGCCTATATACAGACTATGTGTAGGCAGTGCCCTGTGAGAGATTCTGATTAGACAGTAACATGATGTCGTGGTATACAAGGTGCAGCCATGGTGTAAGTCTTCCCGTAACACATTTCTAAAGTCCAATACATTGGAATGTGAAGTTACAGCTGGAAGAGACATCTTTTATAAACAGACGTTACATATCTGTCCATCTTATAAACACCTCATTTTTTATTCCCATGAACTTGTCCATTCTTTTTAAAGTACCGTGCCTTGAATTGTATACTGGGGATTTATCCCTTAGACATCTCTCCGACTACCTCCCTGTGTGTAGTAGTTAATGATAACGGAGCAGCGAAATGAACAGGTTTCTCATCCTCTGAGATGTAAACAAAGAGTGATAAGCAAAGTGCTTTCTCTACAAAAACATTTTACTTACGTCCAGATACAGACACCTGATGGAAAGCAACTTGTAAAGGCTACCAAAAAGCCACATTTGAGTTACGACTGATGTACCTTTGTGGTCCTGTCACTCAGTCTGTGTTCACCAGGTCTCTTCAAACATAGAAGGTAATGAATTATATGGTTTTATTGTGCAATGGCTTATGGTCTGCTACTACTTTCTAAGTAAATACTAAGAAATGAGTTATATCAGGAATGTTGGTAGTCATCAATGGCAATATGTTATATTTATACCATTACTTGTATAATCATAGATAACATAGTCTCTCCAGCTCTTGAAGAAGTATTGATGAAACGTGTCAAGATGAACCCTACCACCAAGGAACGATGAAAGTCTATATTGTAGATTGTTGAATAATATGACTAATGGTGTTATGGGGTGATGGGGGGATGTATGTAAGGCATTCCTCAGGACTATGTCAGCCTTTAATTATGGTTTATAATCTATAACAGGGTTTCTCAACCAGGGTTCCATGGAACCTTGGGGTTTCTTCAGAGGTTGCTAGGGGTTCCTTAAGCAATTTCTGCCTCTCAGACACCAATTATCTTTTTAGCTATGTGTAAAGGATAATTCTTCCCAATGACCGCAAGTACAAGGAGCATTCTTCCCACTGATCATCACACTAATGTATTATGAGTTGTACTGTATGTCAGTTTTATGAGCACCCTTATGCTTTTGCTTCCATTTAAAGTGGAAGTAAACCCTCCTATCATTTTCAGGCAAGGAAGCTGCCATCTTGGCCTCTGTTTATTCTTCAACTGCCATGATGCTGCACATGTGATCAGTTATGACACCAGCCATTGGATGGTTTGACAGTTTGGTTGAGAGCACAACCAATGTGACAGTTGGCATTCCCGGCATGCCGGGAATGTAACTGCTTTTTGAAACTGTTAAATCGATGGGTTTACTTCCACTTTAACTCTTGGTCAATTATGTTATATGCAGTGATACACATGTACCACTGTTATTATGTCCGGTCTAGTTTGCTTAATTTTCATTTCTGTATAGATATTCTACCTAAAAAAATAAAGATTACATAAAAAAAAAGAAAGGGTTGAGAAAAGCTTTAACAGGGTTCTAATAAAACAGGTCACTAATCAATTTGGTTGACCTTTGTTAAAATGTTGGTTGACCTTAAAAATCCTGAATAGTTGCATTCTACATCCTTGTATGCCTAGTATAAATGGATTCCGGGTTACTTCCCCTCTAAGGGGTTATTACCCCCTGTTTCTCATATAATGTACTTGAAAAGAGGAGTTTAAAGACAACTTGCAGTTTTCAGCATGTTACTAGCATAGTAAAAAGCATCTTTCTGAAGACATCTAAGGCTCCGTTCACATCTCCGCGTATGGGGGTGACAATTGCTGTAAAGAAACGCAAATAGAATCACGGGATGCCCGTTGCCCGAAAGAAGCTCCTGTATTTCTTTTTGTGGACGGGCGTCCCGCGATTCTGTTTGCGCGTTTTTACCGCGATTGTCGCCCAACGAATAGCGGGAAAATCGCGCCGCATTTGGGGTGCTATTAAAATCAACGGGCAATGCACCGGGAACGCACGGGTGTCCCGCGATTTGCCGCTATTGTGAATCACGGCGATTCTGCCTGCAATTCGGAAGGCGAAGATGTGAATGGAGCCTAACTGTGGTGGCTTCAATAATGTTTTTTAGTCATAGCTACTTACAGGTAGTGGTGCCCAATGAGGCCAATAGAGGCAGCCACCTTAGGCAGCACTTATGGAAAGAGGTGTCGGCAGCACTAAGTGCATTTTCAGGAGTATGTATGTTCAGCACCCAGGCAACCTACTGCAACATAACAACCAACGATGACGTGTGGCTCAGCAACCTATGTCTTAGTAACCAATGATACTGTGCAACTCAGCTGCCAGTGTCCCTGCAAACAAAGATGATCTGTGGCTCAGAATGGTTAGACCTGTTCCAGAGATGAATTATAAGAGTTTGGGGAGATTTCCTCCCACTTCCTGTGGCACCTTAGAAACAGGAAGGCAAGGGGAATCCCCCCAATGAGATACAGACAAAAAATAAGATGTTAAAGGGACAGAGCACGAGGGAAAATCACCAGAACAGTAGCCGATAACCCTTCCAGTGGGGTCACTTATATCAGAGACATAAGTCAAAGGTGCGATTTAAAGACATTTCCATTCACTTCCTGTTGCGTTTTCAGTACAGGAAGTAAGGGCAAATCTCTTCAGTAGGGACGCAGATAGCAATATAAATGTAACAGAGGTTATAATCCCTAATCCCCTGGTGCAGAGGGGTCACATGAGCCATTTCGTGCATACTGTGTGGTCCCCAGGGGCCCCTGAAGACAGTAATCTGTGTTTTAGTGCTTATGCCTGTAGTATCTCACCACCTCCTGTAGCATGCCTGTAGTCTCTTGCTGTCTTTTTAGCATGCCTGTGGCCTCTGACCATCTCTTGTAGCATGCATATAGTCCCTGACTATCTTCTGTAGCATGTCTGTAGTCTCTGACTGTTTGCAGTTTCTGACAAATTTCTTTAGGATGGAATTCACTGAATATCTACAGCGGTCCTTAGGTGATCTCAGGGGCCGCAACTGAGGTCCCCTATATCGTCCCCTATATAGTAAGATGACCACCATTCTTATCCCTTGGGTCAGGTTATCCCCTTTCCACACTATCCAAAACTAGAAAACATTTTTCTGGAGTTCCACTTCAATTGGATCCATTGAACGATACCATTGTATGTGCTGCTTGTGGAACATTTAGCCCTGTGTTTACCATAGATTGAACCAGGCATGTGCGTAGCACAACATCAAAGATGGCGCTGGCTAGTGATGAGCCGAACACCCCCGGGTTCGGTTCGCACCAGAACCCGCGAACGGACCGAAAGTTCGAACGAACATTAGAACCCTATTAAATACAATGGATGCGAACGTTCGAATTCTAAAGTGCTAATTATAACAACTATTATGCATGTTATTGTCATAAATAGGGTTTGGGAACCCGGGTTGTGCACCAGGGGACATGTATCAATGCAAAAAGAAGTTTTAAAAACGGTCGTTTTTCGGGAGCAGTCATTTTAATGATGCATAAAGTGAAAAAAAAAAAGTCAAATATTCCTTTAAATATCGTACCTGGGGGGTGTCTAAAGTATGCCTGTGAAGTGCCACGTGTTTCCCGTGTTTAGAACTGTCCCTGCACAAAATGACACTTCTAAAGGAAAAAAAAGCCATTTAAAACTGCTTGCGGCTTTAATGTAATGTCTGGTCCCGGTAATATGGATGAAATTCTTTAAGAAAAATGGCATAGCTACCCCATGACCCCCCCCCCCCCTACCCCAGCCCATTACCAGCCCCTTTGGGTCTTGTATGGATATTAAGGGGAACCCCGCACATAAAATAAAAAAGGCCCTATATACTCTGAACAGCCGTTTACAGGCGGTGCATACAAGACAGGGACTGTAGGTTTGTTCTTATGTAGAATGTGTTTGTAATTTTGAACAGGTACATTGTTGAAGTGTAGCTCCAGCCCAAAAATCTATTTTTAAACTTTTTGGGAAACATAGGTAAGGGTTATCACCCCTGTAACATTTGTTTTGCTGTCTGTGCCCCTGTTCAGAACATTTCACCTCACTTTCCGTCCCAATGACAACTGTTTTTGAAATGTGGTGTTTTTCTTGAAACAAGGATTGCTGATAAAGCATCAGTACAGAGGAGACACCTTTCTCCCATATTAATTCTTACAGGAGAGAATTTTCCTTCCTAGGGGTAGATTTCCTCTCACTTCCTGTTGTCTTCTTTCGTTTGCAAGTAGGAGTCGTTTGTAAGTTGGATGTTTGAAAGTAGGGACCTGCCGTATATACTCTGCAGAAATAGGCCCCTTAGTTGTTGGTGTTGGCACAACACTGTAAGCACTCAGTTACTCTTGGTTGGTGCTGGAATGCCCTGCTGTCAACTATTATATCAGGAATTTTAATTACATATAATTGTTGAACAGTGGTAGTAAAAATTGGGGCTTTGATGGTGGTGCTGGTGCCACAACACTGTAAGCCCTGACAGTTACTCTTGGTGGGTGCAGCAATGGGCCCTGCTGTGAATTATTAGATCAAGAATTGTAATTACATGCCCCTTTTGAACAGGGGCTGAAAAATTGGGCCTTTCGTGGTGGTGGTGGTGGTGGCGTTGCCACAAGACTGTAAGCCCTCAGAGTTACTCTTGGTGGGTGCAGCAATGGACCCTGCTGTGAATTATTAGATCAAGAATTGTAATTGCATGCCCCTGTTGAACAGGGGCTGAAAAATTGGGCCTTAGGCACTGGTGGCACAACACTACAACCCCTCACAGATACTGTACTTGGAGCACAGCAATGAGCCCTGTTGCAAAGTATTGCTTCAAAAATTGTAATGACACGCCCCTGTTAAACAGGGGCTGAAAAATTGGGCCTTAGGCACTGGTGCCACAACACTCCAACCCCTCACAGATACTGTACTTGGAGCACAGCAATGAGCCCTATGGCAAATTATTGCTAAAAAAATTGTAATTACACGCCCCTGTAAAACAGGGGCTGAAAAATTGGGCCTTAGCCACTGGTGGCGGCACCCATAAACAAAAATGATCTTCCAAGCTATCATCATCAATCGTATCATTGAGGACTCGGAGGAGGAGGATAGCCAGTCAACATAACAGCACAGGCACTCAGCATCAGCATCAGTCTTGAAGGGATGTGACATGTTAAAATCAATTAGTCTGTTATATCAGCATCAGGTGTGTGGTAGCTGGTGGTGATCCAAGACTGGTTCATCTTGATGAAAGTCAGTCGATCAACCGAGTCGGTGGACAGGCGCACCCTGTGATCCGTGACAAATCCTCCAGCAGCACTGAATGTGCGTTCCGAAAGAACGCTGGATGCAGGACAGGCCAGTAGCTCAATTGCATACTGTGCAAGCTCTGGCCAGTGATCCATCCTCAAGACCCAGTAAGCCAGAGGATTTTCGGTGGGAAAGGTGTCCAAGTCTGAGCTTGCCCCTAGATATTCCTGCACCATGTTTATCAGACGCTGGCGATGGTTGCTGGAACCGATCATACTTTGGGGCTGCGGACTAAAGAATTGTCTGAACGCATCGGTCAGACGGCCACCTTCCCCACCGCTCCTTCTTTGACTGGCCGAAGCCTCAGCAACTCGTTGTCCAGGACCAGGAGTTTGTAACCTCCCAGTCTCTGGGAACGCGTTGCACAGACCTTTCTGCAAGGCCTCCCGGAGTTGTCTCATCCTCTGCTCCCTCTGCGACGGTAACATAAGGTCCGCAACCTTACCCTTGTACCGTGGATCAAGGAGAGTGGCCAGCCAGTAATGGTCCCTCTCCTTGATCCGAAGAATACGAGGATCCTTCCGCAGACTTTGCAGGATCAGGGAGGCCATGCAGCGTAGGTTTGCTGAGGCATTCGCTCCGGAGTCCTCTGGGTCACTAAGGACGACATGATCCGCAGCCACCTCCTCCCAGCCACGTACAAGTCCACTGGTTTCTTGGGACTGTAAATCATCCCTAAAAGACTGCTGCTGATGATGCTGAGTGCCAGCCTCCACCTCCATGCTGACACAATCCTCCTCCTCCTCCTCCTCCTCCTCTTCCTGTGCGATGGGTGGGACAGAAGGAACACTGTCTGGGTAAAGGGGGCCTTGAGAGGCAAGGAAGTCCTCCTCTTCCTGCCTCTGTTCTGCCTCAAGTGCCCTGTCCATTATTCCACGCAGCGTGTGCTCCAACAGGTGGACAAGAGGTACAGTGTCACTGATGCATGCACTGTCACTGCTCACCATCCTCGTGGCCTCCTCAAATGGTGCCAGGACAGTGCATGCATCCCTGATCATGCCCCACTGGCGTGGAGAAAAAAAACCAAGCTCCCCTGACCCTGTCCTGGTGCCGTAGTCGCACAGGTACTCATTGATGGCCCTCTGCTGCGTGTGCAGCCGCTGCAGCATGGCCAACGTTGAGTTCCACCTGGTGGGCATGTCACATATAAGGCGGTTCTTGGGCAGGTTCAACTCCTTTTGCAGCTCAGCCAGGCGAGCACTGGCATTATAAGATCTGCGGAAATGCACACAGACTTTCCTGGCCTGCCTCAGGACATCCTGTAAGCCCGGGTACCTGCCCAAGAACCGCTGCACCACCAGGTTAAGGACGTGAGCCACACAGGGCACATGGGTCAGTTGTCCCTGTCGGAGGGCGGAGAGGAGGTTGGTGCCATTGTCGCAAACCACCATTCCTGGCTTAAGCTGGCGTGGCGTCAACCACCTCTCGGCCTGGCCCTGCAGAGCAGACAGGACCTCTGCCCCAGTGTGGCTTCTGTCCCCCAAACACACCAGCGCAAGCACGGCATGGCATCTTTTTGCCTGCGTACTTGCGTAGCCCCGTGAACGGCTACGGAGCACCGCTGGTTCATAGGACAAACCACAGGAAGAGGCCATGGAGGAAGAAGAAGAGGAGGGGGTGGAGGAGAGAGGTGTGTCACAACCAGTAGTAGCATTTTGGAGGCGTGGCGGTGGGACAACCTCCAACACTACTGCACCTTGTCCTGCATCCTTCCCAGCTGCCAAAAGAGTGACCCAATGGGCCGTGAAAGAAAGGTAACGTCCCTGTCCATGCCTGCTGGACCATGAGTCAGCGGTAATATGCACCTTACCGCTGACCGCCCTGTCCAGCGAGGCCAAGACATTGCCTTCCACATGCCGGTAGAGAGCCGGAATAGCCTTCCGTGAGAAAAAGTGGCGTTTGGGAACCTGCCACTGAGGAACCGCACATTGCACAAACTCACGGAAGGGGGCCGAGTCTACCAACTGAAAAGGCAGCAGTTGAAGCGCTAGCAATTTAGCCAAGCTAGCATTCAACCGCTGGGCATGTGGATGGCTGGGAGTGAACTTCTTTCGACGGTCCAGCAGCTGGGGCAGGGAAATTTGCCTGCTAGAATCGGACGTCGGTGTACTGCTAGCAGAGTGGCCGCAAGTACTTGGCTGTGACACACCTAATTCTACACCTTCATTCCTCTCAGTGCATGTTTCAGAGAGGACTGAAGTTATAGTGGGGTTGGAGATCCCAGCTGATGCGGTGCAAGGAGAGGTCCGCTTTGTTCTTTGGTGTGGGTCTTTGAGGTAGGCTTGCCAACGAGCTGCATGGCAGGTCAACATATGTCTGGTCAGGCATGTGGTACCCAAGCGGCTGATGTTTTGGCCACGCGATATACGCTTGAGACATATGTTGCAAACAGCAGCTGTGCGATCTGATGCACTAGCCTCAAAAAAGGCCCACACCAAAGAACTTTTTGAATGACGGGCAGAGGCAGCGCCCTGCACAGGCGGAGCTCTGCGGTGTGATTCCGTCGGTGTACTGCCCTTACGCTGGCCACCAAAGGGCATCCTGCCTCGTTGGAGATGTGCCTCCTCCTCATCCTCCTCCTCCTCCTCTCTCCTATTAGGCACCCACGTGGAGTCAGTGACCTCATCATCCCCTCCCTCCTCATCACTGGAGCCAATCTGGCAGTATGCTGCAGCTGCTGGAACATGACTGCCAGATTGGTGTCCTTCTTGAGCATCCCCTCTGTCTGCTCTCACGCTACTGCCTTCCTCTAGCTGGGTTTCATCATCAGACCCTTCGAAACGCTGGGCATCCTCCTGGAGCATGTACCCAACACTGTGCTGAAACAGTTCGGGGGACTCCTCAGGAGGAGGACATGGTGGGTCTAGGGAAGGAGTGACTGATGATTTGTCTGACATTGATACCAGGGAAGACGACGCTTTGGCAGCTGCTTTTCCAGTACCCTGAGCCTGGGTGAGAGAGGATGAGGAGGAGGAGGAGGGCTTGGTCATCCACTCTACCAAGTCTTCGGCATGATGTGGCTCAACATGTCCAGCTGCCGAAAAGAAGGACAAGCGTGTCCCATGGCCATGTGCTGATGACAATGCACCGCGTCCACGACCAGCACTGTTGCCCCCAGACACAGAGCCTGCTTGCCCTCTTTTATTGCCTCCTGACTGTCTGCCTCTCCTTGTTTGCCTTCCAGACATTCTAATAGATGGCCTGCAGGGAGATGGGAAAAAAGCAATAAGGGCTACCTTCAGGTGTCCTTCTCTGTCCCTTGAAACAAGGACTTTCACAGTGAAAGAAACTGACACTCTCCCTACCTACAGTTTTCTGTCCCTAGAATAAATGTTTTTTTTAAGCACAATATAGCACAAGGACAATTCACTCACTGTCCTTACAGGTCCCTGGAAACAAGGACTTGCAGAGTGAAAGAAAAAAAACACTCTCCCTACCTACAGTTTTCTGTCCCTAGAAAAAATGTTTTTTTTAATCACAATATAGCACAAGAACAATTCACTCACTGTCCTTACAGGTCCCTGGAAACAAGGACTTGCAGAGTGAAATAAACTGACACTCTCCCTACCTACAGTTTTCTGTCCCTAGAATAAATGTTTTTTTTAAGCACAATATAGCACAAGGACAATTCACTCACTGTCCTTCCAGGTCCCTGGAAACAAGGACTTGCAGAGTGAAAGAAAAAAAACACTCTCCCTACCTACAGTTTTCTGTCCCTAGAAAAAATGTTTTTTTTAATCACAATATAGCACAAGGACAATTCACTCACTGTCCTTACAGGTCCCTGGAAACAAGGACTTGCAGAGTGAAATAAACTGACACTCTCCCTACCTACAGTTTTCTGTCCCTAGAATAAATGTTTTTTTTAAGCACAATATAGCACAAGGACAATTCACTCACTGTCCTTCCAGGTCCCTGGAAACAAGGACTTGCAGAGTGAAAGAAAAAAAACACTCTCCCTACCTACAGTTTTCTGTCCCTAGAAAAAATGTTTTTTTTAATCACAATATAGCACAAGGACAATTCACTCACTGTCCTTACAGGTCCCTGGAAACAAGGACTTGCAGAGTGAAAGAAAAAAAACACTCTCCCTACCTACAGTTTTCTGTCCCTAGAAAAAATGTTTTTTTTAATCACAATATAGCACAAGGACAATTCACTCACTGTCCTTACAGGTCCCTGGAAACAAGGACTTGCAGAGTGAAATAAACTGACACTCTCCCTACCTACAGTTTTCTGTCCCTAGAATAAATGTTTTTTTTAAGCACAATATAGCACAAGGACAATTCACTCACTGTCCTTACAGGTCCCTGGAAACAAGGACTTGCAGAGTGAAAGAAAAAAAACACTCTCCCTACCTACAGTTTTCTGTCCCTAGAAAAAATGTTTTTTTTAATCACAATATAGCACAAGAACAATTCACTCACTGTCCTTACAGGTCCCTGGAAACAAGGACTTGCAGAGTGAAATAAACTGACACTCTCCCTACCTACAGTTTTCTGTCCCTAGAATAAATGTTTTTTTTAAGCACAATATAGCACAAGGACAATTCACTCACTGTCCTTCCAGGTCCCTGGAAACAAGGAATTGCAGAGTGAAAGAAAAAAAACACTCTCCCTACCTACAGTTTTCTGTCCCTAGAAAAAATGTTTTTTTTTAATCACAATATAGCACAAGGACAATTCACTCACTGTCCTTACAGGTCCCTGGAAACAAGGACTTGCAGAGTGAAATAAACTGACACTCTCCCTACCTACAGTTTTCTGTCCCTAGAATAAATGTTTTTTTTAAGCACAATATAGCACAAGGACAATTCACTCACTGTCCTTCCAGGTCCCTGGAAACAAGGACTTGCAGAGTGAAAGAAAAAAAACACTCTCCCTACCTACAGTTTTCTGTCCCTAGAAAAAATGTTTTTTTTAATCACAATATAGCACAAGGACAATTCACTCACTGTCCTTACAGGTCCCTGGAAACAAGGACTTGCAGAGTGAAAGAAAAAAAACACTCTCCCTACCTACAGTTTTCTGTCCCTAGAAAAAATGTTTTTTTTAATCACAATATAGCACAAGGACAATTCACTCACTGTCCTTACAGGTCCCTGGAAACAAGGACTTGCAGAGTGAAATAAACTGACACTCTCCCTACCTACAGTTTTCTGTCCCTAGAATAAATGTTTTTTTTAAGCACAATATAGCACAAGGACAATTCACTCACTGTCCTTACAGGTCCCTGGAAACAAGGACTTGCAGAGTGAAAGAAAAAAAACACTCTCCCTACCTACAGTTTTCTGTCCCTAGAAAAAATGTTTTTTTTAATCACAATATAGCACAAGGACAATTCACTCACTGTCCTTACAGGTCCCTGGAAACAAGGACTTGCAGAGTGAAATAAACTGACACTCTCCCTACCTACAGTTTTCTGTCCCTAGAATAAATGTTTTTTTTAAGCACAATATAGCACAAGGACAATTCACTCACTGTCCTTCCAGGTCCCTGGAAACAAGGACTTGCAGAGTGAAAGAAAAAAAACACTCTCCCTACCTACAGTTTTCTGTCCCTAGAAAAAATGTTTTTTTTAATCACAATATAGCACAAGGACAATTCACTCACTGTCCTTACAGGTCCCTGGAAACAAGGACTTGCAGAGTGAAATAAACTGACACTCTCCCTACCTACAGTTTTCTGTCCCTAGAATAAATGTTTTTTTTAAGCACAATATAGCACAAGGACAATTCACTCACTGTCCTTCCAGGTCCCTGGAAACAAGGACTTGCAGAGTGAAAGAAAAAAAACACTCTCCCTACCTACAGTTTTCTGTCCCTAGAAAAAATGTTTTTTTTAATCACAATATAGCACAAGGACAATTCACTCACTGTCCTTACAGGTCCCTGGAAACAAAGACTTGCAGAGTGAAAGAAAAAAAACACTCTCCCTACCTACAGTTTTCTGTCCCTAGAAAAAATGTTTTTTTTAATCACAATATAGCACAAGGACAATTCACTCACTGTCCTTACAGGTCCCTGGAAACAAGGACTTGCAGAGTGAAATAAACTGACACTCTCCCTACCTACAGTTTTCTGTCCCTAGAATAAATGTTTTTTTTTAAGCACAATATAGCACAAGGACAATTCACTCACTGTCCTTCCAGGTCCCTGGAAACAAGGACTTGCAGAGTGAAAGAAAAAAAACACTCTCCCTACCTACAGTTTTCTGTCCCTAGAAAAAATGTTTTTTTTAATCACAATATAGCACAAGGACAATTCACTCACTGTCCTTACAGGTCCCTGGAAACAAGGACTTGCAGAGTGAAATAAACTGACACTCTCCCTACCTACAGTTTTCTGTCCCTAGAATAAATGTTTTTTTTTAAGCACAATATAGCACAAGGACAATTCACTCACTGTCCTTCCAGGTCCCTGGAAACAAGGACTTGCAGAGTGAAAGAAAAAAAACACTCTCCCTACCTACAGTTTTCTGTCCCTAGAAAAAATGTTTTTTTTTAATCACAATATAGCACAAGGACAATTCACTCACTGTCCTTACAGGTCCCTGGAAACAAGGACTTGCAGAGTGAAATAAACTGACACTCTCCCTACCTACAGTTTTCTGTCCCTAGAATAAATGTTTTTTTTAAGCACAATATAGCACAAGGACAATTCACTCACTGTCCTTCCAGGTCCCTGGAAACAAGGACTTGCAGAGTGAAAGAAAAAAAACACTCTCCCTACCTACAGTTTTCTGTCCCTAGAAAAAATGTTTTTTTTAATCACAATATAGCACAAGGACAATTCACTCACTGTCCTTACAGGTCCCTGGAAACAAGGACTTGCAGAGTGAAATAAACTGACACTCTCCCTACCTACAGTTTTCTGTCCCTAGAATAAATGTTTTTTTTAAGCACAATATAGCACAAGGACAATTCACTCACTGTCCTTCCAGGTCCCTGGAAACAAGGACTTGCAGAGTGAAAGAAAAAAAACACTCTCCCTACCTACAGTTTTCTGTCCCTAGAAAAAATGTTTTTTTTAATCACAATATAGCACAAGGACAATTCACTCACTGTCCTTACAGGTCCCTGGAAACAAGGACTTGCAGAGTGAAAGAAAAAAAACACTCTCGCTACCTACAGTTTTCTGTCCCTAGAAAAAATGTTTTTTTTTAATCACAATATAGCACAAGGACAATTCACTCACTGTCCTTACAGGTCCCTGGAAACAAGGACTTGCAGAGTAAAATAAACTGACACTCTCCCTACCTACAGTTTTCTGTCCCTAGAATAAATGTTTTTTTTAAGCACAATATAGCACAAGGACAATTCACTCACTGTCCTTCCAGGTCCCTGGAAACAAGGACTTGCAGAGTGAAAGAAAAAAAACACTCTCCCTACCTACAGTTTTCTGTCCCTAGAAAAAATGTTTTTTTAATCACAATATAGCACAAGGACAATTCACTCACTGTCCTTCCAGGTCCCTGGAAACAAGGACTTGCAGAGTGAAAGAAAAAAAACACTCTCCCTACCTACAGTTTTCTGTCCCTAGAAAAAATGTTTTTTTTAATCACAATATAGCACAAGGACAATTCACTCACTGTCCTTACAGGTCCCTGGAAACAAGGACTTGCAGAGTGAAATAAACTGACACTCTCCCTACCTACAGTTTTCTGTCCCTAGAATAAATGTTTTTTTTAAGCACAATATAGCACAAGGACAATTCACTCACTGTCCTTCCAGGTCCCTGGAAACAAGGACTTGCAGAGTGAAAGAAAAAAAACACTCTCCCTACCTACAGTTTTCTGTCCCTAGAAAAAATGTTTTTTTTAATCACAATATAGCACAAGGACAATTCACTCACTGTCCTTACAGGTCCCTGGAAACAAGGACTTGCAGAGTGAAAGAAAAAAAAACACTCTCCCTACCTACAGTTTTCTGTCCCTAGAAAAAATGTTTTTTTTAATCACAATATAGCACAAGGACAATTCACTCACTGTCCTTACAGGTCCCTGGAAACAAGGACTTGCAGAGTGAAATAAACTGACACTCTCCCTACCTACAGTTTTCTGTCCCTAGAATAAATGTTTTTTTTAAGCACAATATAGCACAAGGACAATTCACTCACTGTCCTTACAGGTCCCTGGAAACAAGGACTTGCAGAGTGAAAGAAAAAAAACACTCTCCCTACCTACAGTTTTCTGTCCCTAGAAAAAATGTTTTTTTTAATCACAATATAGCACAAGGACAATTCACTCACTGTCCTTACAGGTCCCTGGAAACAAGGACTTGCAGAGTGAAATAAACTGACACTCTCCCTACCTACAGTTTTCTGTCCCTAGAATAAATGTTTTTTTTAATCACAATATAGCACAAGGACAATTCACTCACTGTCCTTACAGGTCCCTGGAAACAAGGACTTGCAGAGTGAAAGAAAATAAACACTCTCCCTACCTACAGTTTTCTGTCCCTAGAATAAATGTTTTTTTAAGCACAATATAGCACAAGGACAATTCACTCACTGTCCTTACAGGTCCCTGGAAACAAGGACTTGCAGAGTGAAATAAACTGACACTCTCCCTACCTACAGTTTTCTGTCCCTAGAATTAATGTTTTTTTTAAGCACAATATAGCACAAGGAGAATTCACTCACTGTCCTTCCAGGTCCCTGGAAACAAGGACTTGCAGAGTGAAAGAAAAAAAACACTCTCCCTACCTACAGTTTTCTGTCCCTAGAAAAAATGTTTTTTTTAATCACAATATAGCACAAGGACAATTCACTCACTGTCCTTACAGGTCCCTGGAAACAAGGACTTGCAGAGTGAAATAAACTGACACTCTCCCTACCTACAGTTTTCTGTCCCTAGAATAAATGTTTTTTTTAAGCACAATATAGCACAAGGACAATTCACTCACTGTCCTTCCAGGTCCCTGGAAACAAGGACTTGCAGAGTGAAAGAAAAAAAACACTCTCCCTACCTACAGTTTTCTGTCCCTAGAAAAAATGTTTTTTTTAATCACAATATAGCACAAGGACAATTCACTCACTGTCCTTACAGGTCCCTGGAAACAAGGACTTGCAGAGTGAAAGAAACTGACACTCTCCCTACCTACAGTTTTCTGTCCCTAGAATAAATGTTTTTTTAAGCACAATATAGCACAAGGACAATTCACTCACTGTCCTTCCAGGTCCCTGGAAACAAGGACTTGCAGAGTGAAAGAAACTGACACTGTCCCTACCTACAGTTTTCTGTCCCTAGAATAAATGTTTTTTTTAAGCACACTATAGCACAAGCACAAAACACACTGACACTCTCCCTACCTATCCTTCTCTTTCCCTAAACTAAAGGAATCCAGGTTAAGCAAGAAAGAAATAACAGTCACTGTCCCTGCCTATGCTGCTCTATCCCTGCTCCGGAACACACTACACTAGGCCGCCGTGCTGGCGGCCTTTTATAGTGTGGGGCGTGTACTAAACACCCTCAGCAATAATTGGCCACAGGCATCCTGCCTGTGGCCAATCATTGCTCTCCTCGCTGCCGGCGCTGTGATTGGCCAAGCATGCAGGGTCACAGTGCATGCTTGGCCAATCACAGCGCCTGGATGACACTGCGATGGCGTAGTGCATTGTGGGCCGTTCGCGTCACTCGAATTTGGCGCGAACGGCCCAAATCGTTCGATCTTCGTCGAACGATCGAACAGCCGATGTTCGAGTCGAACGTATGTTCGACTCGAACACGAAGCTCATCCCTAGCGCTGGCCAATGTATTCTTGATTTGTTCCTTCGTCTTCACTAACATTCTACCATTAGAAATGGGGGAATGCTAATGCCAAGGGCATTTAAACTTTTACACTGACCTGCATCTGCTCCACCACCACCTGGCCCTGCGTGCCTCTCCAGCTGTGCGGGTTGGCACGGTTGCGGAGCGCTGAATTGCTCGCTCATTCTGCAGTGTGTTCAGCAGAAGAGACAACACTGAGCCTTGTTTGTGAAATGTGCCCAAACTGAGCTCTGTCAATGGGAAGCCTCTGAGTGCAGGACCACAATGTGTCATTCTCATCGGTTCTCATAAAACGGCACAGTGTCCTTTTAGCGGGATGTGAAAGACTGCAGTGTAAGGACAGCTTCATGTTGACAAAACATCGCTAGCATGAAATGTGTAAGGTTATGTTTGTTTAGCTCCGCCACGATGCGATTCAACAGAAATTGTATTCATAGTAAATAAAATCTAAAATGGGTTCAGATGAGGGTAAGAAGTCGCATTTTAATAACAAAAATCACCATCTGCTTGGGAAATATTTAGTTATTTGTACCGCAGACTGTTGAAGTTAATTTGGCATCAATGGAATTATGGCTGTGAAGGGTTTAAAGTTGAACCCGATTATTAGCAGCCCTGTAATCATTAATATATCAAAAAAATTATTCTCTAAATCCAAGCAGTGCAAGTACCTGAATTTGACCAATCCTTGTGAAGCAGAGCTCATATTGGGAGAGGACGTCGCAGTGCAAGGGGCCAATCAGTTTCTTGTGCTGACCAGAAGCATGTTTATAGTTGGATAAAGCAGAATGACATAGAGATGAGCTATTCACTGCCCATGTATGGGCTGCGGTGGGTCCAGGACAGCCTGGGCTATAAAAGGAATGGGTTGAAATGATGCCAACATTCAGGTCATCTAGCAGCAGAAAAAAGTACTATGGGGGGAGATCTCTAAACCAAAGGTGGATATGCTCCTTATTTTACTCTTTTAATGGGCTACTTGTATTTGGCTGCAGTTCTGCTACCATGGGAATCTATGGTCACAGCATACACTTTCATTTTATAACATCAGCATTGTAATAACAATACAAACAATAGTTATTTTTGACAATCCAATAAGCTTAGTTGAAAAATCTCCTTTCATTCTGTGAGTTCTGCCAGCCTGCTGGCCATCTTTTCCCACAACTTCTTGGATTCCCTGAATGCTTTGCAACTTCTCCTCTGCTGTTTACTTTCAATTTCTAAGGACTACATATCCCATGGTACCTTTCTCCTTGAAATCTGTAAATCCTGTACTGACTCCTCCTACTGAAACTCCTCCTCCCAGCACTTCTGTAGTTCAGAAGGAAGGCTCTGTGACATAGCAGTGCCTATTCACAGGGCATAGTGACTGCATGTGACACAGAATTCATGGAAGTAAATGTGTGGGGATCTTCACAAAGTAAGTTTACAAACTTCAAGATAGTCCAGGTATAATAGGAGTAGGCTAGAAATAATTGATATGCAATGTGGAAATGAATATAATGATTCTACATTTTGATCATAAATGCGATTTAAAAGGAAATATGTCCTTGCAGAGCTATACAGGTTGTCATTGCTGACCTTCTTCTGAAAATGCTTGTTGACTGGCTTCAAAACTGACATGCAGTAAGTGGAGTCATATAAAGCCAGACTTCCCGATCTGCTTCAAATTGTTCATGAGTCCTTATTTTGGTGGAAGTTTGTGATACCAAAAGGGACAACCTTTACCATGTATCTACACAGAGTGCAATGCTGCTGCTGGTCCATGAAGTTAGGGGGCAAAAACATTACTGCTGTATTATTATTACAGGTATTTATAAAGTGCCAACAAATTACACAGTGCTTTACATACTTTACATTCACACGTCAGTCTTATAGATAGTGATGTCTTATTACAGGACCTTTACAGTTTGACAATAGTAATGTAATGCAATGAACTTACTATGCCCTTCTAATGAGAAAACGCCAAAACTATTTATTGCATTTTGTCCCCCCTCCATCTCCCTATAAAATACCTTTTCTGGATTATTTTTAACTTTTGTTGAAATATGGTGATAAATAGAGAAACTGGCCAAGGCAGATTTAAAACACATGCAAACTTTTCAGAATCAATATCTCAATATTCAAGCGGTTTAGCAGGGACTGGCCAAATTCCGATCTGTATGTAGCCCTCCCTGTTCAACAGAAGCCAACTGTTAGATTGGCTTCTGACAAACAGGCCTGCTGGTAAATTTTCATTCGATCAGCATATCAGCTACAGTAAGTGGTGTGACTGGCATATTTAAAACCTGGATCACATTATTTATGTAGCGGGTATTTACATTTAAGGGAAGCATCTGGGTGGTAGTGTAACCCAGATGCACTGATTATTGTTTATGGAGGACTCTGGTGGTGTGAGGTTCCCTGGGGTCCGAGGGTGGCGCTGTTGCCCTGGGCCGGGGGTTGAACCCTCACTGCAAGACTGTACTCTTTTTGTCCCTTTCCGGCGGTTGTACAGTGAGGCGGGGAACCTGCTGTGACGCTGGGGAGAGGAGATAAAGGGGGCGGACGCCCTGAGCACGGGGTTCAGAGTCGGAGGACACCGCCGCGCCCAGGCACCTTCAGCCTAGGTGCGGGCGTTCCGGAGTTCCGGGCACAGGGGCCCTTGACCTGGCCAGAGCGGGAGATGGAGTCCATCCCAGGCACCTTTAGCCCTGGGGTGAGGTACTATTGAGGAGGCCTGGGACCCAGTACTTTCGACTGGGTTCCGCAAGGGTGGAGGAGTCCGAGGGGCCCTAAGGTGTTGGGCGCCCGAATCTGAGACGAGGAGGCCGGGGAGTGTAACCCTTCCGAACAGCCCGGTGCAGCATTTGCCGGTGACGGTGGGGCCTCCGGTAACTCTCTCGAAGGATGTCTTCCCTCTGACTGGGGCCACAGCTTAAAGAAGGTAACTTCTGTTTCATGTTCGTCAGAGTTGCTGTTAGAGACCCAGAAAAGGAAAGAAGTACATTCACAGCCACTGTGCGACATAACCGTTGGTGATATCTCAATGGTTTAGTTTGATTAAGGATTGTGCCTTGACCTACTCCCCACCTATACTGAACTGTTCGTTGGTCACAACCTGTCTGTGCTAAGTGACGATTTATTGCTGTTGAAGAATAAATAAGAGTTGGACCTTTTCAGTGGTGTGGAACTCTGGTTACTGGGAGCAAAGGGGGGGGGGGGGTCAGTTAAGAGGAAAGACTTGACCCTGGGTTATACACACGACCCGATGGTAAAAATAAGTTCGGGCCTTCACCTCTATCTAGAAGAGGACATGGGCCGTGGTGGATCTCATCCCTCCTCCCAGGTCCCCCCTAGACAAGACAGCAAGCCGAGAAGAAGAAGGGGTGAGAGGGGTGAGCCCGCTACATTTATTACCCTCTACTCTATATGTCGATTTTTTTTTTGTAATAATCATAAAATTAAATGAATAATAATAATGGGCAGAAAAGAAACAGAGATGACAATTTTCTTTATCTGACTTTCGTATTTATAATTGTAGCACTACCCTCTCCACTTAGGGTAAAGGAGAGGCACCCATGCCACAAGCCTGTGTCCTCTAGTTTAGAGGTCATGCGGTGTATATGTACCTGGGTCCCGCAGCGAGTTACCTCCTTCCACTGGTTCCCATCTCCAGGATGTAGAGACGAGTCTGTACTTTTCCCTCTTTAATAAAGTCAATGTCCAAACCACTTAAACTCCAACGTTGAGTTTATTTTGTATCTTTGCTTGATAGATAAGAGAGAGTAGATGAGAGAGATACTAGTTGAACTAAAGCAGATTCAGGCACAGAACTCCCAGATTTATCACCACTCGGTCCCGATTGGGTACAGCTCACCCGGATAGTCCCTCAATGGTCCTAACAGCCGGTGTGGAGCTCGAACAAGCAATTTAAATCCTCCAAGGACCAGTTCAGTATGTCCTCAAAGAGCAGCAGCACTCCGCCGGGTCAGTTCTGCGGAGCATAGAATCCTTCCTTCTGACAGGTCACCAGGCCTTTTCCGAGACAGCAATCTAACTATCACTCATCTCCTGTTATGGGACCGATCCTCCCCTGGCTTCCTCTTGGTTGGAGTGGATACCCTCCCCCGGGCATCCTAGGACTCCAAAGTTCTGCCTGTAGACCCAGTTGAAGGTACTGGGCCTACCCGGAACGTTGTGGTCTCGGGCCAAAGGTGCCCGAGACTCTTCAGTCGGGGTACGCACCCCCCTCCTTAGGGGACACACTCCTCTGGGTACTTGTCCCCGGGTCTCTCCTCGAATAAAATGGCGTCTGCCTCTTTTATATCCTCTCCCGGCATGCACAGCAGGCAGAACCAGCCCACTGCATGGTAGCCGAGAGAGGACATCCAATCGCGCCAATGCAACCTATGGTTCAACCCTGACCCAACATGGCAGTGCCCCCTGCAGGCCACAGGGATCTCTACATAGGCACACAGCAACAAAGCAGAGTCCAGCACAATTAGAAGGCCTGAACCATACTAGTGCTCGGGTCATCCCCCTAAATATAGACATAGAGACCCCTAAATTTGGAGTACCCGCTACATAATAATGACAGTGTAGCACTACCCCCAGAGGAGACGCTTGGTTTGATGGTTCCTCTGTTCTGCCACGATTCCTAAAACCACTTGGACCCCACTGACACACCTGGCCGCTCATGCCTGTGTAACCTAAGTGTTAGTACATTATTATTCTATAACAGTACACAGAAAATAGGCCATAGACTGCTGGATGTTTGATAAAGTAAGTATATTGTGGTAAGGCAAGTCGAACACAATGCATAAACCATTAGACAGGCAACTGAACACAAGTAAAGATACTGTATTAGATAAGGCAAACACTGACCTATTAGACGGCAATGAACGCTAAACCGAATTTTAACTGATGCAAACAGGGTTAAGAGTAACAGCATTAACTAACCCTAAAAAATAAAGGTCCTTGTGCGCACCCTATGCATACAGTTCCAATAGTGGGTGGGTGTATGAAGAGGAAAAATAGAAAATATGGACAGCCGCACTCCAAAAAACCTTTGACGGTCGCCTTTATTGTAAAAAGATGGAAAATTACACCAAAATTCATCACAGCATAGCCAGGGTAACTGCTTACATGTTTCACACTGAAGGTCAGTGCTTAATCATAGCTGAGTGGGTGGGTGTATGTTTTCCTGAGAGGGGTACTCCTGGGAATGACCGTAACATGCCTGGTGCCTTAACTGGCACATTTAAGCTGGCTACGTTGGGGCTCATCTGTAAAGTGGTGCACATCTTACTATCTCTTTAAACTGTATGCAGTGGATGACTGTTGGGTTGCTAATTAAGGGCAGTCTCCCCGGGCATTAACTGTGGTCAATAAGGGGTTAAGCTCAATTGTTCCGCTCACCACTCCTGTATGCAATGTTTCCCGTCCAGTATGCCTTACAAGGCTCAGTCCCAGCATCAGACTTTCACCGGCTCTCTGTTAGGATCAGTTACTCCAAAGGTGAGCACAGACAGGTAGGAGCAGCAGGTCTGTGCCCCGCAGTCCGCATCACAAGAGGCTCTCAGTGGCTCAGTCATCAGCTTCTATAGACACTGCTCCAGTCCCCACCAGGCTCTTTCCCAATGTAGGCACACAGAGCAGCAGGACCGCACACTCTTGGTTCCGTGCGCTCTCTGCCCAGATGTCTCCACAAAATTGCCCAGGAAAAGACTGATCTCTCCTCATTTTTAAAGCAGGGAATTTGGGATATTATTATTATTATTATACAGGATTTATATCGCGCCAACAGTTTGCGCAGCGCTTTACATCAGGGAAGACAGTACAGTCACAATACAATTCAATACAGGAGGGATCAGAGGGCCCTGCTCATTAGAGCTTACAGTCTAGAAGGGAGGGTCACGTGGAACAAAGGGTGGTAGCTGTGGGGGATGATCAGATGGACAAAAATTAAAATACAGTTGTTAGGCGTGGGTAGGATAGGTTTCTCTGAAGAGGAGGGTTTTCAGGGATCCTCTAAAAGCTAATAGAGAAGGAGATAGACGGACAGATTGGGGTAAGGAGTTTCATAGGCTTGGAGAGGCTCTGGAAAAGTCTTGGAGACGAGCATGGAAGTGGGTGATGAGAGAGCTAGAGAGCAGGAGGTCTTGAGAAGAACGCAGAGAACGATTAGGTTGGTATTTAGAGACTTGGTCAGTGATGTAGCTGGGGGCAGAGTTGTGGATGGCTTTGTAGGTAGTTGTTAGTATTTTGAATTTGATTCGTTGGGTGAGCGGAAGCCAGTGGAGGGATTGACAGAGAGGAGCAGCAGAGACAGAGCGGTTGGTAAGGTGGATGAGTCTGGCAGCAGTATTCATGATGGACTGAAGGGGGGGATAGAGTATGCAGAGGTAAGCCAATGAGGAGGGAGTTGCAGTAATCAAGGCGAGAGATGACCAGGGAATGAATTAGGAGCTTTGTTGTGTCATTGGTTAGAAAGGGGCGTATTTTGGAGATGTTGCGGAGGTTGAGGCGGCAAGATTTGGACAGTGATTGGACATGAGGCTTAAAGGAGAGTTCAGAGTCCAGGATTACTCCTAGGACCTTGGCATGTGGGGATGTGGGGATCAAATATAAAAACCCCCCTCACTCAATGCAAAAAATCTTAACAGACCCTAGGTTCAAAATGTCATCTGACGCAAAGTGAGAAGACCTCCAAGACTTACCCTTGACTTTGTGTCATGTGACATGTCAAAGCCAAGAATGAGCCTGGGAGGGTCACCCTCCATTCTACACCACTCTGCATCAGGCACATCTCCATTATCTGCATACTTCTGCAGAGCAGTGGGCAACACAACCCTTGGCTCTGCAGGTACCCAAGAATAGTGGAAATATACTGGGTGGGTGTCTCCAGGGCCGAGCTTCCCTCTCTCACAGGGCAGGGGTGATGCCTACTGCATGAACAAACAGGTCGCACACCCCAAAGGCTGACCCAGAATATAATATTCATATGTTTTTATACACTGAGCTATCATTCGGTCAAACCAACCAAAGAAATGCCTGTTAACTTTCGCATGTTGGAGCATCTTTCATTCTAAAACCTTTAGCATAGCAATGATAACACCTAGAATAGCTAGCCAGCTAAACCATAGAATCTAATTGGTGCTATTTTTAAAGCCTCTTGGTTGTGTTAAATAATGCATGAAAAGCACAATTAGGAGTTCATATGTGAACAAGACCTAAGCCTTAATAAGATTATGAGAATCTGATTAAACAAATAACAAAACAAATGTTGCTTCTTTGTTTCATTTTGCTTTATATCATGAACATTTTGTACACTCAGAGAAAGAGTAGTTTAGTGGTACCATTTACTATGGCCTTCCTATGTGCCTGCTGCTGGATCACATATGCCTGAAGCCTCGTACACACGGGCGGGAATCCCGTCGAAAAAAAAACATTGGTTTTCTCGACGGGATTCCTGGCAAGCTTGTCTTGCCAAGCCCTGTGTACACACGCGCCGTTCAAAAGAACCACCGTTCTTTTGAATGGCAAGAACGCGGTGACATCAACTACGACGAGCCAGCACTCGTCACATTCGATGCCGTCGCCGCCATCTTGCTACACCCTACACTACCCTTGTATGCTACTGCGCATGCGTCGAAGTCTCATCGAGCACGTGCGGGTTTCCCTGGACAGGTAAGTGGAGGGATTGACAGAGACTGGGTTTCTCGGCAGGAAACACTCTGCCGAGAATCCCGGTGAGAAAAATAGAGAGCAGGTTCTCTATTTTTCTCGTCGAGATTCCTGGCAGTTTTCCTGCCGAGAAACCATACACACAAACGGTTTTCTCTGCAAAAAAGCTCTCCCAGCAGTTTTCTTGCTGAGAAAACCGGTCGTGTGTACGAGCTTCAGTATTATTTTTGGGATGTTGCCTGTATAAAAAGGGTTTATTATCTCATACTTCTGTATACATTATACATTATTATAGTTTACTTCTTCTTACATAACCACAGACATTCTGATCAGAGGAAGAATGCCTCTCACATCGAAAATAAGTTACAAGAGTGCACCGTTTCATTGGACATCACTGGGAAGAATGGCACTGAGGCCTCGTACACACGGCCGAGATTCTCGTTGAAAAAAACATGTCGTTTTTTTCGACAAGATTCTTGGACAAGAAACTTGTCCCGGCCGAGTGTACACACGCTCGTTTCAAAGAACCCGCGGTTCTTTGAAAGGAGTGTACGTGGTGACGTCATCGACTACGTCGAGCATGCGCTCGTCACATTCGATGCCGTCGCCGCCATCTTGGTATACCCTACGTATGCCTAGGAAGCTACCGCGCATGCGTCGAATTCATTTCGAACATGCGCGGGCTTCCGGGAGGACAGGTAAGTGTACACACACTCACTTTTCTCGTCGAGAAACATGCCGAGGAGAATCTCGACGAGAAAATAGAGAGCAGGTTCTCTATTTTCTCGTCGAGGTTTCTTGTCGGTTTTCTCGACGAGAAACCCGATAGCAGCGTACACACGACCGATTTACTCGGCAAGACCTCTCTGCCAGCAAGTTTCTTGCTGGTTCTTGCCGAGAAAATCGGTCGTGTGTACGAGGCCTCACAGTGGTGGTCAGTGGAAACAATTCCAGCCTTACAGACAGCTACAAATATCCCTGGTGTAATAGCGCTGGCTTGACCTAGTGGCATTGGACCTGGAACTATGCAGGTCCCATCATCAGATGGTAGGTCAATCAGCCACAGCTCAAGGAACCCCTAGCAACACAGTGATTCTCAACTACTGGGCTATGGCTTCTTGTCTACTCCGACAGCTTTGTGCATTTTTCCAACCTTTGTGTCCCATGCAACTGGTCCTCTATACAAGCGCTTACTGCTCACTTGTAGTGTCTGGCTGTGCCAGTTTGGGTACATTTCCATTCTATTCCATTCTCCTCCGCTTATTGGAAACCCAATTTGGTGCTTGTCCCAGCACTGGTCACATGGAAGTCACAAGATTGCTATATACTGCTGATAAGAAAAAAGTATTTAACAGTTTATATTTACTAAAATAATTGCCTTTCCATGTTCTGTGTACTGTGGGAGACCAGGTATTGTGAATGCAGGGTTCTGGGGTTAGTAACACTTTAAGCTTTACAACCACTTTAAGTAGATTTTTTTCGTTTTAAAGTGTGCAAAATCATCCTTTTTAGTAGTTGCTTTTAGCTTTTTGTGTCAGGTTTACTATCCTTCACATATGTCAGGTTTGTTTGGACAAAATAAGGCTTTATCACTTAAAGATAGACCCCAGGCACCTAAAATCACCAATTCATGCAATTATGTGTTCACGCAAACAAAAAAAACATGAACTGTATTTTCAAATGCAACTACCCAGATGTCGCTTTGTCTTAGCCTATTGCAGTCCACCAGAACTCATACTGGAGCAGAAGAAGCACAGAGCCAATCAGCTGATCTACAGTGCTCACGTGCTAACAAGGGGCATGCTGATAGGAGGAGGATTCAGTAGAGAGAGATAGAGAAATGAGCTCATCAGTCTGCTGCTACTCTTTCATCATCCAGTCACAAGACAAGGGAACTGGATAGACAAAAATCCAAATCCTTTTTCTTCTGCCTTATATTTCATCTTTGTGCAAACCATCAGCATTTTAAACTTCCTAAAGCCTGGTACACACTATGATTATTTTTTTTTCGATGTTATTACAGATGTTATTACAGCGATCTCCCCCTCTGAGTTATTGTGTTCTGACAGGGGAACACACCCGGTTTACCGGCATGCTCATCCGACAGAAGCCAGCCAAACAGCTGGTTTCTACGGGACTGGCTAACACACACACGGTCCTATTGTCGGCTGTTTTTTATTGAAACGGCCAATGTCGTCCGGCATTGGGCCCGTGTATATTAGGCCTAAAGTATAACTAAAGGCAAAACTTTTTTTAGTGAAGAGGGGTTTGAACACCTGCCAGGTTTTATTGCTGATTGTGCCCCTGTTAAGGAAATTCACCCTCTCTATTTTCCCTGTTTAATTAATTCATAGGGATTTCCTCTCACTTCCTGTTTGGTTATGGGACAGGAAGTTAATGGAATTCTCTTCAATGAGACACAGATGGTGAAAAAAAAAATCTGACAACCCTCCCTTGCTCTATCCAAAATGAAAAAAAAAAGTTTTGCCCATACTTCTACTTTAAGGCTCCAGGCACACTAGTATAAAAAAACGCTGCTCCTAGAGGAGTTTAGCGTTTTGCTTGTAGAAGTAACTAATGTTATCCTATGTATCCATGCACATTAGGTAGTCTAATGCCACGTACACACGATCTGAATTTCCGACAACAAATGTTCGACGTGAGCTTTTGGTCGGATATTCCGACTGTGTGTAGGCTCCATCGGACATTTGCTGTCGGAATCTCCGACAACAAATGATTGAGAGCTGGTTCTCAATTTTTCCGACAACAAAAGTTCTTGTCGAAAATTCCGACCGTGTGTAGGTCATTTCCGACTCACAAAAGTGCTGCGCATGCTCGTAATCAATTCAACGCATGCTCGGAATCATTGTACTTTTTCGGCTTGTCGTAGTGTTGTACGTCTTCGTGTTCTTGACCATCGGAATTTACAAGCAACATTTGTGCGACCGTGTGTAGGCAAGACAAGTTTGAGCCAACATCCGTCGGAAAAAAACACGGTTTTGTTGTCGGAAATTCTGATCGTGTGTACGTGGCATAAAGGTATATTTTAAGCTCAGCACTTAGAGAAAAAAAAACCTTGTGTTTTTGAGCAAAAAAAAGATAAAACGCTAGTACAAAAAACGCGCAGAATTAAAAAATAATTCTGCCAAGAGCAATGGCGTCTTTTTTATGCTAGTGTGCATTGAGCCTTGATGAAACTTTTATTCACACAAAATTACATGTCACAATCTGCACCACTAATAAATTTTGTATCATTATGAAACGCTAATTCTGTTCTAGTTAGGTAACACACTGTAACCAAAACCAAAAGACGTTCAAATTACAACACCCAAACCTATGACATGATTATACTGTCAAGCAATTCTGTAGTGTAAATTCCCTACCACGTTGTTCAGAAGCATTCTGTTAGGTAGGAATTCTGATATAAACACAAGATGGAGCTGTTAGCTGTTCTTTATAAAGCAAAAGCCGCAGAGTTCACTACATCCTGTTTACCCAGAATCCCCTGCCAGTGACGCCATGTTTTAGTGAGGTGTAGGGTTGGGTTTACAGTTTTTTCCATGCTCTCATGCACACCTCCTCCATGGCAGTAAACACAATAGGCGTTAATGATTTCCTAGCTTTGTTGTACTCCCTGGGTGCCTGTTATCAGCCCTGTCCAAAGTCCAAGGGCGAGGCGAGCTCTGGAGGTGTGAGGTTGGCTAGGCCAGGATAACCCAGCACACGGTATATGGCAGACATTAGCATTTCCGCACCTGTACACCTAGAAAGGGGAAGCGGAAGGCAGCCCATGTCCTTGACTTTACAACTGTGGGGGACATCTTTACTGTCAAATACACCTGCCAGATTATTTTTTTCTTATATCAGAATGGCAGATTGAATATTTGCTAACAATCAGACAAATATTAAAGGTCAGCGTTAGAAGTAAGAAAGCAAATGCAAACACTGTATGAATATCAGAAAGATAAGACCACTGGTGAAGCAAACAAATTAAGCACTTTATAACAACTTGCTGTCGTTGTCCAGATGTAGGGAGAGCTCTTTGTAGTTATCATAAGAGCTTTACAGATATAACGTTTTCTAACCGAGGATGTTATGTAACTTGTAATGAAAGAATTCGGATCTATTCAGGTGTAAGGTAGTTCCACTGAAAATACTGTACAGTACAGAACTGAGCAGGTGAACCTATTTTCACACTAAAGCGAATGTGTGTGTTGGCTATGCAGGGCAAAACAACACTGTCACATCAATGCAGACCTCTACAAACATACCGTATATTTACTAATCTCATTACCATGCCACTCTGATCAAATGCTGGGTGCAAAAGCAAAGTCTTGCGTAGTTGCTGGAATCAAAGCTTACGTGGGGATATGGTTTCTATTTATAAAGGATTTGCCACATGATTCACTAAGCACATGTTTTCTGGATACTCACCTGATTGCATTTTATAGAATTCACCCATCATTTTCGAAGAGGGCTAGCCCATCACATAAATAAGTAATTAATAAGCACACAATAAAAACACGAATCACCTATTACATTCACCAAGATTTCCCCTTCAGCATCCACAAACACGTAGCACCCTCTAGTTAGGTAGGTGCTAGAGTAAGGATTTTTGTTGGCAGAGTAGGTAAATTTAGGCAGGCCTAGCTGGTTGTTAGGCCTGTTTGTTTTCATTCTGGGCTGGGAGTGGCTCAGGGTATCAGTTGGTGACTCACTTCACTGTCACCTCCCCCTTCCTTCTAGAAAGTGTTAGGGAAGGTTCACCCTATCCAACTGTGACCATTGTCACTCCGACAGAATGTGATGGGAAATCCAAAATAGTTATCACTGGAACAGAGGGTAAGGAAAAATACTCCAATGGGGACACCTGTTCTGGCTGGAGATACATCTCTATAAGGGGATGATTTCCTTTTAGTTAGTGTTAGCAAAAAGAAACTTGACAAGGGTTTCAAACATTTTCTACTCTATCCAAAAAAACAACAACAAAAAAAAAACGTTTTGACCCTAGATATACTTTAACACACATGAAGTGACTGAATATTTGCTCTGTCAGATCAGTTCTTCTACACGTGAATACTTTACTAGATATCTTAAGATTCATCACTTGGATTGTAATACACCAGTAGTGAACACAGTTAAAGCGGAGTTCCACCCATTTTTTGTTTTTTTAAAAGTCAGCAGCTACAATTACTGCAGCTGCTGACTTTTAAAATAAGGACACTTACCTGTCCTGGGCGCCCGCGATGTCAGCACCCGAAGCCAATCCGTCCCTCGGCTCTTGGGTGCTGCCGCCGCTATCTTCGGTAAGGGAATCAGTTCCCTACTGTGCATGCGAGACTCGCGCTGCGCGATCCCACTGGTCCCTGCTGTCTTCTGGAACCTGTGTGTCTCCCAGTGGTGTTGTGTTTTTTTTTCTTTCCAGAAAAAAAAGAAGACAGCGGGGGATGGAGGAGGCGCCATATGTGGCGTAGATAGCCGCGGGTGACTCAACTATCTATGCCCGAAAGTGGGAGCAAAATACCTGTATTAGACAGTTATCTGCTCCCCCTCCCCCTGAAAGGTGCCAAATGTGACACCGGAGGGGGGCAGGGTTCCGAAAAGCGGAAGTTTCATTTTTGGGTGGAACTCCGCTTTCACATAGGAACCATGAGTGGTATTCCAAGACTCAAAACAAAGTATATCAGATATACAAACAAAGATATATTACCCAGGGCCAGCTCAGCCATATTACTTAGCTGATCGTCCCATAGTTACCTTATTTCCTCCTAAAGAAAACCTATTGTAGGAGAAATATGCAAGCTACAATTGCTGACCTCTCCTGGAAGCGCTAACTACCTGTATGTCATAACGCTGCTCTAGCTTAAATACATGTCATTAAACAGAAACTTGTATAGAGATAAGTAGTTTTGACTTTTCACAGACTTGCTACAAGCTTGTCCTTGGTCTGTGACTAAGAAATAGGGATGGGCTATCAGTTCGAGTCGAAAAAATGAGTTCGACTCGAACATTGCCTGTTTGCCCGTTCACCGAACAGCGAACAATTTGGGGTGTTCGCGGCAAATTCAAAAAAGCAGCGGAACACCCTTTAAAAGTCTATGGGAGAAATCAAAAGTGTTAATTTTAAAGGTTAATATGCAAGTTATTGTCATAAAAAGTGTTTGGGGACCTGAGTCCTGCCCCAGGGGACATGTATCAATGCAAAAAAAGTTTTAAAAACGTCCCTTTTTTTCGGGAGCAGTGATTTTATTAATGCTTAAAGTGAAACAATAAAAGTGAAATATTCCTTTAAATTTCCTACCTGGGGGGTGTCTATAGTATGCCTGTATAGTAGCGCATGTTTCCCGTGCTTAGAAAAGTCCCTGCACAAAATGACATTTCTAAAGGAAAAAAAGTCATTTAACCACTTAAGCCCCGGACCATTTGGTAGCTAGAGGACCAGAGGTGAATTCAGAATTTTGCACTGCGCTGCTTTAACTGTAAATTGTGCGGACATGCAATGTTGTACCCAAACGAAATTTGCGTCCTTTTCTTCGCACAAATAGAGCTTTCTTTTAATGGTATTTGATTGCCTCTGCGATTTTTATTTTTTGCGATATAAACGGAAAAAGACCGAAAATTTTGAAAAAAAATGATATTTTCTACTTTTTGTTATAAGAAAAATCGAATAAACTCAATTTTAGTCATACATTTAGGCCAAAATGTATTCAGCCACATGTCTTTAGTAAAAAAAATGTCAATAAGTGTATATTTATTGGTTTGCGCAAAAGTTATAGCGTTTACAAACTAGGGTACATTTTCTGGAATTTACACAGCTTTTAATTTATGACTGCCTATCTCATTTCTTGAGGTGCTAAAATGACAGGGCAGTACAAAACCCCCCCAAATGACCCCATTTTAGAAAGTAGACACCCCAAGGAAATTGCTGAGAGGCCTGTTGAGCCCATCGAATATTTTTTTTTTTGTCCCAAGTGATTGAATAATGACAAAAAAAATAATTACAAAAAGTTGTCACTAAATGATATATTGCTCACACATGCCATGGTTATATGTGGAATTGCACCCCAAAATACATTTTGCTGCTTCTCCTGAGTACGGGGATACCACATGTGTGGGACTTTTTAGGAGCCTAGCCACGTACGGGACCCCGGAAACCAAGCACCGCCTCCAGGATTTCTAAGGGCGCAAATTTTTGATTTCACTCCTCACTACCTATCACAGTTTTGAAGGCCATAAAATGCCAAAATAGCACAAAACCCCCCCAAATGACCCCATTTTGGAAAGTAGACACCCCAAGCTGTTTGCTTAGAGGCATGGTGAGTATTTTACAGCTCTCATTTGTTTTTGAAAATGAAGAAAGAACATTTTTTTTTTTTCTTTTTTTTTTAATTTTCAAAACTTTGTGACAAAAAGCGAGATCTGCAAAATACTCACAATACCTCTCAGCAAATAGCTTGGGGTGTCTACTTTCCAAAATGGGGTCATTTGGGGGGGTTTGTGCCATCTGGGCATTCCATGGCCTCCGAAACTGTGATAGGCAGTGAGAAGTGAAATCAAAAATTGACACCCTTAGAAAGCCTGAAGGCGGTGCTTGGTTTTTGGGGTCCCGTACGCGGCTAGGCTCCCAAAAAGTCTCACACATGTGGTATCCCCGTACTCAGGAGAAGCAACAGAATGTATTTTGGGGTGTAATTCCACATATGCCCATGGCATGTTTGAGCAATATATCATTTAGTGACAACTTTGTGCAAAAAAAAAAAAAAAAAATAATTTTTTCCGCAACTTGTGTCAACATATAAAATATTCCATGGACTCGACATGCCTCTCAGTATATAGCTTAGGGTGTCTACTTTCCAAAATGGGGTCATTTGGGGGGTTTTTGAACTGTTCTGGCATTTTATACACAACATTAGGAAGCTTACATCCACTCTTCTAACCACTTGAAGACAAAGCCCTTTTTGACACTTTTTGTTTACATGAAAACATATTTTTTTTTGCAAGAAAATTATGTTGAACCCCCAAACATTATATATATTTTTAAAGCAAAGGCCCTACAGAATAAAATGGTGGGTGTTGCATTTTTTTTTTCTACACAGTATTTGCGCAGCGATTTTTCAAACGCATTTTTTGGGGAAAAAATACACTTTTTTTAATTTTAATGCACTAAAACACACTATATTGCCCAAATGTTTGATGAAATAAAAAAGATGATCTTAGGCCGAGTACATAGATACCAAACACGACATGCTTTAAAATTTCGCACAAACGCGCATTGGCGACAAACTACATACATTTTTAAAAGCCTTTAAAAGCATTTACAGGTTACCCCGTTAGATTTACAGAGGAGGTCTACTGCTAAAATTACTGCCCTCGATCTGACCTTCGCGGTGATACCTCACATGCATGGTGCAATTGCTGTTTACATATGACGCCAGACCGACGCTTGCGTTCGCCATTGGGCAAGAGCAGGGCAGGACAGGGGTGCTTTTTTTTTATTTATTTTTTTTTTATTATTAATTTTGCTTTTTTATTTTATTTTTAAACTGTTGCTTCCATATTTATTTATTTTTATCACTTTTATTGTTATCTCAGGGAATGTAAATATCCCCTATGATAGCAATAGGTAATGACAGGTACTCTTTTTTGAAAAAACTGGGGTCTATTGGACCCTAGATCTTTCCTCTGCCCTCAAAGCATCTGACCACACCAAGATCGGTGTGATAAAATGCTTTCCCAATTTCCCAATGGCGCTTTTTATATCCGGGGGGGGACATTCCCTCCCACTGCTTGTAAAAGCAGTCCAGAGGCTAATTAGCCACTAGGATTGCTTTTACATGAAAGCCGGCCGCTGGCTGAAAAGAATGATACCAAGATGATACCTAAACCCGCAGGCATCATTCTGGTATAAACATTCAAAGTCCAGCAACATACCAGTACGTTGCTGGTCCTTGTTGGACATGTATTGTAATCTTTTTTTTCATGCAGCCTGTTGGCTGAACGAAAAAAAAAGATTGATCGGTGGGTATGCCCACCATTAGAATACCGCCCTTCATCCACCCACTTCTAATGATGGGCATACATGCACCATTTATATATGCCGAAGCATGGGGGCATCTTCTCGCAAAAGTTATGCCGCGTACACATGGTCAGACTTTTCCACGGGCAGGCCTCCGTCGGAATTTCGACCGTATGTACGCGGCATTAGGAGCAAAATCGCTCCTCCGCTCCTGCTGCCCCAATGCTTCGGCATATATGCTTTTTTTTTTTTAACTGTGGTGGTGAAATTACCTCCTACAGCACTGGAGTCGCAGGGATCAGGCCTGTCTCTGCGAACGCTGCAGTCATGTGTGTTGTGTTTTGCAAGTGACAGTGATCGATTGATACTGCACTTCGGTGGCCTGGGCTGGACGGAGGGGCAAAACGCAGGTGCTAGCAGGTATCTGGGCTGATCCCGCTAACACTGCATTTTTGGGAACCCTAAACTGCTGGGGACGCTAGTATAGATCTGATCAGATCAGATATTGAGCTGATCAGATACTATACCACTAAGGGGGGTGTATGCTTCACGCGTGGGTGTTAGCGCTACTGGCACTAACCTGACGCTGCCTGGGGTGTGACGCAGACCCTCTCTGACGCTAAAACCTAACTGATATCACCCGCCGGACGATCAGGGGGTTAAACCTTTATTGGGTTATATACGGCGGGTGCCCTGACACTATAAAAAGCAAACTAACTAACCAGCGTCACCCGTAACACTTATATGATGATCACTGGTGAAAGGGTTAACTAGGGGCAATTAGGGGGTTAAAACCTTTATTAGGGTAATATATGGGGGTACCTGACGCTATATAAAAACCTGACGGCGAACCTAAAAAAAAATTACTGGCTACCTATCGGCATCACCGACACTAAGACAACGATCATAAAAACGATTGCTTAGCGACAGTGGTGATAGGGGGTGAAAGGGTTACCTGGGGGGCGATCAGGGAGTTAAACCTTTATTAGATAATATATGGGGGTACCTGACGCTATAAAAACCTGCGGCGAACCTAAAAAAAATTACTGCCTACCGATCAGCATCACCGACGCTAAGACATCGATCAGAAAAATGATCGCATAGTGACGGCGGTGCTAGGGGGTGAAAGGGTTACCTGGGGGGTGATCAAGGGGGTTACACCTTTATTAGGTAATATATTGGGGTACCCGACGCTATAAAAACCTGCGGCGAACCTAAAAAAAATTACTGGCTACCGATCAGCATCGCCGACGCTAAGACATCGATCAGAAAAATTATCGCTTAGTGACAGTGGTGATAGGGGGTGAAAGGGTTACCTGGGGGGGCGATCAAGGGGGTTAAACCTTTATTAGGTAATATATGGGGGTACCCGACGCTATAAAAACCTGCGGCAAACCTAAAAAAAATTACTGGCTACCGATCAGCATCACCGACGCTAAGACATCGATCAGAAAAATGATCGCATAGCCACGGCGGTGCTAGGGGGTGAAAGGGTTACCTGGGGGGTGATCAAGGGGGTTAAACCTTTATTAGGTAATATATGGGGGTACCCGACGCTATAAAAACCTGCGGAGAACCTAAAAAAAATTACTGGCTACCGATCAGCATCGCCGACGCTAAGACATCGATCAGAAAAATTATAACTTAGTGACAGTGGTGATAGGGGGTGAAAGGGTTACCTGGGGGGCGATCAAGGGGGTTAAACCTTTATTAGGTAATATATGGGGGTACCCGACGCTATAAAAACCTGCGGCGAACCTAAAAAAAATTACTGGCTACCGATCAGCATCACCGACGCTAAGACATCGATCAGAAAAATGATTGCTTAGTGACAGTGGTGATAGGGGGTGAAAGGGTTATCTGGGGGGTGATCAGGGGGTTAAACCTTTATTAGGGGGGGTTAGGGGGCTACACTGGACCTAAGACTAAACTTTGGTGACACTTTTACAGTCACAAATGTCACTGATTGCAGTGATCACTAAATAAATGGTCACTGCAATCAGTGACACTGTGACTGGGGGCTGGGGGGTGATCTGGGGGTGTCTGGGGGGGCCTGGGGGGGCGATTTATGTGCCTATGTGTCCTGGTGTCAGTGTAGTGTTGTGTGTACTAACCTGGCATCTTCTCCTGTACGGCGCTCGGTATATGTGAGCGCCCCAGGAGAGATGACATCACTTCCTCCTTCCTGGCAGGCAGGGGAAGCTCTCTCATTCGCCGGGAGCGATCGAGAGGGGGTGGCCGGAATCGAACGGCCGTCCCCTCATGCCGAATCGCTCCCGAAGGTAAAACGACCGCTCACTGTAAAGAAGGGGGGTCCGATCGGACCCCCCAACTATACAAAGGCAATCACGTATATATACGTGATTGTGCCTGTCGGTGCCATTCTGCTGACGTATATTTACAGTGGGCGGTCGTTAAGTGGTTAAAACTACTTGCGGTTATAATGAATTGTCGGGTCCCAGCAATACAGATAATTAAAAGTAATTGAAAAAAAACAGCATGGGTTCCCCCCTTAGTCCATTACCAGGCCCTTTTGGTCTGGTATGAATATTAGGGGAACCCCGAACCAAAATAAAAAAAAAGCGTGGGGGTCCCCCCAAATTCCATATCAGGCCCTTCAGGTCTGGTATGGATATTAAGGGGAACCCCGCACCAAAATGTAAAAAAAAATGGCGTGAGGTTCCCCTCAAAAATCCATACCAGACCCTTATCCGAGCAGGCAAGGGCCTCATCCCCACAACCCTTGTCCGGTGGTTGTGGGGGTCTGTGGGCGGGGGGCTTATCGGAATCTGGAAGCCCCCTTTACCAAAGGGGACTCCCAGATCCCGCCTCCCCTATGCGAATTGGTAAGGGGTACATTGTACCCCGTCCCCTACCATTTCCCAAAGAAAAAGTGTGAAAATGTTAAAAATGACAGAAGACGGCTTGGGACAAGTCCTTTATTAAAAAAAAAAAAATAATAATAATAAAACCATTCTAGCGATGTAATCCAGTCTGTCCCGCGCTGTAATCCATTCTCGATGTCCAGCGATGATCCATTCTCCAGCGATGATCCATTCTCCAGCGATGCTCTCCACTCCAGTGAGGAACGACGCACGACTCTCCCTGCACCGAAGGCACCCGGCCTAATGACGCGCAAGCTGCTTGACAGTTCTTTTATAACCGAGGGTGGGGCCACCCGTGAGGTGGACTGGTGACCCCACCCCCTCTAATGCAACATGGGGGTTTCCCGGGGTGACCCCACCCCCTCTATAGTGTCACGTGGCCCCGCCCTCGGTTATATAAGAACTGTCAAACAGCTTGCGTATCATTAGGCACGGTGCCGTCGGTGCAGGGAGAATCGTGCGTCGTTCCTCGCTGGAGTGGAGAGCATCGCTGGAGAATGGATCATCGCGGGAAATTGAGAATGGATTACAACGCTGGACAGACTGGATTACATCGCTGGAATGGTTTTATTATTTTTTCTTTTTTTACTTTTAATAAAGGACTTGTCCCAAGCCGTCTTCTGTCATTTTTAACATTTTCACACTTTTTCTTTGTGAAATGGTAGGGGTACAATGTACCCCTTACCAATTCACATAGGGGGGGGTCGGGATCTGGGAGTCCCCTTTGTTAAAGGGGTCTTCCAGATTCTGATAAGCCCCCCGCCCGCAGACCCCCACAACCACCAGGCAAGGGTTGTGGGGATGAGGCCCATGTCCCCATCAACATGGGGACATCCTCCCCATGTTGAGGGCATGTGGCCTGGTATGGTTCAGGAGGAGGGGGGCACTCTCTTGTCCCCCCTCTTTTCCTGCGGCCTGCCAGGTTGCGTGCTCGGATAAGTGTCTGGTATGGATTTTTGGGGGGAACCCCAAGCCTTTTTTTTTTTTTTTTTTTGTTCGGGCTTCCCCTTAATATTCATACCAGACCCAAAGGTAATGGACTAAGGGGGAACCCATGCTGTTTTTTTTTCAATTACTTTTATCTGTATTTCTGGGACCCGACAATTCATTATAGCCGCGAGTAGTTTTAAATGACTTTTTTTCCTTTAGAAATGTAATTTTGTGCAGGGACTTTTCTAAGCACGGGAAACATGCACTACTTCACAGGCATACTATAGACACCCCCAGGTAGGAAATTTAAAGGAATATTTCACTTTTATTGTTTCACTTTAAGCATTATTAAAATCACTGCTCCCGAAAAAAACCACAGTTTTTAAAACTTTTTTTTGCATTGATACATGTCCCCTGTGGCAGGACCCATGTCCCCAAAAACTTTTTATGACAATAACTTGCATATTAACCTTTAAAATTAGCACTTTTGATTTTTCATGTTCGTGTCCCATAGACTTTAACGGTGTTCGCGTGTTCGAACATATTTTTTGCCTGTTTGCATGTTCTGGTGCGAACCGAACCGGGGGGGGGGGGGGGTGTTCGGCTCATCCCTACTAAGAAACATGAAATCCAGGCACAACCATACAATATGCATTTTTCCAAAGAGGCAGCCCACGTATATTTTTATATGTTTTACACCTATGAGGGTGTACTTTACAGTAATTAAGATCACTACATTTTAAGGTTTCATGCATACCCCTTATTATGATATTGGGGCCAACAGCACTGTCTACAAGGATCTTGCACACATTAAATGCTGCATAGCATGTTCATTTTGATGTTTTGAATATGAGTGGATGCTTTAATTATTTGACCATAATTACTGAGCCATTCAGTGGAATACACTAATTTGGCCTGGCACCTGGGCATTCAACATGGGCAAGCAATGCATGCTGGAAATCACCTTTTGGAGTATTTTACTTTGGAAGTCTGACCCTTTAAACTAGTGGTGGTCAACATACTAGATATGGGGGCCTCAAGTGCAGCCTCTTAAATAAGCAAAAAGCTGCACATAATGTTCATTGTATATAATATTGCAGAAAACTGTCAGAGACTGTGGACATACAACAGTAGATGGTCAAAGACTGAACATGCCAAAAGAGTAATTGGAGACTGGGAACTTGCTGCAGGAGAAGGACATAGACTGAGTACATGTAACATGAAAATGCTGGATATCACTGCTCTTAATGTCCCTTTACAAATCAGTATTCCTACATTTTGATCCCCTCATCCACCATTAAAGTTACTGACACACCTCCATAACACTTCCAAAATATGTCCCTTCTTAACTAATAACACCATCAAGCTACTCATTCTTTCCCTTGTTATCTCTTTCCTTGACTACTGCAACTCCATCCTTGTTGGCCTACCTCTACACAGACCATCTCTCCTTCAATCTGTCATGAATGTTGCTGCCAGACTTATCCTTCTCATCAATTATTCTGTGCCCGTGGCCTCTCCACTTGCCAATCCCTCCACTGTCCTCTATTTGCCCAAAAAAAACAAACAACTAATGACACATAAAGCCATCCACAACTCCAGCCTTGTCTCAAAATATCACCTAAACCTTCATATTTGCTCCTCCCAGGACCTCCTCCTCCCTAGCTCCCTTGTCAACCCATGTTTGCCTCCAGGGCATCTCCAGAGCTTCTCCCTTCCTCTGGATCTCCCTACCCTAATCTTTCTTTCTTTCTCTTGCCTCTAGGTCAGCGTTTTTTTCAACCAGGGTGCTTTTGGGTTTCTTCAGGGATGTCTTGGCAAACTGCCTATAAATTGCCCAAAAACTGTATACAAGCCAGCAAATGGATCAAGCCTGCCTTTTAGTTTAGGCCTAAACTAGAGGTCACATAGGACTTTGTTTGATCATACTCATCATATAAAAAACAGCTACCTACACTCCAAACCCAGCTCTGAAGAAGAGGGGACACCCCTCGAAACTCATCAGCTCTGTTTGTACCTTTATTCCACAACCAATACCATCAGCAAACTTTGCTGAATGGAGCATCTGTTGGTTTTTATATTTTGCTTGACATATGCCTTCCAATTGTGAGTATAATGTACACATTTTAAACATTAAATTGTTGCAAAGGTAATGCGCTAGGCAGGTGTGCCCTCTGTTTTCTTTAATTTTAGTTTCATTGTGCATCAATACAACCGTACAGCCACTGGCGTCCTAGCAACCAATTGCACCATCGATTCATAAGGGGAATGTTGGATGCCTGCACAGCATCCTTGATTGCCCCCCACTCCATTGGCACTGGTCACATTAGCAGAGTTAGGGAGAGAAACTGAGGGAGAAAAGAAACATTGGAATACTAGTCAGTACCAATGTGCAAAGGTGTATTTGCTTTGGAAGAATAAATCACCTCTAACATTGGACGCCCTACATTTGTGGGTGTTGCTGTGTTATGCAAAACTTTTCGTTTCGTTTTTTACATTTTAGAATAGGGTGCCTCGAGATGTGCAGAATTTTAAAGGGTGCCATGACTGAAAAAAAGGTTGAGCAGTGTTGCTCTAGGTCAGCCTTTCTCAACCTTTTTTTTTTTTTCTTTTTTTTTTTTTATCAATACATTTCCATTTATCCCACCAAGATAGTACGTAGACAAAATTATAAATAAATAATAAGTAATTCTTGGCTGTTCTCCTTATATACACATTTCAAAAACTCTATTAAGTGATCCCTGAAAATTAAAGTGGTTCTAAAGCCTTAAGTTTGTTTACCTTAATGCATCCAATGCATTAAGGTAAAAAACTTCTGTTGCAGAGAATTCCCCAGCCCTCCTTCATACATATCTGAGCCAATCTCGATCCAATGATCTCCCGGATGTGTCCCTTCCTGCTGGGCAGATTGATAGCAGTGGGAGCCATTGGCTACTGCTCCTGTTAATCAAATCCTATGACGAAGGAGTGGGGGTGGGACCAAGCAATAGATGCAGACAGGGTGGCTCCTTTGGTAGAACTTAGTGGGGGGAGGAGCCAGGAGCGTTGGCAGGTGACCCGAGAAGAGGAGGAGTGGGGTTGCTCTCTGCAAAACCATTTTTTATTGTTTATTATTTTAGTTTTAAAAAAATGTAACCGTTACAATCACTTCATTCTATTCAGGAAAGTCTATCTTTCATCTACTTAAAAACTGAACTTTTGCTTTCTCCATCAACTCATCCCCACACAGCAGCTATTCCTTTTTGTACCACTTACTCCTCCTTTTTATAGTGTAAGCTCTTACAATAAGGTGACCAGATTTTTAAAATGAAATCCGGGGACATCATTTCTTTTTTTTTACTAGTAATGGCGGCAATCAGCGACTCTCTGCCCGTCACCGCCCGCCTCACAGCCTGTCAAGTCTCACTGGGCATGCACTCGAAACTGAATAAATATTCCCTCCGCTCCGACCAGCACATGATCATCAGAAAGGGGCACAGATAATGGAAAAATACACCCCCCTAAGCTAGTAAGAGCGGCGGAGCGGGGGGGGGGGTGTAATTCAGATTTATTTTTATTTTTTAATTCTGCACTGACTGTCTTTGAAATTGCCCCAGCCCCTGTTCAAATCCAATCTGGGGACAAAACCGGGGACAGACTTGGTCTGGGGACAGTGTCTTCAATCCGGGGACTGTCCCCTGAAACCGGGGATGTCTGGTCACCCTATCTTACAAGCAGTGCCCTCCTAACCCTCCTGTCTTAAATTGTCTTGCAACTACCATCTCCCTTTGTTTTGTATAGCATTTTGAGAACTGTTGGCGCTATATAAACCTTATATTAAAATAACAATAATAATCTGATAGTAAGATCCAATATAAAAGGTCAGAAAGTGTGCACAAAAAGAGAGGGAAAAAGTAAGAAAATGATAAGGAAATGAAAAGATTTAACTAGCAGAAGCAGAATAATTTTCCTTTACTTGGCCTGAGTATTCACCTAGGCAGGTAAATCAGTGACTAGCGGCTGCTGGGTTGGGCACCAGGTCGAAACTGAACCATCAGTGCTGGTCACTCTCCCCCTTTAGCTTTTCTCCCCTCATCTTTCTTTATTGTTTTTCATTTTTCTATACATGTCCTTTTTCCATGGGACTCAGGAAGTGGGTTGAATGATGCTAGTCCTCAATTAAAGTGGTTGTAAATCCTCGAAAAAAATAAAAATGCGTGCCTTTGCTTCAGTGTGCCCCAGTGCGCATGTGCCAATGACATTGGCACATGCAGGGGACAGAGGATATCTCCTAAACCGTGCAGGTTTAGGAGATATCCTGGGTAGCTACAGGTAAGCCTTAATATAGGCTTAACTGTAGCATAAAGTGGTATGTAAGGGTTTACAATCACTTTAACCCAGAAATTACCATTGCCGGTGTTTCGTCAGATTAGGCGACCCGTCAGAATGTGTAACAGAAATAAAGTTTCGTCGCCACCCTCTTGCTACACACCGCACTCCTCCACAGTAAGGATACACTGAGAAGGGGGAAAGCAGACATCTTGTTACACCTACCGGAGTTTTGCATTTTACAAATGTTGATGTTGAATTTTAAAAGCAGCGGCAAGCCTGCTCATCTCACAGGTTTGCTAATCTGACAGAAGTTCGCTGCTTTTAAAATTCAACATCTAACCAGTCAGACGGAGTTCTTAGTACTGTTTATCTCTATTCACTTTACTGTTAAAAATAAGTGTAAAATGCAAAACTCCGGTGGGTGTAACAAGATGTCTGCTTTCCCAGTGTATACATACTATGGAGGAGTGCGGGGTATAGCAAGATGGCAGCGACGGAACGTCACTTCCGTTGCACATTCTGACGGATCGCCTAAACTGACGAAACACCGGATCTGTAGAGTCAGTGCTGGATATAGAGTAAATATTGTAGTAAGAGCTTCTTTTTTTAAAGTATCATGTGGAAGGCAATAAGAGCAACAGTTCTTTACAATTTCCAATTATGCTAAAGTTGTGGTTTAAATTGTACAGAAATGCTTTGCAGTACAATGATAAGATTACAAATCAAGAAAAATATGAAAGGAATTTTTACGAAAATAACACTAAACTAGTCCTTCACCTGTTAACCCAGTAACACAACATCAGATCAGATATGTTAACATCTATCAGATAGGTTATCACTAATTAGTGCTATTCAAAGATCAATTCCTCTGGTATTTATAGGAAGAGAAGATAGTAAAGGATCACAAAGACAACAAATCAGAACATATTTTCTGCATATCATTCTAAAGTTTCATATGTGCGATTTCCTTGGTATATTCCAAATTTTAATTATAGCTCAAATTCAATCTTTTTTCGTTTTGAATAGAATAAAGAAAGTTTATAGCCTCTTCTGGGTGTTTACTTTAACCCAAAAGTTTGGGCATAAAGTAACAACCCAATGCTAACTTAAGGCAGCCATACGATTTATTTTTGTTCATTCAACCAATGGGGTGAACTGATTCCCCCATCCACACATTGTATTCTGCTGGCGGGGATCAGTGTTGTTGGCTATAGCTGGCCCCCCTGATCATTCGGGAAAAACCCGAAAGGGTGTTTGTACAGAAGTCGATTAATAGATCCTCGGTTGTGGCAAAAAATTTAAAGTCAACTGCTACAAATACTGCAGCTGCTGACTTTTAATAATCGGACACTCGCCTATTCCAGGGTCCAGCGATGCGGGGGAACGAAGCCCCACTCGTCTCCCCCTCCTCTCAGCGGCGCCGGCATTGTCACTGTGGGTTCCAGGCTGCGGCCTCACAGCCGGGCACGCACTGCGCATGCGCAAGCCGCGCTGCGCACCGTGACTGCTGGAGCAATCACCTGAGACCTGTGACGTGTCCCAGTTGATTGCGGAGAGGGAGGGGGAGAGGTGAGCTTACTTCCTCCGCGGCGGCCCGGGAGGAAGTGGGAGCTAGAACCCTCTAAAAAGAGGGTTTCCGCCCCCCCCAAAAAAATGACATGCCAAATGTGGCATGTCAGGGGGTCACCTTTCTTTAAAGTGGAAGTTCCATTTTTGGGTGGAAATCCACTTTAAGTGAGTTTAATATAAAAAAAAAAATAGCTTTACAACTTTAAGTGTATAATCAGTTGAGAAACTATAGAAACCTAAATCAAAAGTGTTGTGTGCTCTTTCATATAAAGGCATATTTAGAATTTAGTAGTACGTTTAGACATAACAGGTCAGAAAAGAGTATATGGCACTGCACCCAGAGTACATCAGACCTAAACACAAAAGATTCACTGCATCTAATAGAGAGCAAATACAAGAATCTGCTTGTTACAACAAATTTGCTGATTTTTTTTCAGACAACCTCAGCAGTCATAGATACAGAAGTGTTTTTTTTTTCTACTTTCTGTTGCTGTAAAGTAGGCACCCCAGCTTGGATCTGCACCTTAGATATCAGCCTCTTGGCTGTAAACAACACGAAAAAGTGTGCAGATAAATGTTTAGTTTAAAAGTTTAAAGACTCTTATGCCACGTACACACAACCGTTTTTAATGTCATTGAAAAAAAACAAAGTTTTTCTCGACGTGATTCTTCTCAAGCCTGCCTTGCCTACACACTATCATGAAAAAAAATGCTCGAGCAAAGCACGGTGACGTACGAAATGTACGACAGCACTATGTCCTTTGGGCTGCTTTTGCTGATCCTCGTATTAGTAAAGTTTGGTGAGAGACGATTCACGCTTTTCAGCCTCATGCTCTTCAGTCCGTTACAGCGTGACAAATGTGCTATCTCTATTACGAACGCTAGTTTTACCAGAACGAGTGCTCCCGTCTCATCACTTGCTTCTGAGCATGCATGTTTTTTTCACGTCGTTAAAGCCTACACACGGCCATTTTTCATGACGAGAAAAACGACGACGTGAAAAACGACGAGAAAAATTAGAGCATGTTCCAAATTTTTAATGCCCATTTTCACGGCGTGAAAAATGCTCTGGAGCCCACACACGATCGTTTTTAATGACCAAATTAAAAAAATGGAATTTTTCTCGTCATGAAAAACGGTCGTGTGTACGCAGCATTAGAGCCGGTTCACACAGGAGCGACTTGGGATCCGACTTGAAGTCGCCCCAAGTCGCCCCAAGTCGCGTGACATTAGAAATTCAATGGAAGTGAATGGAGCCGTCTTAATGTACACTACTGAAGTCGCTCCGACTTCAGAAAAGGTTCCTGTACTACTTCAATCCGACTTCTAGGCGACTTGTATCCATTGATTTCAATGGAAGTCGCCTCCAAAGTTGGATCACTGTCTTGACTAAAGCGACTTTCCAGGAAGTGAAAATAGTTTTGAAAGCGGGGTTCCAACCACATTGTTCAATTTTTACAAGTAAGTTCTTTCATCAGGCAATACAATTGTACAAGTAAGTTGACTTACTATTTTCAAATCCGCCGCCGATCTGCCGAGTTTTTGTAAAAAGAGACTTTTAAAATATCATTGGCGAAGTTCTCATTTTGCCTGTGGGCATGTGGAGCCCACAAGCACTTACTTCCTGGGCAGTGATCATCACTGCCCCATTCTCGCGCATGCGCATTGTAACAGCAGCGCAGCGCCGTCAACCACTCGGGTTGCCATCACAACGGGCGGCGTTGTCAGAAGTGCCCGCCGTTGTGATGGCAAGGAAGAACAACAACGAAGAACAGTGTAAATCTTGATTGAATCTCGTCACTTTCTTGTTTTGAAGTCCCGCGATTCTAGTCCTAGGGGAAGCGCACTGCATCCTGGGAAATGATGACACACATTTCCCAGGAGCAGTAGCGAGCTGAGGAGCCGAGAGAGATGACGACACAAACCGAGGTGATTCAGAAAGCAGATTACGTGGGACCACATAGCAACAGGTATTTCCAGGTGAGTAAAAAAATAAAAGTTATTCAAATGGTTTTTTTTAAGGTATTATATGCACATTAATGCAATATTGTTTAAGGGCCCACTTTAAGGGCAAACCCCTCCCTCCCACAGAGCAGATTATTATTTGATTGGCCACTGGCTTTGTCGCCTGTCCTAGAGGCAAATTGAGTCGCGTTTTAAGTCGCTCCAAGACGCGCTGCTGTTCGCGCTCAAGTCGTCTCCAAGTTGCCTGTGAAAGTCGCGCTGGAAGTCGCGTTGCCCCAGTGCGAACCGGCTCTAAGGAGGACCCAGCAGGTATAGCCATGTTATTTTTTGCTCGTATGGAGGCATGGTTGGCTACAGCACTCTATTCTACAATAGTCACATATGCCAAATAGCGTGAATACATCATCGTTCAGGATAAAAGAATCTCGGGTTCAATTCGCAAACAGTGTTCACAGTTCTTACTCAAAGTTTGCAGAACCCCATTAAAGTCTATGGTAGGTGAATCTTGTAATTCAGTTCTGATGATTTGTAGGAATAATAAGCAAGCTAATGTCAAACAAAAGGCATGGGAAGCCAGTCACTTCCATGGGGACATATACCAATGCCAAAATAAAAATAAAATAAAAAATAAAAGTGTCTCTCCCCTCACAGAATTGCCATCCCTTCAATACAGCTTTCACACACACTGACAATACGGCTGCTGTGAGACCACTTTTTTATGGAAACAGGACTGGGTTATTCATTCCTTCAAATTCTCGGATCTTGTAAATCATCTGAAAAGAGGAAATGGCTATGCACTGTGTCATAAATGATTCCTTATTTCTGGGGGCACACTTGTATACTTTTTGGTAAAATTTTTGTGATTTGTGAACCCTGGAGATCAGCTGCAAGCCCATCTTAGTGGAAAACCTGAACCTCCCCCCCGCATTATGTGAACTTTTCCTCCTTTGCCTCCTGGGATATGAGCGTCACATATCCCAGTACGCAAAGAAGAGTGGGCGGGCCTAGCAGGGTGTCATTTAGAGACATGCTGGCTGAACTGAGAACAGCCGGCAGCCTCTCAATGACATCACAGCAAAACATGAAGGCGCAGGACCGAGCGCTGCCAGAAGAGAAGAGAGTGCGTAAAATATGCTGATCTCACCACCGTAGGTAGGGTTAATAAAAAAAATGTGTGGTGAAAAAACGCTTTAAGGCATTTGTGATATAAGTGTCGTACAAATTGTTTAATGTTAGCAACAAATACATGACAATAGTTTTAAAATGTAAAACAAATGGAGTTCCACTCAAAGTCTCAACAATATCAGATACCTCATAATCAGGGTTCCCAGGAGCCTACAAGCAAGTTCAGACTAACCACTATCCATGTCAAGTGGTTATAAACCGTTTTATTTTTTTTGCCAACTGTGTACCGTTCAATTTCTGGCCAAAACAGAAGGTGAGAGGAAATCCCTCTAAAGTGAAGGAATTCCTGTTTTTCACCAGGGTCACCAGACCAGTGTCCACATTGAAGGTTTTTCCTCTTTTCTGGCGGCAATAATGGTATGGTATCCTGGTGATAACGGTAAACGGGACAAATTGAGACAGTGAATCTCCCTAACAGGGACACAGCAATAAAAAGGTGTTCTAATCCCTCTCCACTCTATCCAAAACTAAAAAAAAAAAAGTTTTGCCTTGATCATTTGATAGATAGACAGATAGAACGGCAAACATCTGGAGTGAGTCCAGCCCTAAACCCCAAGTATGACACACAGTAAAAATAGGATTTTTATAACAGCTTACCTGTAAAATCCTTTTCTTGGAGTACATCACGGGACACAGAGCGACATAGTCATTACTAATGGGTTATATAGATACCGTCAGGTGCTGGCACTGGCAACTTCCAAAACCGGAAGTACCCTCCCCTATATAAGCCCCTCCCATCCGGGAGCACCTCAGTTTTGTAGCAAAGCAATAAGTGTCCCCAAAGAGGGGCGGGATCTCTGTGTCCCGTGATGTACTCCAAGAAAAGGATTTTACAGGTAAGCTGTTATAAAAATCCTATTTTCTTTCTCGTACATCACGGGACACAGAGCGACATAGTCATTACTAATGGGATGTCCTAAAGCAATGCCAAATGAGGGGGGGGGATACACCATATATAAGCTGAGCGCTATCAGACATGAGGATCTTTTGCGGCCTGCAACACACTGCGCCCAAAGGCGACATCCTCCTGACTTCTAACGTCCACCTGGTAGAACCTAGTAAACGTGTGAACTGAAGACCATGTTGCGGCCTTACAGATTTGAGCCAGGGAGGCCTGGTGATGCACTGCCCATGAAGTTCCAACTGCTCTCGTGGAGTGCGCTCTAACTTTGAACGGAGGCGGTCTCCTTCTCAAGCCATAGGCTTGTATTATGACCTGTCGAATCCACCTGGCTAAAGTAGATTTTGACGCTGCCTGACCCTTTCTGGGGCCTTCCGGCAGAATAAACAAAGTATCCGTTCTGCGAATCTGAGCAGTGGCTTTTAGATAAGCTTTAACTGCTCTTACTACATCCAAAGAATGCAATAACTTTTCCTCTACCGAAGTAGGTTTGGGGAAAAAAGAAGGAAGAACCACATCTTGGTTCAAATGAAACCTCGATACCACCTTAGGAAGAAAGGCTGGCTGAGGACGTAATACTACTCTGTCCTTATGGATAACCAGATATGGCTCTTTACAGGACATAGCTGCTAATTCCGACACTCTTTTAGCCGAACAAATGGCTACTAGAAAAATCTATTTCCTGGTGAGAAGCACCAAAGAAATATGCTGTAATGGTTCAAATGGTTGTTTCTGTAGAACCGACAGAACCAAGTTTAGATCCCATGGACATATGGGAATATTAACCGGAGGACTAATACGCATCACTCCTTGTATAAAGGCTTTGACTAGTGAATGCCAAGCCAAGGGCCTTTGAAAAAATATTGACAAGGCCGAAATCTGACCCTTGATAGTACTCAAGGCAAGCTTCCTATCTACAGCCCATTGTAGGAAGTCCAGAATCCTACCTATTACGTATTTACGTGGATGCCATTTCTTGGCCTCACACCAGGCGATGTACGCCTTCCAGATTCTATAGTAGATCTGCCTGGATACCGGCTTCCTGGCATTGATCATGGTAGATACCACAGCATTAGAGAGCCCTCTCCTTTTTAGAATGTGGGCTTCAATAGCCAGGCCGTCAAACCTAGGGCTGGTAAGGAAGGGTGGTATATCGGTCCTTGCGAAAGCAGGTCCGGACGATGTGGGAGGGTCCAAGGACTCCCCACAGACATTTTTACAATCTCCGCGTACCATGCTCTTCGGGGCCACGCTGGAGCCACCAGAATCACTGGTTTCTTTTCTACCCTGATTCTGCGGAGTAATCGAGGTAACAATTGTGGCGGTGGGAATGCATATATCAGCTTGAACTGATCCCAAGGGAACACTAGGGCATCCGAGCCGCAAGCTAGGGGATCCCTTGTCCAAGAGACAAACCTGTCCACTTTTGTGTTGAATCTGGATGCTAGCAGATCTACATCCGGTGTTCCCCACTGCTGACATATTGTCCGGAAAACCTCGGGATGAAGGGACCATTCCCCTGGGCATAATTGTTGGCGACTTAGAAAGTCCGCCTTCCAATTCTCCACTCCTGGAATGAATACCGCAGATATGGCTGGGACATATCTTTCTGCCCATCTCAGGATGTAATTTACTTCCCTTTGGGCTGCACGACTCCTGGTGCCCCCCTGACGATTGATATATGCCACTGCTGTGGCATTGTCTGATTGAATTCTGACAGGGGACCCTTGGAGTTTGGATGTCCATGCTACTAGGGCATACCGGGCTGCTCGTATCTCTAAGAGATTGATGGGCAGGGCCTTTTCCGCATCCGACCATCTGCCCTGGAGAGACCATTGCTCCAGTACTGCTCCCCAGCCTATAAGGCTGGCATCTGTAGTGACCACCTTCCAGGAAATCGGACTGAAGGATTTCCCTCTTTCCAGATTCTGGGGAACCAACCACCAGCGGAGGCTCTTGCGAACGGAAGGGGACAAGGACATTGGTAAGTCCAGAGCCTGAACTTTTTTGTTCCAGGCTGACAGTATGGCCCTTTGCAACTTCCTTGAATGGAATTGACCGTAGGGTACTGCTTCGAATGATGCCACCATTTTTCCCAGCAGCCTCATGCACAGGCGTATGGATGGCTGTCTTTTTGAACCCACTAAGTGGATCAAATCTCTCAAAGACGACCCCTTTTCTTGAGGCAAGAAAATTTTTCTCTGGTCTGAATCCAGCCTTAGCCCCAAGTATTCCAGACTTTTGACTGTTTTTAGGGCTGACTTGTCTCGGTTGATAATCCAACCGTGATATTCCAGATACTTGATTGTCTCGTGAACAACCACTTCTAGTTTTTCCACTGAGTGGTCTATCAGCAACAAGTCGTCTAGATATGCCATTATCGTTACACCTCGTGTTCTTAGATTGGCCAATAATGGGGCCAGAATTTTTGTGAACACTCTTGGTGCTGTGGCCAGACCGAAGGGTAAGGCTCTGAACTGAAAATGGCGCCCTTCTACCGCAAAGCGTAGAAATTTTTGGTGGGCTGGAAAGATGGGAATGTGCAAATAAGCATCTTTGATGTCGATCGAGGCTAACCATTCCTCCCCTTGTAGGGCAGTGGCTACCGATCGGATCGACTCCATCCGGAAAGTCCTGATATGTAGGAATTTGTTTAGCCCTTTTAGATTTAATATGGGCCTCACGTCCCCGTTTGGCTTCGGGACTGTAAAGAGGTTTGAGTAAAACCCGAACCCCCATTCTTCCAGGGGAACCTCTATAATTACTGCTTGGAGCAATAATTGTTCTAGTGCCAACAGGAGGGATCCTCTCTTCTGGGGATCCCTTGGCACGTTTGACCTTATAAAGAGGGAAGGAGGGGAGTTTTTTAACTCCAATTTGTATCCCAGATTTACTGCGGAGAGCACCCATCTGTCTCGGATCGTGTCCCGCCAGGTCTCTGTGAACAACTGAAGTCTTCCCCCCACCCGATTGGGTGGGGGCAACCCTTCATGCATTTGACTTTGGGGGAGGTTTTGTACCTCTCCTGCTCCAGGGCTTCTTGTTACCCTGCAATTGTCCCTGATTTTTACCTCCGGGATTTGACCGAGGAGGCCGTCGGAACTGTTTCACAGCCGATGTCCTAGGGACTGGAGAAGCAGGCCTCTTAAAAGAGGGACCTCTAACTCTATTTTTAACCGGCAAAAGTGTACTTTTACCGCTGGAAATTCTCTGGATATATTTGTCCAGGTCTTCCCCGAATAAGCGTTCACCATGAAATGGGAAGCTGACCAGCAATTTTTTACAGGGAGCTTCAGCAGACCAGTTTTTGAGCCATAGAAGCCTGCGCATATGTACTACAGACAGCGTAAGGCGGGAGGCCTGATGGATTGAATCCTTTATAGCGTCCACCGCAAAGCATAAGGCTCTAGGTAGATCAGCTAGGGCAAGAGCCTGCTGATCTGGCAAGTCCCTTAAGACCTGTTTCAACTGATCCTTCACTGCTTGGCAGACCCCAATAGCTGCCACTGCTGGTTGTGTCACCAATCCTGCTGTAGAAAAAGCAGATTTTAATAAGGACTCCAATTTTTTATCTATTGGGTCCTTGAACATTTGGACATTATCCACCGGACATGTCAGTGATTTATTCACACAAGAGATGGCTGCGTCCACTGTAGGGACCCTCCATTTTCTGATGAACTTATCCTCCATGGGATAGACCACCGGAAATCTCTTGGGGGGAGTAAATATTTTGTCAGGATGCTCCCAATCCTGGTAAATGAGCCCTTCCAGTAAAGGATGGATCGGAAAGGAACAAACAGTCTGGGGAGCTTTTAGCGACCCCAACGAGGAGACAGAAGTGGATGATGGCTCCGCAAGTGGCATTTTAAATGCTGATCGGACCATATTAGTCAGGGACTGAACCCATAACCTTTCAGCATGTGATGCTGAGAACGGCTCTTCCACTGTTGATTCCTCTACAACCGAATCGACCTCATCCTGATCCCCTTCAGGTAGGTCGATCCCTGCATGGGACTGTTGCTCTGTTAACAGGCACTCTGAGGGAGGAGACGGAGATCGGGCGCTTTTCTCCTGTGACAGGGAAGCCGCGATCAATGCTGACAATCTCTCTTCCAGCCCTCCCAGAGCTGAGGAAAAAACCTCCTCTGTTACATACACAGGAGCAGGTGAACTGAGGACAGCCACAGTACCAGGTACTCCTGAGGGTGCTCTACGGTCACTAACCTCTGATTCTTCAGGGGAGACTGGTGCAGCCAAAGCATGCCCAAGATCCTCAGAGCCCGATGGAGACCCCCTATTCCTCCTGGAATTTCTAGTCCCGGAGTTTTTAGACGGCATATTCCTAAGCCACAAAGCTGAGGTATTCCAGCCGAAATACACCAGTTACTGACAATAGTCTAGCATAAATGCTGCTATAAGAAACAGTTGGTGTCTACTAATGTGCCTTTCTAGGGGATGCCTGTATCAACCGCTTGCTGTATGCCTTCTTTAAATGTTGCCAGCTCTGTCTCTGTACTTCATAGCCAGCTCACCACACAAAATTGTGGTTTTTAACATGCTGGGACGCCCGCACATGCGCAGAAGCGCTGCGGCGCGCACAGAGCGTCATCCCCCAGGCTCCGCCCCCTTTCCCGGCTCACCTCTATATATAGAGGCGCGTGCACGCACACGCGCGTGGCCACGTGCGCCTTCGGCGCTAATTTCGAAAATGGAAACCAGGGACAAGAGCCAGGGCCCCTTTGCCGCAGGCCGGGGGATGGACGAGCATTGCAACATGGCAGAGGAAGCAGTTTCCCATAAGAGAACTCACCATCTGCCTGGACTCGCTCTGATGAGAAGAAACTAGTCCACATGACAAGAAACGTTCCACAGCGGCCTCTAGTGGACAAACACAGGTACCGCAGTCTAATATATTAAATATATATATATATATAAAAAAAAAAAAAAATTTTCTTGACCACCATTAAAAATTATTACATTTTTTTAGTAGTTACAGGCATGCACAGAATTTTGCGGGAATACCATTAGGTAACAGACAAAAAGACAAATTAGGCTTGGGGGTCCCCCAATAGAACCAAGTTCCTGGGGGCCCCCACTTACCTGTTCCCCGCCGCAGGACTTTGTTTGGTCCACAAAAGCCCAAACTTCACCTATCACGGCAGGCATTGTAATCAAACCTTCAGGGACCGGGTTCCCAAGGATTCCACTCCCCTGGACCTGTATAGCACCCTGCACAGAAAACATCTTGGTCGTGGGTATGACCAGAGCTCTGGATCCCAGGGTCCAGCTCTCCTAAGAGAAGCATTACAGGCAAAACCTTGCTCTTCTCTGCAAGGCCCGGGTACCGACCGTTTAGCTATGAAGCTTTTTTGGTCGGATCCGGAATAGCTTACTGAGGCCCAAAAGAACCTGTACGCAAGCTCAGTGAAAAACACATGTTTCTTCTTGGCCAACACCTTAGACACTGGCAAAAAAACTGAGGTGCTCCCGGATGGGAGGGGCTTATATAGGGGAGGGTACTTCCGGTTTTGGAAGTTGCCAGTGCCAGCACCTGACGGTATCTATATAACCCATTAGTAATGACTATGTCGCTCTGTGTCCCGTGATGTACGAGAAAGAAAGATTTAAAGCGGAGGTCCGCCAAATTTATTTTTATTTTTTAAAAGTCAGCAGCTACAAATACTGCAGCTGTTGACTTTTGAAATAAAGACACTCACTTGTCCAGCACGCCCGCGATGTCGGCACCCAAAGCTGATCTCTGCCTCGGCTCTCGGATGCTGCCGCCGCCATCTTCGGTAAGGGAATCAGGAAGTGAAGCCTTGTGGCTTCACTTCCTGGTTCCCTACTGCGCATGCGCGACTCGTGCTGCGCAATGCCACTGGTCCCTGCTGTCTTCTGGGACCCGTGTGTCTCCCAGAAGACAGTGGGGGGGGGGGGCGCCGGACGTGGCGTAGACTCCCACAGATTATGCGGGGGTCTATGCCCGGAAGTGGGTGCAAATACCTGGTATCTTAGACAGGTATCTGCTCCCCCCTCCCCCCTGAAAGGTGCCAAATGTGACACCGGGGGGGGGGAGGAATCCGGACAGCGGAGGTTCCATTTTTGTGTGGACCTCCACTTTAAGCCAAAGTTCCTAAGTAACCATGCAAATGAACAAAGGTGGAAAGCCTGATCCGACTCTAAACTTAGAAGACAACGTAAGTGCCAGGCATATGGAGCATAAACTTGGGCAACTGACAGCGAGGCACATGGGGTTTGCAAGAGCCTTTGCTCGGCTTTGCCATATAAGACTGTCCAGCAATGGGAAATACTTTATCAGATAAATGGTGTCATAGGGGAGGTTATACCATGATAAACACCAAGTGGAATGACAGGTGATGGAGGACAAACACCTCTCAGGCTGGGTTCACAATGGTACGACACGACAGTCATACAACTTTCATCCTACTTTGCTCTGCGACATCAGTCCTACATTGATCCTACATTGGTCCGACATCCATCCGACTTTCATGAACAGGATACTACTTTGATCCGACTTTGTGCTAGTCTGACTCGTCCTTTGACCAATCAAAACAATCCCAGGGTGAGATAAATTCCTTTTACTGCTGCTGTAATCACCATGTCGGATGTCAAAAGTCGGATGGTTAGGACAAGGATCCTACTTTGATCCGACTTCAATGATATTCAGGCCGGGTTCACACTTGTGCGACACGACAGCCGTCCTTCTTTGGATCCGACTTTGCCCTGCGACATGAAGCCGACATATGTCCGACTTTCAATGAACGGGGATCCGACTTGGATCCCCGCTAATACCAGGCACTGTGTTTGGTATGAATCTTGAGGGGGAACTCCACACCAAATTTTAAATAAAAAACCGGCATGGGTTCCCCCTCCAAGAGCATACCAGGCCCTTGGGTCTGGTATGGATTTTAAGGGGAATCCCCTACGCCCAAAAAACGGCATGGGGGTCCCCCCAAAATCCAAACCAGACCCTTATCCGAGCACGCAACCTGGCAGGCCGCAGGGGAAGAGGGGGGATGAGAGAGCGCCCCCCCTCCCTCCTGAACCGTACCAGGCCGCATGCCCTCAACATGGAGGGTTTGGTGCTTTGGGGGAAGGGGGGCGACCTGCGGCCCCCCCACCCCAAAGCACCCTGCCCCCATGTTGATGAGGACAGGGCCTCTTCCCGACAACCCTGGCCGTTGGTTGTCGGGGTCTGCGGGCGGGGGCTTATCAGAAACTGGGAGCCCCCCTTTAATAAGGGGGCCCCCAGATGCCGGCCCCCACCCTATGTGAACGTCGGGAAGACCGGCCCCCTCCACTAGCAAAAGAGCTGGAAGAAGATAGTGGAGGGGCCGGCAGAAGAAAGAAAGAACCGGAGAGCGAGGGAAGAAGGCGACGGAGAAGACCGGGCCCCGCTAGCAAAAGAGCTGGAAGAAGATAGCGGAGGCTCGGCAGAAGGAAGGAATAACCGACACCGGAGACCCCCGAAGACGGAAGAAGACCACCGGAGCTGTGTAATAAATTACTTTAAAAACCTGTGTTGTGTTTTTTATTGACATATTTTTCCACCAGGTGAAGGGGTAGGGGTACGAGGTACCCCATACTCATTCAAATAGGGTGGGGGGCCGGGATCTGGGGGCCCTCTTATTAAAGGGGGGCTCCCGGATTCCGATAAGCCCCCCGCCCGCAGACCCCGACAACCAACGGCCAGGGTTGTCGGGAAGAGGCCCTGTCCTCATCAACATGGGGGCAGGGTGCTTTGGGGTGGGGGGGGCCGCAGGTCGCCTCCCTGCCCCAAAGCACCAAACCCCCCATGTTGAGTGCATGCGGCCTGGTACGGTTCAGGAGGGAGTGGGGCCACTCTCTCCACCCCCCTCTTCCCCTGCGGCCTGCCAGGTTGCATGCTCGGATAAGGGTCTGGTTTGGATTTTGGGGGGACTCCCACGCGTTTTTTTCGGCGTAGGGGTTCCCCTTAAAATCCATAACAGACCCAAGGGCCTGGTATGCTCTTGGAGGGGAACCCATGCCGGTTTTTTTATTTAAAATTTGGCGTGGAGTTTCCCCTCAAGAGCAGCAGAGCACAAGTCGCATGCCAAAGTCGGATCATGCAAGACTGCGGTCCGACTTTGATCCGACTTCAATGATAGTCAATGGGCTGAAGTCGGATCAAAGTCGGACCAAAGTAGTACAGGGAGCATTTTCAAAGTCGGACCGACTTGTGTCGGACCAGTTAAGACGGCTCCCATAGGGAAACATTGATTTTCACACGTCATGCGACATGAGCTCCCAATGTCGGAGCGTTTGTCGGACCAGTGTGAACCCAGCCTCAAACAGATCTTCCAAATGATAATGTGACATATTGAAGAAGGAATGCAATGTTTATCTTGGTTTTATGTTATTATGAACGCAGATTACTAAGGGAACAGATTAGTTTGTCTAATACATCTTTGACCAAAGACTATTGATAATACGATAAAGAATTTGTCTACCGATCCACAACAATGCCTCAATCTTTTTTTTTTTTTTTTGACAATGTGTAGAACCTCTGTCAGTTCTATTTTTAATAACTACTCCTGTCAAATGATTTGACTTGTATTTGCCATTATACCCTTCATCTTTCAGTAAATACTGATTTAAGTACCACTCTACATTCTCCTCAACCCCCTGGTCCACGCTGTACTTACCTTTGTGGGTGATGAGCTCTCACTGATCAGAGTTATTCCAATTGGTCATAGTGGTCACAAGCCGGCTCTGACCAATCAGAATGACTTCCCTGGGTGCCTATGCAGCCAGTGTAGTGGCTTAGGTATTTGAAATCCCGCTCTTCTTTCTCTTCTTTCTGTAGGGATTCTGGGATGGATCAGAGCCATTTTGATTGGGGAGTGCCAACTTGTAAGTACTTTGGCCAATCAGAATAATAAGAACAAATCTGAATGTAGCTTTTTTTTTTTTTGGCACCTGTGTGCATGAGCCAATATGAACACCGCAAAAAGAAGAGTTGATATCTCAACTGTGCAATGGAACATGTTGTCAAAAGATGACTTCTTCCTGCTTAATATATATTATTCAAGATCAAGTAACATATGCCTAAGCAAGTGTTTCTCAACCTTTTTTCAGTCAAGGGATGACACCCTTTAAAATTATGGACAGTTTCGAGGTACGTCATCCTAAAATGTAAGAAAACGATTCTAATCATTTTACATAATGCAGCAACATCCACACGTAGGACACCCAACGTTAGAGGTGATTTTTTTTCCAAAGCAAATACACTTTTACACACCGGTACTGACTAGTATTCCAATGTTTCTCTTCTCCCTCAATTTCTCCCCATCAGTCAACTAATGTGACCCCAGTCCTGAGGGAGAGAGGCAGAGGAGGGTCAAACAAGGATGCTGTGGAGGTGACAGACATCCTTCTTCTCAACTGATGGCATAATTGGTTGTTATCATGCCAGGGTCTAGAACGTCCTAATGGTGCATAATAAAAACTTGTGGCTTTGTGTCACTAAAGGGCAGGCTTTATCCATCTGCTGACTTGTATACAAGTTTTGATAAATTTTTAGGCATTTTGCCAAGGCACCCCTGAAGAAACCTCAAGGCACCCCAAGGTGCCTGGGCACCCTGGTTGAGAAAGGCTGGTCTAGGCACTGACAACATCTCTTTACTAAGATATTAATTTGCCATTTAGGGCTTGTTCACACTTGACAAAAAATGTTACGCTTAACAAACGCTCCTATAGCGCTTGAATGACGTTAGTATGAGCGTCAGACTGGCGTAAATGAGCCTTAGTATGGGGCATATTACAAGCATTAAAAACGCCCCCTAAATGCCCTAACGCTTCATGTTTTTATAATGTGAACAGCACTATGTGCTGTCCATTGTATCATTTTAACACCTCTCAAACACCTGCTTTTAATGCCAGTGTGAACTTAGCCTAAAGCATATTTAAGCTAAAAGAATTTCTTTTAGCTTTGTATAAAATGGGAAATCCCAAAATTGTCATGAGGATCAGAGTAAATCTTCCAATAGGGACACTGTTTCTGGCAACAATTGTCAAAAGCCCTTTTTACATCAGTAGTCCAGCAGTCCCAGGTTTGATTCGTGATTGAAGAGATCAACAACAGACTGCAACCTATCCCTATGGATAGCCAGAGGTAAGCGGATGGGCGTCTGCCTATATCTGCCCACATTCAGGTCCATTCAGGATCGTCAGTGTGAATGTAAAAGGTTTTAATCCAGGTTTGCTTTTACTGACCTGACCGGTTGTGGGTGGATATAGGTGGACGTCCACTTCTATCCATCCATCCATAGGGATTACGTGGGTCTCTGGACATACAGTCACATACAGTAAGTGACATGTGTTTCCATTCTGATCTGACAGGTTGTGGGTGGATATAGGTGGACAGAGGTCCACTTAAATCCATCCATCCATAGGGATTACGTGGGTCTCTGGACATGTGTCACATACAGTACGTGACATCTGTTTACATTCTGATCCGACATAGCAGGAAATTCCATGCTGGGATGGAATGGAGAGTGCCTGTGTAAAAAGGGCCTAAAAGGGAATTTGCCTCCCTTTCGTACACACGGTCGGAATTTCTGATGGAAAAAGTTCGATGGGAGCTTTTGGTCGGATATTCCGACCGTGTGTATGCCCCATCAGACTTTTCCCGTCAGAATTTCCGATTGACTTACATAGAGAGCAGGTTCTCTATTTTTCTGTCGGAAAGTCCGACCATGTGTACGCGGCATTACTCCAGATTAAAGACAAGGAGAGGGGCACCTCTGAGAAAATATCAATATAACTTTTTATTAAATAGCAATATTCACTCACATGTAGGAATGAAGTAGTCGTGTACAGCTGGGTAGAGGGGCTCCAGGGCTATCTGGTATCATACCTTTATCCATATATTGAGGTACTTGTGAACTGCGCCTTTTTTACTTGTTTGACTCCAGATTAAGGAAACCTTTACTGGGAACTCATGAAAACTGTCATTGCTGACTTGCTTCTGTACATGCTAGTTGCATGCAGCATGCCTATCTTGAATTAATCAGATGACTAACCTGGAAGAATTATGTAGCGGCTGAAGTCAGAGTGGTGAATGAACTTGATTTGAACACGTTCACTCTGGCTCTGTGACTCAAACGATTGAAGTCACTGGATCAAAAATACAGCCAGGCAACAAGTATTTATGATTTCATGAAACTAAATTCATTGATTTAACAGTTTTCCAAAACAGTTACATTAAAGCATGCCAGGAAGTTTAACTGTCACAATTGCTTGTGCTCTTGGTCAAACTGTTGAGTAATCAAATGTCTGTTGTCATAACAGATCATATGTGCAGCACCATGGCAGCTGCAGATCAAACAGAGGCTAAGATGGCAGCCTCCTTGGCTGTAAAGTATAGGAAGGTTTAGTTTCGCTTTAATCTTTTTTTTCAACCAAAACTTGCTGTAGCCATTATGTACGTATTGCATACAACACATATGTAAATAAAAAAAAGTTTTGATGATGAATCTTGATATCTCTTAAACAATCAAGCGATAAGGATCAGGGAACATATAATGTCATGCCGATGATCTAAAGTTCATGACAGATGAAATAGCTTGGTAATGTTCGGGTTCAACCTGATTTTCCATGTTACCTTGTTTATTGCTAAAAAAGATTTGATGCTAGATAAGATCTGTTTCTCTTGACTGCAGAAGAGAGAACAAAAATGCACAAACAGCCCTTTTAGAATGACCCCAATGCTACCAATACATGCCATTCCAGGGATTCTCAGGGATAAGAACACTTATACTGTACTAAGAAAAGTGTACCTAGAATGGTAGAAATTAATACTAGGAAGACAAGATGGTTGAAGAGGATTACCACTGTAAGTACATTAGAAGACTTGGTTTTTCTTATTAAAGTCAACTTTCAGAAAAAAGGTAAATCCACATTTCAAATACAATTCACTATTATTCTACCAAATGATTTTGTAATCTGTCAAGCCATTGTGATTCCTACACCTCGAAAAGACAGCACAGCCAACAAGATGAAACCACTTTCTATGTTAGAGTTAAACTGGTTGTAAACCTCCCAAAAAAATAAAACTTGCAAGACTAAGGCATAATAACCTAGTAGGCATCGCTACTAGCTCATTATGAAATACTTACCTTAGAACGATGCCCTGCAGTGCCGCCCGCACTCCGCTCCCACGACCGAAATCTTTCACTGGAGTTACTGCCGGGTTTGTGGGCTCTGTCGCTGTGATTGGCCGGATCCACGATGACGTCACTCCCATGCATACGCGCAGGTGCTGCCAGTTACGGCATGAGTACTGAAGAAACGGCGCAAGCGGGCCATCTCTTCAATGCGCATGCACCGATGACATTGGCAGCAGCGCATATAGTGAATATCCCCTAAAATGTGCAAGTTTAGGAGATATTTACAGTACCTACAGGTAAGCCTCATTATAGGCTTACCTGTAGGTACAAGTGGTGTAACAGAGTTTACAACCACTTTAAAGTGTCATTAAACCCACATCAATAAAAACTATCAATAAATGGTGTATTACATGCTGTTCATAGTCACTCAGTCACTATGGGATTTGTTTTCTGTATTCTGCAAAAAACCTGGTTGATCGTGCTGTTCTCTACCTCCCCTCTTGTCTATGTCCACACTGCAGTTGGGGATTTTGCAGAGCAGTGTTGGTAGCTCTGCACATGCTCAATTTTCAGTGTGTTTTCTACCCTGAGCATTTCCTTCCTATCACATCTTTGCAGCCCATGTGACTATAGAGTCACACATGTGGGCATATATACAGGGGTAAATGACAGCCCACTCCCTCCTCCACGCCCACTAACCAGCTAAACACAATGGGTGGAATTTTACATCTTGATTGATGGAGGCTTCACCTCCCTGTTATTCTAGGACACGGCTGAAGGGGTGTAACGCAGCCTGTGACTGGCAGAAATCCACCCACAATATGTTTGCCAAATATAATAAAGATTTAATTTCAAATATACAGTATATTTGTATGACAATTTAAAACAGTTTAATGATTCTAATTATTTACATTTACTCTGTATACCAATTTTTTATTTTTTTCATTTGGAACATGTGACCAGCAGCAAGCTCCTGCCACTTTTTTCCTCCAGACATGCTGGGAAAGAGCTGGGTCATGTGACAGCTGTATATTAATTAGGAAAAAAAGTACTTAAATGTTTTTTTGTTTTTTTTAATTAAAATAATTACAGTGCTATTATCCACATACAGAAAGAAAAGGGCTAATATAAATCAAACAGTGTGTGTTTAGTATCACTTTAAAGTAAACAGGGGTGTTACCAAGGCTATGCCGGGGGCTGATGTTGGCTGAGTCATCCAGTCATTGGTTGCTAGGAGTTAGGCAGCCAGGCTGCAAAGTGTCATTGGCCACTGCCTGCACCATAAAAACCAGTAAAACTGTGTGCAACAGGGGCTGAATACACACAGGAATGAATTACCTTCGAACCTCTGTTGCCGCCTCCCACCATGCCTCCATGAGTGCCGTCTGAGTTGGTCTGATGGGTGGTACAGCCCTCGGTGTCACCTCCATGCCTAAAGACTCCTGAATCCTATTGCTCCAGTTGGGTTAGCCAATTGGGGTTTGCAGCCATTTTAGTTTGGTTCCCACATGCTCTGCTAAAGAAGGGGTCTTGTATGCCAAAATGTCCCTCTTTTTTTATTTATTTTTTTACCTCAATAGGAATAAGCATTGTTGATGCATAATGTCACATATATATATATGTAGCGCCCTGCCCCCAATGATCGGGGCACTATTGTAAATTTAGGGGGTGTCTGAGCCAATAGTTGTGCTCAGACTTATGAATATATCTAAATTGCCTCTGTTCTGGCTATGCTGGTGCCTGGTAGTGTTTTCCTTTGTTGCCTGAAAGTGGCGGTACCACCTCAGGTCCATGTTGGAATACAGGCAGACCATGGTGTATTGGGTGTCCTTTCTCGGCAGCGGTACAGTGGGAGTGGTCAACCCGCTGTGCTTGCTGGGAGGGGATACTTAAGGGGCAGACGCCATTGTTCGGGGTCGGTCTTCGCCCTCGTGGCCCTCCTGGCGCGAGGTATGTTGTGTGTGTGGTTCTGGTCTCAGGGCCACGTTGGCCCGAGGCTGCATCGCTATCTAGTAGGCCCAGCTAGTCTGGCTGGGGCCTACATTCGGAGAGGGGATCCCAAGCTGTCCGTTCGAATGGGAAGGAAGCTGTCTTAATGAAGGAAACCAGGGGAGGACCTGCCCTGGAGGAGACTGGCAAAGTGCTGACGTCTTGGGTGAGGCCTGGTAACTTTGTTGAGGAGGGATCCACTATACTACAAGCACTGCAGTTTGCCGGACTGGCTTAAAGGCTCTTTTGCTGCACGGTTGGAAGTTTGGGACTTCCTGTGGCAGAGGATTCCTGGACTATCCTTTTGCTCAACTTAAAAAAAGGTCTGTGGCAGAGACTTTGTTCACTTTAAAAAGGTCTGTGGCAGAGACCCACTTCACCCTGGGCAGTCTGTGGCAGAGACTGCCCTGTTGCTGGTTAGTGTGTCATCCTGGCTTGTAGGCCATGTGAGAGGGGACTAGCTGCGTGACCAATACCCACTCTAACATTGAGAGTGGTGAGTGACTTTGAACTGATGTTTTGCGATTTTGTGCCGAGTGCCTGAACCTTCCCCTGCTTTCTTCTACCTTCTACTTTCTCTCAAAGTTATACATGCAGAAGAAAATAAAGCCTGACTGTTGAAGGTTTTACATCGGTGTGGACATTGCATTTACTACAGACTTTCCTACCTGGACAACGAAGCTGAAGAGGTAACGTGCAAAACCCAAAAACAAACCAGCAGCTCCTACGGGGGTAGTGCTACATATATACACACACACTTGTTTTGTCATTTTGGGTATATTAGTATTAAAAAAATGTAATGTATTGATGGTATGCTAGTCCATTTCTTTTCTTTTATCTGTATTTTGGAGTACAAATTAGAACTCCTCTATTGGATGTTCAACACCCCATTCTATTAATTTCCCTTATATTGCACTTATATATACAGTATGTGTACAAAGGTTTTATTCATTTAATGCAGATACCTGATTGGTCAGTAAAAGAGCAGCTGCACACTGATAAGTCATCTAAGTAATCTATTCTCTTCCCTCTGCTCTCTGCTCCTGTCCACATTTTTCCATTCAGCACATGTGCATTAAATAGACCAATTCAAGTCGAATTGGTTCTTAGTACTGCCACTTTGTCTCTCAGGAGTTGAGTGCTTTTGTACAAGGCATGAAAGAGGCTAATATCAAGACGTGTTCAGGTTTGTCGTGTGGACAAATACTTTTAAATGTCTAAAAGCAAAACTTTTTTTTACTTTTGGGTAGAAATGATTAAAACCCTTCTCATTTTTTTCCCGCATGCCATTGGGGACATTTTACTCCTGGTATATAATAGTCAACAGGACAAAGACTGAGGATGAAACTTCCCATCAGCGCAGACAGCAATAAAAACCTGAGAAAGGTTCTAATCTTTTCATAATTTCTAAAATGAAAAAAAAAAAATGGTTTAGATAAACTTTAAATATTGTAAAGGAATACATAACTAAATCAATGGTGTCTCTGCCCGAAATTCAGTTTTAAACAGAGACCAGCAGATAAAATGACTATTTCCACACATAATGCCGCGTACACACGACCGTTTTTAATGTCATTGAAAAAAAATGCATTTTTCTCGACGTGATTTTTCATGTTTCCTCTCAAGCTTGCCTTGCCTACACACTATCGTGGAAAAAAATGTTTGAGTAAAGCGCGGTGCCGGTGACGTACAACACGTACGACGGCACTATAAAGGGGAAGTTCCATTCGGATGGCGCCACCCTTCATGTTAGTAAAGTTTGTTGAGCGACGATTCGCGCTTTTCAGCCTTGCGCTTTTCAGTCCGTTACAGCGTGATGAATGTGGTATCTTCATTACGAACGATAGTTTTACCAGTACGAGCGCTCCCGTCTCATACTTGATTCTGAGCATGCGCATTTTTTTCACGTCGTCAAAGCCCACACACGGCCGTTTTTTATGACGAGAAAAACGACGATATAAAAAACGGCGTGAAAAATTAGAGCATGTTCCAATTTTTCTCGTCGTGATTCTCTGCGTTTTTCTCGTCGGGAAAACTGCTGGAAAGCCCACACACGATCATTTTTAATGACCATTTTAAAAAATACAAATTTTCTCGTCATTAAAAACGGTCGTGTGTACGCGGCATAATGCCGCGTACACACGATCGTTTTTAATGTCATTTTCAAAAACAACGTTTTTCTCAATGTGATACTTCTTGTTTCCTCTCAAGCCTGTCTTGCATACACACGTTCATTAAAAAAAATTCTCGAGGAAAGCGCAGTGACGTAGAACACGTACGACGGCTCTAAAAAGGGGAAGTTCCGTTTGAATGGCGCCACCCTTCATGTTAGTAAAGTTTGTTGAGCGACGATTCGCGCTTTTCAGCCTCATGCTTTTCAGTCTGTTACAGCGTGACGAATGTGCAATCTCCATTATGAACGCTAGTTTTACCAGAACGAGCGCTCCCGTCTCATACTTGATTCTGAGCATGCGTGTTTTTTTTCCTCTCGTAAAAGCATACACACTACCGTTTTTCACGACGGGAAAAAAAAACGACATGAAAAACTATGTGAAAAAATAGAGCAGGTTCTAATTTTTTTTAGGCCGTTTTTCACGTAGTTAAAAATGCTCTAGAGACTACACACGATCGTTTTTAATGCCCAAGTTAAAAAATGGCATTTTTAACGACGTGAAAAACGATCGTGTGTACGCGGCATAAGGGTATTTTAAAAAAAAAGCAGTGAATGTAACTTTCACAAAACATTTACTGGTGGTGAATCAGTCACTGCAATCTAAAACACATGCACCCGGACGATTTACCTGCAGTGAATGCTCAGTGAATAACAGATTCACTGCTATATAATCACATTCCATAATGTTCCATATCTGGTGTGCTTCTATGCTTGAAACCCTATCTTAATCTGCTGCAAAGGTTGTCAAGCCCCAGATTTTTGGTTGATGAAGTTCTACCTAAATGCAAACTTATTTACAAGAGATGGGCTACGTGTTATAACCCTAGCTAGAATCTGAACAATCCAAAGGCATGTCAATCTTCTGTTTACTGACTCACACCAACGGGGAACAAAGGGGAGTGGGTAATTGTGTGTGTGGTTAGGATGGGGCTCTTTGGATATTGCATAACTTCCAACTTTCTGAAATGGGAAAGAGAAAGAGCTTTTAGTACAGCCTAGAAAAAGGACACATCCTTACCTTGTCCTTGGTTAGGAGAACCATAACAAATCAATGTGCAAATAATAATTGGTTGAATACCTTAAAAATAACATCCTTGTAGTTCCAAAATCCTTTAAACAGTCTTGATGCGCAAAGCCTATCTTTGTTATTGCTAGCAGAATTCCAGCTGGGAGTGAGACTGCAAGAAGCTTTACCTAATGTCCAACTCGGTCAGGTCAATGATGATTTGACCTTCTACAAATGCCTCAATGCAATAATAAGTAGTGTACATCCTACTCCAAAAACAGTTCACAAGACGTAAACAAGATCTATTATATTTAAATATATTATATTATATTATATTATATTACATGAATAAAAAACACCAACGGCATCTTTGCTTCACAAACATTTCCCAAATTATACTAGGATAATGTCAACCACACAGTTGGGCTGATTTACTAAAACTGGAGGGTGCAAAAACCTAGTTTTGCAGCTTCCAGTTTTTGTATTGTCAAAAGTTAATTGAACCACCTGAAGTTAGAAGCTGATTGGCTACCACGCACAGCTGCACCAGATTTTGCACACTTCAGTTTTAGAAAATCAGCCACACAGTGTTTTAATGCCACTAAATTGTTTTCTAAATGAAGCTTTGCTGACTCCTTGCCCTTTTCCAATTACTGCCGTGTCCAGGGTAATGGCTTATGAAATATTGCCTTATTAAACATCACACATTGATCAAAGGAAACAAACAATTTCATAAATGCTCTTGTCCGCAGGGTCCTTGACCCCCGTTACCTGCTCTGATCCAAAGCATCCTGGCCTGCGCATCAGATTGTGACCTCTCTCCGCACCTGCTCCGAGCTCTGTCCTCCTGGCTAGGCTGGAAGCCCGGGCCCCCTCCACAGGGGCGTGCTGCTGCTGCTGCCACTTGTTTCTACAGTCTTGAGAGAGGATTTGGGTTTGGGAGGGGATTACATTAGGGGCAGTCATGTGTTACAGCTGTACCAGGACGCTCGGGTTCCCTCTGTTACCAGCTCATGCCAAGAGTACAACTTCTCGAAAAAAGCTTCTTAGGGACTGAGAAACACCTTACTTCAACAAGGTGACCGTGTCGAGAATCTGAGGCAAGATGTAATAAAATGATCCTGAATGGAGATTCATTTTACACAAACATGTGTAGAGGAAATGAACAAAACAGGATTTTTGTTTGCACATCATTGGATTATTATTCAGTAAAATTGGTAACAATTTAACATTTGGTAAATCAATGGCCATCATTTAGTTAGGGTTGCCAGCTCATCCCTTTAAAACTGAACACATATTAATTACATAGGTTCTATGGCTGATTAAGGTGGTAATTATACTCACTTGGTGCCTTATCTGCATTAAATTAGCCTCAGAACCTGTGTAATTCATATGTGTTGGGGTTTAACCACTTGCCGACTGGCTCACGCCGATATACGTCGGCAGAATGGCACGGCTGGGCAGATCAACGTATATATACATTGACCTTTAAGAAGCAGCATTGTGGACGCCCGCGCGCCCGCCGTGAGCTCCGTGACTCCGACCGCGGGTCTCACGGACTCGATGTTCGTGGGCATACCTGCGATCATGTCACGGTGAGGAAGAAGGGGGAAATGCTGATGTAAACAAGCATTTCCCCAGTCTTCCTAGTGACAGGACACTGATCACAGCTTCCTGTAATCGGAAGCGGTGATCATTGTCTTGTCACACACAGCCCATCCCCCCTACAGTTAGAAGCACTCCCTAGGGCACACTTAACCCCTTCAGCACCACCTAGTGGTTAACCCCTTCACTGCCAGTGTCATTTTCACAGTAATCAGTGCATTTTTATAGCACTGATCGCTGTAAAAATGACAATGGTCCCAAAAATGTGTCAAAAGTGTCTGATGTGTCCGCCATAATGTCGCAGTCAGAATAAAAATAGCTGATCACCGCCATTACTAGTAAAAAAAAAATTATTAATAAAAATGCCATAAAACGACCCCCTATTTTGAAGACGCTATAACTTTTGCGCAAACCAATCAATAAACGCTTATTGCGATTTTTTTTTACCATAAATATGTAGAAGAATACGTATCGGCCTAATCTGAGTAAAAAATTTTTTTTATATATATATTTTTGGGGGATATTTATTATAGCAAAACGTAAAACAAATATAGAATTTGTTTTCAAAATTGTCGCTTTATTTTTGTTTATAGCGCAAAAAATAAAAACTGCAGAGGTGATCAAATACCACCAAAAGAAAGCTCTATTTGAGGGGAAAAAAACGACGTCAATTTTGTTTGGGAGCCAAGTCGCACGACCGCGCAATTGTCAGTAAAAGCGACGCAGTGCCGAATCGCAAAAAGTGGCCCGGTCTTTGGCCAGCGAAATGGTCCGAGGCTGAAGCGGTCAAAGGGATCAGGTGCAACCCTACATTTAGTACTACAACAGAATGAATGGACATAACTTGGGCTTTCCTCTCTCTGACACATTCTATAGTGCCGACCTGCACTGTTTGTCCAGAACAGCCTGCGTGGGCTATTCATTAGGTATACTTCCTTACCAATGCATGGTTAAACAGTGAATCATGTAGCTGCCAGTCAACATGTAAAGCATGCAGGTGGGGATCAGGTTTATAACAGGGAAGATGAGTCATCTAACTGATTTTGAACATTAAATCATTGTTGGTGATTGCAGCATCTCAGAAACTGCTAAAGGTAGAAACAAATTGATTGCACACTGGAATCCAAAAGGTGCTGATAAAAATTTTTTGTCGCACAAGACAAACTGGCAAGAAGTATTTAGTTGACGCGTTTCACACGAAAAGAGCCGTGCTTGTTCACTTGTTTTGTTAAAGAAAAAAAAATGTCACCAGCACCTTTTGGATTCCAGTGTGCAATCAATTTCTTTCTACCTTATTCTACTGATGGTGGTGAGCCGGGAACTGCTAACCTCTTGGGATTTTCATGCACTCTAGTTTCTAGAGCCCTGGTGCCCAGCCTGTGGCCCATGGGCCCCTTACAGCCCTTTGACACATACTGTGCAGCTTACGGGACCACTTAGGAAGACTATTGTCTGTGTTCTTGTTACTTAGGTTCTTACTCAGGCATATAAAGGAAAAAAATGTTTTAGACTCTCTTAAGCCACTTTCACATGGGCCGGATCCGGTTTTGCTCAGCTGGGGATCTGTCCGCTGATCTCCTGATGAGCTGAGCAGAGCGATTTGATGACTGGTCCGTGTCCGCTCTGCTTATGCAGAGCGGACATGGACACAGGCTGCTCTGCTCTATGGGTAGTCGGATGTAAACGGACTGGCTGTCCATTTACACCTGACTGCCCTCCGATCCGATCTCACCAGGCGGAGGGGAATGGATCCCCTTCCATTTGTTTTTGCCAGATTGGTTTAGAGGTAGCTGGGTGTAAACAAGTTAATTTACATCTAACTACCCATAGAGGAGAATGGAGGGTCTGTTCGGGTCCACCTGAAAAACAAACAGGCGGACCTGATCGGACCCCTTATGTGAAAGGAGCCTTAAGCTGGCCATAGACGGATTGAAATTTTGCCAGCTCAGCAGGGACCAGTTAAATTTCAATCCATGGGCAGGCTGGTTGTACAAAAGTTAAAGCGGTGTTCCGGCCCAAAAAAAATAATTAAAAGCCAGCAGCTACACATACTGCAGCTGCTGGCTTTTAATAATAGGACACTTACCTGTCCTGGTGTCCCTCGATGTCTGCACCCTAGCTGATGTTTCCATCAGCTCTTGGGTGCTGCTGCCGCCATTGCGGGTAAGGGAACCCGGCAGTGTAGCCTTTTGGCTTTGCGCCGGGAACCCTACTGCGCATGCACGAGGCCCCACTCCTCTCTCCTATTGGCAAGGCGGCCAGGAGAGGGGGAGGGAGCTCCGCAGTGACGTCACGGGCTGCGGCCCGGACTCCCGGAAGTGGGAAAGGATACCTGTCAAAGACAGGTATCCTGCCCCCCCAAAAGGTGCCAATTGTGGCACTGGAGGGGGAGAGGAATCCGATGAGCGGAAGTTCCACTTTAGGGTGGAACTCCGCTTTAATCCCTTTATTGACTTCTGTATAACCAACCTGTTGGAAAATTCTCCATCAGTGTCGTTGGCTATAGCTGGAAGTTCTGATGAGTGTACAGTATATTGACGGCGGGGAAGCCTCTTAACTGTCAGAATACAATAGCTCCACGGGAGAGATTCCCTCATCCACATTGAATGTGTGGATGGGGAAATCCGTTAACTTTCTTTTCTTCAACATGCTAGTTGAACAAAAGAAAATGTATCATGTATAGCCTGCCTTTATATATTTCTTCTACGCCATGTTCTGTGCTGTCCAGACTTTTCTCTTTATATTTTTTTCCCTCTGATCTTTTTTAATGGATCTTGCTAAGAATATATATATATATATATATATATATATATATATATATATATATATATATAGTGGGGAAAAAAAGTATTTAGTCAGCCACCAATTGTGCAAGTTCTCCCACTTAAAAAGATGAGAGAGGCCTGTAATTGTCATCATAGGTATACCTCAACTATGAGAGACAAAATGTGGAAACAAATCCAGACAATCACATTGTCTGATTTGGAAAGATTTTTTTTTTTTGCAAATTATGCTGGAAAATAAGTATTTGGTCACCTACAAACAAGCAAGATTTCTGGCTCTCACAGACCTGTATCTTCTTCTTTAAGAGGCTCCTCTGTCCTCCACTCATTACCTGTATTAATGGCACCTGTTTGAACTTGTTATCAGTATAAAAGACACCTGTCCACAACCTCAAACAGTCACAATCCAAACTAGACTATGGTGAAGACCAAAGAGCTGTTGAAGGACACCAGAATCACAATTGTAGACCTGCACCAGGCTGGGAAGACTGAATCTGCAAAAGGCAAGCAGCTTGGTGTGAAGAAATCAACTGTGGGAGCAATAATTAGAAAATGGAAGACATACAAGACCACTGATAATCTCCCTCGATCTGGGGCTCCACGCAAGATCTCACCCCGTGGGGTCAAAATGATCACAAGAACGGTGAGCAAAAATCCCAGAACCACACGGGGGGACCTAGTGAATGACCTGCAGAGAGTTGGGACCAACGTAACAAAGGCTACAATCAGTAACACACTACGCCACCAGGGACTCAGATTCTGCAGTTCCAGACGTGTCCCCCTGCTTAAGCCAGTACATGTCCGGGCCCGGCTGAGGTTTGCTAGAGAGCATTTGGATGATCCAGAAGAGGATTGGGAGAATGTCATATGGTCAGATGAAACCAAAGTAGAACTGTTTGGTAGAAACACAACTCGTCATGTTTGGAGGAGTGAGAATGCTGAGTTGCAACCAAAGAACACCATACCTACTGTGAAGCATGGGGGTGGCAACATCATGCTTTGAGGCTGTTTCTCTGCAAAGGGAACAGGACGACTGATCCGTGTACATGAAAGAATGAATGGGGCCATGTATCGTGAGATTTTGAGTGCAAACCTCCTCCCATCAGCAAGGGCATTGAAGATGAAACATGGCTGGGTCTTTCAGCATGACAATGATCCCAAACACACCGCCCGGGCAACGAAGGAATGGCTTCGTAAGAAGCATTTCAAGGTCCTGGAGTGGCCTAGCCAGTCTCCAGATCTCAACCCCATAGAAAACCTTTGGAGGGAGTTGAAAGTCTGTGTTGCCCAGCGACAGCCCCAAAACATCACTGCTCTAGAGGAGATCTGCATGGAGGAATGGGCCAACATACCAGCAACAGTGTGTGACAACCTTGTGAAGACTTACAGAAAACGTTTGACCTCTGTCATTGCCAACAAAGGATATATAACAAAGTATTGAGATGAACTTTTGATATTGACCAAATACTTATTTTCCACCATAATTTGCAAAAAAAAATCTTTCCAAATCAGACAATGTGATTGTCTGGATTTGTTTCCACATTTTGTCTCTTATAGTTGAGGTATACCTATGATGACAATTACAGGCCTCTCTCATCTTTTTAAGTGGTTAAGTGGGAGAACTTGCACAATTGGTGGCTGACTAAATACTTTGCCCCACTGTATATATATACCGTATTTTTCGGACTATAAGACGCACTTTTTTCCCCCAGAAATATGGGGGAAAATGTCCCTGCGTCTTATGGTCCGAATACATAACAGGGACCCCGCCCCCCGCCGTCGCTGGCACCGCCCCTGCCATCCGCTCACAGCCTCTGGAATCCCCCGACCGCCGCCACTGGCTCCGCCCCCCCGCCGCAGTGTCAGGGGCTTTGCGAATCGAATTAGAGCCGCTTTCTCTCTCTTTCGCTTACAGAAGGGGAGGGGGGGCGGCGGGGGATATCCGCAGCTCTCCTCTCCCTGTCACAGCGCCGCTGCCGAGTTCTCTGGCAAATAGAGCAGCGGCGCTGTGACAGGGAGAGCAGAGCTGCGGGCTGTCTGTATATCCCCCGCCGCCCCCCTTCCCTTTCTTTAAGGAGAAGAGAAAGAGAGAGCGGCTCTAATTGGATTTGCTGGGTCGCCACCCAGCTTCCTGCCCACTGTTTCCCCCCCCCCATGATTGGCCACAGCAGAGGGCCAATCAGAAGACACTGGGAGCATCATGGGAAATGAAGTCCCTGCAGAGTTTATGGCACCAGTTCCCCCAGCATGCAAGCACTCTGCTGGAGGGGAGGGAGGGGGTGTTAGAACTTGAAGAGGAGCAAAAGAGAATACTCTGCTGGGGGGCACCACCAGAGAGCCACGCTGTACCCCGCACCACCAGAGAGCCACGCTGTACCCCGCACCACCAGAGAGTCACGCTGTACCCTGCACCACCAGGGAGCCACGCTGTACCCGCACCGCCAGAGAGCCACGCTGTACCCACACCGCCAAAGAGCCACGCTGTACCCCGCACCACCAGAGGGGCACGCTGTACCCACACTGCCAGAGAGCCACGCTGTACCCACACTGCCAGAGAGCCACGCTGTACCCACACTGCCAGAGAGCCACGCTGTACCCACACCACCAGAGAGCCACGCTGTACCCACACCGCCAGAGAGCCACGCTGTACCCCGCACCACCAGAGAGCCACGCTGTACCCCGCACCACCAGAGAGCCACGCTGTACCCGCACCGCCAGAGAGCCACGCTGTACCCACACCGCCAAAGAGCCACGCTGTACCCCACACCACCAGAGGGGCACGCTGTACCCACACTGCCAGAGAGCCACGCTGTACCCACACTGCCAGAGAGCCACGCTGTACCCACACTGCCAGAAAGCCACGCTGTACCCACACCGCCAGAGAGCCACGCTGTACCCACACCGCCAGAGAGCCACGCTGTACCCACACCACCAGAGAGGGAGCCACACTGTTCCCGCACCACCAGAGAGGGAGCCACACTTTAACCGCTGTACCCGCACCACCAGAGAGGGAGCCACATTGTACCCGCACCACCAGAGAGGGAGAAAGACCGAGCCACTGCCAGGATACAGACATGCTACACTACTGACTAGAGTCACCCCAGGCAACCCAGAGTAAGCGAACGTCCAGCCAGAGGGATCACTGTTGCGATTTCGCTGGGTCTGGTAAGAGGGCCTGTTGGCCATTATCCATTACTATTCCCAGGGACTGAGCCATTAGGAAGTGCCTAACCTGATATCCTCTAGGCCTTATTGACCGCCACAACGTCCCTCTCTGTCCTCTTCCCACGGCGTCCCCTCTGTCCTCTTCCCACTGCGTCCCCTCTGTCCTCTTCCCACGGCGTCCTTCTCCCAGGGCGTTACTCTGTCCTCTTCCCAGGGCGTTACTCTGTCCTCTTCCCAGGGTGTCCCTTTGTCCTTCACCCACAGCAACCCTCTGTCCTCTTCCCACAGCGTCCCCTCTGTCCTCTTCCCATGAAGATGACAGGGCGGGCCTTGACAGGAAGGGGTGGGTCGTATTTAAATTAGGGGGTGCGCAAGTTTAGTCAGGCCTAGGGCAGCACAAAACCTAAATACACCACTGATGGCATGGTCACTCTGCGTTTACTGTGGCATGGTCACTCTGCGTTTACTGTGGCATGGTCACTCTGCGTTTACTGTGGCATGGTCCCTCTGCGTTTACTGTGGCATGGTCCCTCTGTGTTTACTATGGCATGGTCCTTCTGTGTTTACTATGGCATGGTCCCTCTGCGTTTACTATGGCAATGGTCAGGCTGCATTTAATGGGCACTGGAAAATATTTTAGTACACAATTTGGTTCAGAATATTTTTTTTCTTGTTTTCCTCTTCTAAAACCTAGGTGCGTCTTATGGTCAGGTGCGTCTTATGGTACGAAAAATACGGTATATATTAAAATGTGGCACAAGTAATTTTAAGGGGGTTATAGGTAACACAAATGTGGGAGTATTGATTTGTAAAGAAGCTGTATAGCAGTGATCTCTAGCAGTCACATGTTATGTGTCTCCAGGCTGTCTCCTGTAGCATGTCCCCAGTCTCCAACACTGTCTGCAGTCTGTGACCATCTCTTGTAGCATTTTCTATGTCTTTGGTGAGCTGCAACATGGTACATTTTTGGTTTCGGGTTTAATAGCGTTTTAAAAATAAATATTTAATATTGCTGGTTATTTTTTAAGTGCTTTTTACTTTCTTAAAAACCCCTACATGTTCTGTATACTTTGTGATGTTTAGGAGGGGGCGGGAGAGTAATGGTTAACATTATTAACCTGTATTGGGTTCACAGTTATTCATTATAAGCTGTAAAGCTGTCCTAACAAAGGGTTAACATTTTGGAAACCTGAAGGATAGTTGAATCTGTCCCTCATTGACAAAGACAGTTGGGACTGTCCAGAAGTTCTAAAGCCGGCGATACAAGGATCAAAATTTGGCAGGTTCAGCATGGACTGGCCGAATTGCGATCCATGTTTCGGCACCCTGGTTGTACAGAATTCGATCTATTGATCGACTTCTGAAACACCACCCTGTTGTTTTTTTTCAAAATGATTAGTGAGGCTGGCTATAGCTAGCAACGCTGATTGTTGTGTTCTGATGGCAGGGAAGGCTCCCAACTGTGAGAACAAAATAGCACAGTGGGAGTGAGTCCCCCATCCATATTAAATGGTCTGGGGAATTGGAAAATGTTTGGTGGTACATTTTTTTTTTCATTCAAACTGCTGGCTGAACGAAAAAAGATGTATAACGTATGGCCTGCCTTAGAATCAGCCATGACACCTTCTCCTTAGAAACATCTAAAAGGTAAGAAATATATATTTTTTCATTTTTAAGTATGCTGTGTGAATGAGAATGCATACTGTAAATACAGTGGGTATAGAAAAGAATCACCCCTCTTTAAAATAATCACACCTTAAATGCACCTTGAAGATTCTGAGGCCACATGGAAAAAGGCATTATGGTTGGAGAAGACTAAACTTCAATTATTTGGCCTCAACACCAAATGATATGTCTGACGGAAATCCAATACAGCTCACCATCCAAATAACACCATTCCTACAGTTAAGCGTCCAGGCTGTAATATCCTGTTATGGGGGTTTTTCTTGCAGCAGGGACTGGAGGACTTGTCAGGATAGAAAGAAAAATGGGTGGGGTAAAATACCGTCAAATTCTTGAGGAAAATTTGCTTCCCTCTGCCAGAAAGTTGTCAATAGGAAGAAGGTTTACCTTCCAACATGACAATGACCCAAAGCACACAGCAAATATGACCACACAGTGGTTGTAGAAGAAAAAGGTGAATGTCCTTGCATGGCTTAGTCAGAGGCCAGACTTAAACCCCATTGAAAATCGGTGGAATGATTTGAAGACTGCAGTCCACAAACTGTTACCATCAAATTTACCTGAACTTGAGCAGTTTTGCATAGAAGAGTGGGCAAATATTGCAAAGTCTAGAAGTGCAAAGTTAGTAGAGACATATCCCAACAGACTAAAGGCTGTAATCAAAGCAAAAGGTGGTTCAACAAAATACTGACATTAAGGGGGGTGATCCTTTTTCCAACTCAGTGACTCTGTTTTTTTCCCTGACATGTTGGTGTTACGTCTTTCACTTGGATGTTATACGTTGCACTAGTAAATACATCTGGATAAAACAACAACTGTGTCTGTCTTCATTTCAGGTTGCAAAGCAACAAAATGTGATTATTTTTTGAATATACCCACTGTATATAGCTGGGTTTTCTCAAATTTGACTATAAGCCCTGGTTCACACTGCTGCGTTTTGACATGCGATTTGACATCGTCATCGTCCTAATCAGTGCGACGCAGCATCTGCGGCATGCCACCGATTTCAAAAAGAAGTTTCTGTACTACTTTTTGCAATTTCGGGCCACGATTTACATTGAAATCTGTGCAGAAACCTGCACAGATGTCTCTGTAATCGCGGCCGAAATCGGCACTGCCAGCGGAAGTGAAATCGTGCGAGTTCAGCTGAACTCGCACGGCTTCATTCCCGCAGCCCAGTGAGAACCTGGGCTAAGAGTGGAAATACACTTCAAGTTTTCTGAATTGGGATCTACACCATTATCTCTCTACAAATCTACATTGATAATAGTGAAAATGTTTACTCCATCAGTATAGCTGTTATAAGTATGATAAAGGTATTAGTGATCAGATCCTGAGAATGTACAACACGAGATGAATCCAAGGCTGAGTGCTGCCTAGTTAAATCTAGACGGAGGAGATATTTTCTGAGAAAATATACAATGGATCCCCCCCACTGAAAATATACACAAACACTCTGACCCGGGCATCGTTCTATGCCAAAGTACACAGAACACCACACTGAGTTGCTCTTCTTTACTGTACACCATACACTCCTACACACATGTACAGTCATCTGTAGAAAAACTTCAGGAAGTGTAAATCGGAACTCCAGGCAAATAGCTAAATACACAAATGATATACATAGAAGAGAGTTGTTTTAGCTACCAAAGAATATTTATTTCTGTCCATACAGTCCTGAGATCTAGACAGCTCTGCCACACAACACAGCCCTGTGTGCTAGGACAGCAGACCCGTATTTTCTCTGCTGCAGTTCAATTAACCCCTTCATGCCGACCTAACACAAATACGCGGCCCCACTGTGAAGCCAACCCTTGTGTTTTCTTTCTCCTTGCAGAGAAAAAAAAAACCTGTGTAAAAAATAAAATAAAATAATAATAAAATAAAACAAAATAGTGCCAGGGTTAAGCTGGATACACACTATCCAATTTTCTGTAGATTTTTTCCTTCAGGTTTACCAAAACCATATAATATGAGGTCAAACCTTAAGAGTTTCAATTTGTATGAAATCAGGCAGGCCCTTGCACTACATGGTTTTGGTAAATCTGAAGGAAATCTGACAACAAAAGTTGGATAGTGTGTATGGGGTCTTATGCCGTGTACACACGACCGTTTTAAATGACGAGAAAAATGTAATTTTTTTAAATGGTCATTAAAAATTATCGTGTGTGGGCTTCAGAACATTTTTCACGACGTGAAAAACGGGCATGAAAAATTTGGAACATGCTCTAATTTTTCACGTTGTTTTTTACATCGTCGTTTTTCTCGTCATGAAAAACGGCCGTGTGTAGGCTTTAACGACGTGAAAAAAATGCGCATGCTCAGAATCAAGTATGAGACGGGAGCGCTCGTTCTGGTAAAACGCGTTCGTAATGGAGATAGCACATTCGTCACGCTGTAACGGACTGAAAAGCACGAGGCTGAAAAGCGCGAATCGTCTCTCACCAAACTTTACTAACATGAAGGGTGGCGCCATCCGAATGGAACTTCCCCTTTATAGTGCCGTCGTACGCATTGTACGTCACCTCGCTTTACTCGAACATTTTTTTCCACGATAGTGTGTAGGCAAGGCAGGCTTGAGAGGAAACACGTCGAGAAAAATGCAGTTTTATTCAATGACATTAAAAACGGTCATGTGTATGCGGCATAAGTGTTTGGGTCAAGGTCAAGGACAGTTTTTTTTTCTTTTTTAATTAGTATCAGTGTCAGTTAATGTCAGTGTGTTTAGGTAGGATAAGGATGCTAGTATTTTTTTACTATTGCCATGTACATTTGTTTGTGTTTGTTTTTCCTTTTTTTTTCCTTTCCCTCAGGCCCGGTTCACATAGGGGCGACTCGTCAGGCGACTCGGTCGCCTGACGAGTCGCGTCCCGCTCTGTACTATGGAACCGTTCTAATAGAAGCGACTCGGGTCTCTCCGACTTAGAAAAAGGTTCCTGTACTTCTTTTGGGGGCGACACAGGGCGACTTGCATTGACTTCTATACAGAAGTCATTATGCAAATCGCCTCAGGCGGGCTTCTCAAGTCATCTTGAGATCGCGCCGCCGAGTCGCCCCCAAAGTCGTGCCGCCCCTGTGTGAACCGGGCCTAAAGGATTGTGTTTTTCTTTTTTTTTTTTTTTTTTAACATTCTGTTAAAACTTTTGTGAATTAGTACTGCTGGAACCTTAAAGAAGGGGGCACACCCCAAAAGCTTGTCCTGAAAAATGGTATATTAGTGCAAATAAAAAAAAGTATCACGGACAGTACTCAATTTTCTCTGTCACAAGTGCACTAATACGGCTACAATGACCTGTTTCTGGACTGTACTATGGGTACATACAACAACTAACATACACATATTTGGTATCGCTGCAATCATCAGGAGCAGGAGAATTAAATTTGGGTTGTTCTTTGGTGGAAGGTAATGGTAGTATCAAGAAATATACAGCTTAGTTTAAAAAAATAAAAGTTTTTTATTTTTTTACTATTTTGGGCCAGTTTTCCTTTGATAATAAAAAAAAAACAAGGAGGTATCCATTACTATTTACCACCAAATGAAAGCCCAATTTGTCCTGAAAAAAAACCGTATAATCCACCTGGATACACAAGGTAGCTCTGATGATATGTATGGTTTTACTAACACATGTCAAAGTTGCAAAGTTGTGCTTAGGCATTTAGATGTGTTTTACCCTTCTGCCGCGTACACACGACCGTTTTTCATGACGAGAAAAATTCAATTTTTTAGATTGGTCGTGAAAAATGATCGTGTGTAGGCTCCATAGCATTTTCCGCGACGAGAAAACTGCCCGAAAAAAAATTAGAACCTGCTCTATTTTTTCTCGTCGTTTTTCACGTCGTTCTTTTTCACGTCGTGAAAAGCGGTCGTGTGTACACTTTTACGAGTGGAAAAAAACGCGCATGCTCAGAATCAAGTATGAGACTGGTAAAACTAGCGTTCAGAATGGAGATAGCACATTCATCACGCTGTAACGGACTTATAACTATTGCATCTTTGTATTAATTGTATAGTCCCTTGTTTGCTACAGGCCTAACAGGACTGATGAGCACAAGGCTGAAAGCGCGAATCGTCTCTCACCAAACTTTACTAACACGAGGATCAGCAAATGCAGCCCAAAGGGTGGCGCCATTTGATTGGAGCTTCCCCTTTATAGTGCCGTTGTACGTGTTGTACTTCACCGCGCTTTGCTCAAGCGTTTTATTTCATGAACGTGTGTATGCAAGACAGGCTTGAGAGGAATCACGACGAGAAAAACTTATTTTTTTTGAATGACATGAATAACGGTCGTGTGTATGCGGCATTAGGCGTGAAGTGGTTAAGCAGGGCATACACACAAAGCTGGTTGAAGAAAAAAATTACAGATCCCCACATCAACACAAAAGATGTAGATGAAGGGATCTCTCCCACTGATCTCTTATATTCTGACAGCAGGGACTCCCCCTTCATCCCGGTCAGAATACACAGATCCGCACTGCAGCAATTGGCTGCATGCTCTGATCGAATGCTAATTACTCTTTCGTCCATTTACCGACACAGCCTCTCTATTGACAAAGTGGGTATTATCCGTTAATTAGGAGTGACTAGGCAGAAAAACTTGTAAAAAGTGTTGCATCACACCTTCTACAGTCCCGCCCAGGGGGCGGACCCCCGGGTATATCCTCTCAGTCTGCATCTCGCAGATCAGTTTTTTTCTGTCTAGCAAGGAGTAGGACATGGCTCCCTTCGGGCCCATTGGTCCGGGGGAAAAAAGATATATATATATATATATATTTTTGCTGCATTTGTTGTTTCCTGCGATCTTCGATCAACTGCCGACTGGGTGACAGGCTGGATCCTCGATCCTTGTAGTCTCCCCAGTTTCGGCCATCGAGCGTGTGCCGACCCTAGCTACGCGCTGGGTTTTCCACGACATGCCCGTCGCTCCACGGGTGGCCGGTGAGCCTACGCTCCAGGGCCTGCATCGGACCGCTCAGCTTCGGCTGACCTTACGGCCGAGTCGCAGTAGCCTGGCCGGTGAGCTTACGCTCCAAGGCTTGCATCGGACCGCTCAGCTTCGGCTGACCTTACGGCCGGGTCGCAGCAGCCTGGCCGGTGAGCCTACGCTCCAAGGCTTGCATCGGACCGCTCAGCTTCGGCTGACCTTACGGCCGAGTCGCAGCAGCCTGTCCGGTGAGCGTCACGCTCCAGGGCATACATATGATCGTCCCTTTTTGGGTCCAATCACAGCATGCCTGGCCAACAGTCACCTTCCGTGCGCGGACGATGATCTGTTTGGAATGTCTTCCAGCATAATACAAGCAGGATAGGTAAGTAAAACTCCCCTGCCTCGGCTGGGTGATTTAGCTGGACATTCCTGGAGAGATCAAGTAAGTGGTTGTGGCCCCTTTCTTCCCTCTCTCCCTGCCTTTCCCTCCTCCCTGGGCTTTTAGCTAAAGGTTGCTGGGTGCTGGGGGTCACCTAAGGGGTTCCACTGGAGCGGGGCTGGCTGTAACTAACATTTAAAAGAAATGTAATTTCTGCTTACCTGTGTGTGTGCTTCCTCCTCCATGCTGTCGGCAGCCATTTTGAGGTGGTCCATACCGAGTTCGGCGTCTTGTGACTGCCCGGCGGCCATCTTCCTGTGGTTCGGCCACACCCACTGACCCCTATCAGCTGATCGGCGGCCATGTTTGTCCACCCTGTATGTATATATTGCCATTCGGCGGCCATCTTTTTGTGGGCTACGGCTGCTTGACCTCTATCTTCGGCTCCGCAGCCATTTTCTTAGAGCCCACATTATCTTCCATACAGACGTTTTTGGCAGCCATTTTGCGAGAGCCTCCGGCCTCTAGGGTGCATTACACTGGCGCAAAAATTCACACAGGAAGTGCTGATAAAAGAAGCAGACTGACACAGCAGCAGTGGGACAGCATCACAGGCGCAGCACACGGCAGCATAGCAGTACCGGTCCAGGGTGGTGAGTCCTCTGGGTAACCCAGCATCTCAGCAGCGCAGGAGGGTGACCTATTGATATCTTGCCTGGAGCCCTGTGAGTGTCAGCGTGTGGTCAGCATGGCATCTGAGCCAGATGTCTTCTCCCCTGAAACACCAGATTTAGCAGCTGGTGCCCCTGAGGTGTCTATGAACGCTATGACGGCAATCCTAGAGGCGTTTGCTGCCAGGGTGGAAGCAGCACACGGGAATACAGGGGGTAGTAAACGCCCCGTCCCCTGCAAGCTTCTGGGGATAATTCTGATGCAGAACCAGGTCCAGCTACGGCTCCGGGCCCAGATTCTGACGCATCAGAGACTGCAGACCGTGACCGGACAGTGAGGATGACTCCAAGTCCAGGTCAGTACGCGAGACGGCTTGGTATCTGACCTTATTACTGCAGTGCGGGATACGCTAAAGTTGGAAAATACTGCAGAAGCAGCAGAGACTCCGGTCCACTTGGGTTTCATAGACCTGCCCGCACTGCTAAGGTGTTCCCTTGTGTGTCTTTTGATAAACTCTTATACAAGGAATGGGAGATCCCACTGAGGGTCTTTACAGCCCCAAAGAGGTTTGCGGTACGGTACCCCTTTGAGGAGAGTTTTCTGAAGAGATGGACCTCTCCCCCTATAGTGGACCCTTCAGTGTCCAGACTTAATAGAGCCACCACAATTCCTGTAGAAGGGGCTCCTGTTTTCAAGGACCCTGTGGATAAGAAGGCTGAAGCACTCTCTTGCTACCTATACTCAGTGGTAGGCTCGGCAGTACGCCCGGCATTGGCGGGGGCCCTAGTGTCTCACACACTTACTGAATGGGCAAGATTGCTACTCCAGGGGTTAAGGAGCGAGATGCTCCTCCTGATGAAATAACATTGGGCGACCTGTTGGTCCAGGGCCTTAGGTTTGTCTGCGAGTCAGACATGGATACTATTCCCCTGCTGTCTAAAGCTTCGGTTTATGCAGTAGCAATACGCCGCCTGATCTGGCTAAAAGGCTGGTCTGCGGACCAGACTTCCAAGAAAGCCCTGTTGGATCTGCCTTTTAAGGGCGACAGACTTTTTGGGGCTTCTCTGGATGACATCATCAAGGATGCCACAGGAGGTAAAAGCACTTTGCTTCCCCAAATTAGCAAGGGTAAGGGGCCACGCCAAGGGCAAGGGCCCTCCTTTACTACACGCAAGCGTTTTTTTCATCCCCCTAGGGCGACAGGGAAAAGACCCCAGGCCGATAAAGCGCCTGCCCAAGGACAAAAGCGTCCTTGGTCCCGCATACTCAATAAGCCTGCGGACAAATTTGCGTCCGCATGAAGGTCCACCCCCCACCCAGCTCTCGGGTGGGGGGACGTCTTCGCAAATTCACGACTCAGTGGACAGCCCTAATCTCCGACAGGCGGGTTTGCGAAGTAATCTCCTCAGGCTACAAGATAGAGTTTCTCTCTTGTCCACCGGACAGATTCAACACCTCCAATCTCCAGCTACTACCGACCCGTCTGGAGGCCCTGTAGGGGGCAGTCCAGGGTCTACTGGAACGCGGGGTAGTTATTCCAGTTTCGGAACTGGAACAGGGTTTTTACTCAAATCTGTTCATTGTGCCGAAGAAGGAGGTGGTTCGTCCAATCTTGGATCTCAGAGCCCTCAATTGCTTTGTGAAGGTACAAAGATTTCGGATGGAGTCGGTTTGATCTGTAGTCACGGCTCTCCATCCAGGGGACTTTCTGGCCTCCTCGGACATCAAGGACGCATACCTGCATGTCCCCATATACTCCAGACACCAGAGGTTTCTGCGATTTGCTATCGGGAAGGACCACTACCAGTTTGTGGCCCTCCCGTTTGGCCTTGCCTCAGCACCCAGGACGTTCACCAAGGTGCTCGCTCCCATTTTGCCACTTCTAAGACAGCGGGGGATCGCTATCATGGGCTACTTGGACGACCTTCTACTGAAGGCCCCTTCAAGCTCAGAATTAGAGGTAAGCGTGTCTATTACCTGTCAGATACTAAACACGCAAAAGTCAGTATTGGTGCCCACTCAACGCCTAGTGTACCTGGGGTTGATTCTGGATTCCTCAAGGGAAAAGGTATTCCTCCCTGTGGAGAAGTTGCAGACCCTCCGGGCTGCAGTACGGCAGCTGACTTCCAGGAATTGGTCGTCACTCCGTTTTGGCATGCGAGTGTTGGGCCTCATGGTAGCCTTCGAGGCGGTCCCATATGCTCAATACCACACTCAAGTGTTACAGAAGGAAGTTTTGTCCAGATGGAACAGATGCCCTTCATCTCTGGATTATCAAATCCGAGTGAGCCACCTAGTCAAGAGATCCCTGGTATGGTGGCTGAAAGCACTGGCTCTAATGGCCGGGAAGTCATTTCTTCCGGTTTACTGGATAGTGATCACGACGGACGCCAGCCTTACAGGTTGGGGGGGAGTCTGGGGTGTTCAGTCGGCGCAAGGTCGCTGGACCCCAGAGGAAGCCCTCCTGCCGATCAATGTCCTGGAAATCCGGGCGATCAGGCTGTGCCTCTTCAAATGGTCTCAGAGGCTGCAAGGGCGCCCAGTCAGGATCCAGTCAGACAACGCCACAGCAGTGGCATATGTCAATCATCAAGGAGGAACAAGAAGCTCAGCTGCAGCATCGGAGGTCGCTTGCATCCTGAAGTGGGCAGAGAGGAGCGTACCGGCACTGTCGGCCGGGTACATTCCGGGTGTGGAAAACTGGCAGGCGGACTACCTGAGCCGCCAGATGCTGGACCAGGGAGAATGGTCCTTACACCCAGAGGTGCTCCAACTCCTCTGCCAAAGATGGGGCACACCAGACGTAGATCTTCTGGCTTCCCGACTCAATCGGAAGGTATTGAGGTTTGTGGCCCGGTTAAGAGACCCATGGGCAGACAGAACGGACGCGTTGGTGGCATCGTGGGGTCAGTATCGGCTAATCTATGCCTTCCCTCCCTTAAGGCTTCTTCCTCTTCTGCTCCGCAGAGTGGAGGCAGAGGGAATTCCAATGATTCTAATCGCTCCAGATTGGCCTCAGCGTCCTTGGTACGCCGATCTAGTACGTCTGGTAGCAGACGTCCCCTGGCGCCTACCACTACGGAAGGTCCCATACTCCATCCTGCTTTACAGTCATTGGCTTTAACGGCATGGCTGTTGAGAACCAGGTACTGAGAGACCGAGGCCTGTCAGATTCAGTAATCTCTACTATGAGAAGTGCTCGAAAATTGTCCTCTAGGAAGGTTTATCACCGCACTTGGAAGGCCTACATCTCCATGTGTGAGGAAATGAGATGGCATCCGCGTACCTATTTGGTTTCCAGAATCCTGCTGTTTTTAGAGCATGGGGTGGACCAAAGGGCTTGCCCTAAGTACGATTAAGGGACAGATATCTGCCCTGGCTGTCTTTTTTCAGCGACCCCTGGCGGCTCACTCTCTCGTGAGCAAATTTGTGCAGGGGGTTTGACATGTGGCCCCTCCGGTCCGTCCCCCGCTACCTCCGTGGGACTTGAACCTGGTCCTCTCGGTGCTTCAGAAGGCACCGTTTGAGAATATTAGAGATATTCCCCTGTTGACACTTTCTCAGAAAGTGGTCTTCCTGGTGGCTGTTACGTCAGTTAGACGAGTCTCTGAGCTGGCAGCCTTGTCCTGCAAGGCTCCCTATTTGATTTTCCACAAGGATAAGGTGGTGCTGCGGCGCAGCCTTCCTTTCTTCCGAAAGTCGTTTCGGCTTTTCATCTCAACAAAGACATTGTACTTCCATCCTTGTGTCCTCATCTGTCGAATCCTAAGGAGTCGGCGTCGCATTCCTTGGACGTTGTCCGAGCTTTGAGAGTATACCTATCTGCTCTGTTCCGGAAGTCAGACTCACTGTTTGTTTCGGTGGCTGGTCCCTAGAAGGGCCAAGCAGTCTCGTCGGCCACCATCTCTAGGTGGATCCGACAGATAGTAATCCAGACTTACGTCTTAAAGGGTCAAGCGCCCCCCCTTTCCGGTCACAGCGCAATCGACCAGGGCAATAGGTGCCTCTTGGGCTTTCCGACATCAAGCGTCTGTTTCCCAATTATGTAAAGTGGCGACTTGGTCGTCCGCTCACACTTTCACAAAATTCTACAAAGTTGATGTAGATGCATCTTCGGATGCCTCTTTCGGCCGCAAGGTTTTGCAAGCGGCTGTTTAGAATTGCAACTCCTCCGTTGGAGTGCTGTTTTGTGTTTGGGGTGAAGTTTATTTTTATAATGTTACCACCCCACATTTTTTCTCTGACACTGCTTTGGGACGTTCCACTTTTTCAATAGAGAGGCTGTGTCGGTCCATGGACGAAAGAGTAAATAGGATTTTTGTACTCACCGTAAAATCCTTTTCTCTGAGTCCATGGACCGACACAGCACCCACCCCTCCTTTTAAGTTTGTACTGCTTTTTGACGAACTGATCTGCGAGATGCAGACTGAGAGGATATACCCGGGGGTCCGCCCCCTGGGCGGGACTGTAGAAGGTGTGATGCAACACTTTTTACAAGTTTTTCTGCCTAGTCACTCCTAATTAACGGATAATACCCACTTTGTCAATAGAGAGGCTGTGTCGGTCCATGGACTCAGAGAAAAGGATTTTACGGTGAGTACAAAAATCCTATTTTTCCAGCAGGACTGTTAAACAGAAGCTGGTCTAATGACTGCCTGAATTTCAGTACGTGTATTCCCAGCTTTGCACTCATAGGTCTTGTCCCTCCCCAAGCCTGTGACTGGACATTGAAAAGAGAAGTAGCTGATAAAACAATGCTCTCTCCTCCTATCAGAATTTTCTTTGGTTTGATGCCAAAAGGGTGACTCTGCCGCTAGTGACCAATCGCCAGCAGCAAACTGTCTTCCACTTACCTCTATAGAATCGCTCACTCACTGGCCCTGAACACTGCTGAATCCCGACTAGCTATAGGAGCAACATCTCACTGCCTCACTTAGCAAGGGAGCAATTCCATAGATACAGACAGACAGCCTTTTAACGATTTTGCCTCTGGCAATTTGTCGGAGTGTCAAATAGAATGCCTATTAGAAAAAACTATTATCACTTGGAAGTCTTTTTAAAGCGTTAATTGGTTAAGAGTATCCAACAGAACCAGCATGTTTCGGGGAAAAACCTCCCCTTCTTCAGGGCTAACATGCAAAAGAACAATAAAAAGTGAAATATACCATGATTAGCGCATATAATCAATGTAGTGATATATGTTCATAAAATCCACATAACAATATAATATATACAGTATTATCCCTGAAAGTTAACAAATACTATGACAGTAAAGTCTAATAATATGTTTTTTAACTATAGGCTGAACATAAATATGGATCATATTGAATATAAGGTATTTATACAAATATTGATTCACCTTGATTGGCAAAATCACCACCATGTTTTTGACATGGAGATAGTATGGATACTATACACCAATCAGCCATAACATTATCACACTGACAGGTAAAGTAAATAACATTGATTACAGTGGCGGTGCATCCATAGAGGGTGCCGGAGTGCCGCCCCCTCTCGCTCCTGCACCGCCACTGAAAGACAATGCACAGATTCATGCATTGCATGAATCTGTGTATTGTCGCCACTGCCGCCCACTATTCAGAGCGCCGGCCATCTGAATTAGAGCGGTGGCCGGCGGTGGGTGTGTTTTGGAAGTGTCTATCAGAGCCAGCGGCTCTGATAGGCTTTCCGATTACAGCCCTCAGGCTGTAATCGGCTTCCAAATAGTTGACCAGGGGACGCACTGGGGGTGCGTTCCTTGGTCAACACTGACGCGCATCTCAGCCAATCAGGTTCACCGGATCTGGTTACCAGTAACCTGATTGGCTGAAGCGACATCCAGGGCGGGAGAAGACATCAAGGGATCATGGAGGATCCGAGGATGGCTGACCGAAAAGGTAAGTGCCAGGCGGGGGGGGGGGGGGGGCAATCTGGTGGCATTTTAGGGGCAAAAGGGTGGCAATTGATGAGCACAGTGGCGACAATGGCATGGCCCAGTGGCTGGGTTTGGCATGGCACAGTGGCTGGGTTTGGCATGGCACAGTGGCGACAATGGCATGGCACTGTGGCTGCGTTTGGCATGGCACAGTGGCGACAATTGATGGGCACAGTGGCGACAATGGCATGGCACAGTGGCTGCATTTGGCATGGCACAGTGGCGACAATTGATGGCACAGTGGCTGCATTTGGCATGGCACAGTGGCAACAATTGATGGGCACAGTGGCGACAATGGCATGGCACAGTGGCGACAATTGATGGCATGGCACAGTGGCGACAATTGATGGCACAGTGGCTGCGTTTGATGGCATGGCACTGTGGCGACAATTGATGGGCACAGTGGCTGCGTTTGATGGCATGGCACAGTGGCTGCGTTTGATGGCATGGCACAGTGGCGACAATTTTAGGGCACAGTGGCGACAATTTTATGGCACAGTGGCTGCGTTTGATGGACACAGTGGCGGCAATTGATGGGCGCAGTGGCGGCAATTGATGGGCACAGTGAGGCTGCAATTGATGTTTTTGTTTTTTTTGTTTGTTTGCGCCCCCCCAAAAAATTTTGAGCACCAGCCGCCACTGATTGATTATCTTGTGATGTGGCATCTGAAAGTGGGTAGAATATATTAGCAAGCAAATTGAAGTTAATGTGCTGAAAGCAGAAAAAATGGTGTTTAAGGATTTGAGTGACTTTGACAAGAGCCAAATTCCAATAGCTAGACAACGGGTCAGAGCAACTCCAAAACTGCAACTCTTGTGGGATGTTTCTGGTCTGCAGTGGTCAGGCCCTACCACAAATGGTCCAAGAAAAGAAAAACCAGAGAAACTGCAACAAGGTCATGGGTAGCCAGAGCTCATTTATGCACATGGGGACCGAAGGCTTGTCTGAGTAATCCGAACCAATAGGAGAGCTACTGTAGCTCAAATTGCTGGTCAATGCTGGTTCCAACAAAAGGGTGTTAGAACACACAGTGTATCGCATTTTGTTATATATGAGGCTGCGTATCAGCAGACCAGTCAGGGTGCTCATGCTTTTACCCTTGTCCACAACCAAAATCGCCTACAATGGGCCCATGAGCATTAGAACTGGACCACCAAGCAATGGAAGAAGGTGGCTTGGTCTGATAAATTCAAGAATGGTTTTAGGAACGCAACAACGTTTGAGGTGTTGACTTTGCCTTAAATTCTCCAGACCTCAATCCAATCGAGCATCTGTTTGATGTGCTGGAAAAACAAGTCCAATCCCTAGAGGCCCCCACCTCACAGCCTACAGGACTTAAAAAATCTGCTACTGGCGCCAGATACCACAGCATACCTTCAGAGGTCTAACGGAGTTCTTATGGCTGATCTGTGTATATTATATAATGTTCTATCGTTTTTGTGGACATATTACTACAATTTTGAATGCACTCCTTTTAACGAAACTGCTCTCCTCCCTAAGACCAGCAAAGGAAACAAACTCCTGACGCTCGATACATGTGTAAAAATGATGTCTGAAAGAATGCGCTCTGCTTATACTCTATTCAGGTGCAGGCTTAGCATCAAAATGTATTTTTTATTAATTTCAAATATTTTATATCAATGTATAACAAAATGGGAATTCCCCTTAAAAATTAACGACAACACTGGTCTGGTAAAACAGGTACAAGTAGATATTTTTGAACAGATGTCAGAACACAGGAAGTTTTGGATATGCCTTGTTTTTACTTTAGTGTTTTTAGTTTTGTGCTAAATACAAGGTAAGGCTGCTTTCCCACTGCTCCTTTGTAAAAACGTGGTAAAAATCCATATACAGTATGTTTCTGCCACATCTTTGCCACATTTTTGCTGCATTTCCGGTGTGTTTTGCACCTTCGAAAAAAGGATGTGACTCAAAAAACACACCAAAAAACTCGATTTTCCCTGACTGGTGGGGATGCGATCATGTGAAGCTTCCCTTGGGTTCCAACTGAGACTGAGTTTGGATCTGAACCCAGCCCATCTCTACTAACGAGTGTGAAAGGTACCCCCACACAGGTAACACAGACACCTTAACAAACATCATGGAATGGGTTAATTGTCCAAAAACAGGATGGGAGGTGTGAAAGTTGTGGAATTGCCCCATCCTAATTACATAAGCCCATTTTGGTTGCCAGAAAGTATGCATAGGTGTTAATTCATTGATTTAAATGGCTTATGCGACATACACACGGTCAGAATTTCCGAGGAAAAAAGTCAGACGGAATTTTTTCATCGGATATTTCGACCGTGTGTGTGCCCCATCGGACTTTTTCCATCTGAAATTCCGACGGAGTTAGAAAGAGAAAGAGAACGGAAATTCTGTAAAGCCGTGTACACACGATAGGTTTTACCGATGAAAACAGTCCGATGGACTTTTTTCATCGGACAAACCGATCGTGTATGGGCCCCATCGGTCTTTTTTCCATCAGTGTTTAAAAATAGAACATGTTTTAAATTTATCCAATGGTTAAAAAAACGATAGCAAATTACTATCGTTTGTGGGGAACTCCATCGGATAAAAAACCCAAGCATGCTCAGAATCAAGTCGACGCATGCTCAGAAGCATTGAACTTAATTTTTCTCGGCTCATCGGAGTTGAAACGGTCGGTTTTTAGACTGATGGTGTGTAGGCAAGACTGATGGAAGTCAGCTTCATCGGTTTTCCGGTGGAAAAATCCATCGGTTTAATAACCACAGGAAATCCGATCGTGTGTACAGGGCTTTAGTCTGCATGGAACTCCGACGGAGAAAAAACATGCATGCTCAGAATCAAGTCGACGCATGCTCAGAAGCATTGAACTTAATTTTTCTCGGCTCGTCGTATTGCTGTACGTCACCGCGTTCTTGACGGTCGGAATTTGGTGTGACAGTGTGTATGCAAGACAGCTTGAACGAAATTCCGTCTGAAAAATCTGTCGGAGTTTATCCCAACGGAAATTCCGACCGTGTGTACACGGCATTAAGGTGTGCATTGTTTTCAAATCTCTGGGGAAGAAGTGTTAAAAAATCTTTATAGGTATCAACCCCTAAGCCTAGTACAGGGGTAGTCAACCTTGGCCCTCCAGCTGTTTTGAAACTACAAGTCCCATGAGACATTGCAAGATCCTGACAATCACAGGCATGACTCCTAGAGGCAGAGGCATGATGGGATTTGTAGTTTCACCACACCTGGAGTGCCGAGGGTGCCTTCCCCTGGCCTAGAACACACGGGCCAAATGTTGGCCGGTTCAATCGAAAATGTGGGCCAGCTTCAGTGTTGAAGGCTTATGACCGAAAAAGGTTTGCCAACGACTCCCAGGCAGCGTGCTGCGTGTTCTGGCAGGGGGGCCGTCGCCCTGTCAGAACACAATAGCACAGCAGGGAAGATCGCTGTACTAACGTTGGATTGTTAGTACAGTGGCTCCGATCTGAGCTGTCAGTTTTTTTTTCAGTCAACCCACTGGGCCTAGTGGTGTGTACGAGACTTTAGCCAAGTAAATTGAGAAACAGTCAAGGAAAGAACAGAAACACAAGACAACAATAAAAGCATACGTTTGTACTTACAATATGGGTTCATTAATTGTGTTGTCAGGGGTAAGGAGATTGTTGGAACACGTCTTCGCTTAGTTTAATATCTCTTATCTTGTATATGTGAACTATTCAAATACTTATAGAACTACTTGATTTTCAGTTTCGTCCAATTCATAATAAACTGCTTGGGCCCAACAGGGTTTGTTTAAAATGGAAAGATAAGAGAAATATAGAAGAGTTCGAAAAAAGAGATAAGGGAAAGAAAAAGGGACAATGTGAGCAGCTAAGCCTATACTATAAATCAACATTTCTTGCTTCTGTATATATAGAAGTTATTAAAGTAAGGTGACCAGATTTTTAAAATAAAATCCGGGGACATATTTTTTTTACTAGTAATGGCGGAAATCAGGGACTCTTTGCCCATCTCCGCCCCCCTCACAGCCTGTCAAGTCTTACTCTCCGGGCCCCGGCTACTACTGGGAAGATCAATCCACCAGGGAAGGCAAGGAGATAAGCAGGCAGGAGGCTGGCCAGGATTTGAGCCAAGGCAGAAGAACATGCGAGCGGAAGCGGAATGGACATGCACCCGAAACTGAAGAAATATTCCCTCCGCTCCAGCCAGCACATGATCATCAGAAAGGGGCACAGATAATGGGAAAAAAATACACCCCCCTAAGCTAGTAGGAGTGGCGGAGCAGTAGTGTGTAATTCCGATTTTTTTTTTTATTCTGCACTGACTGTCTTTGAAATTGCCCCAGCCCCTGTTCAAATCCAATCTGGGGACAAAACTGGGGACAGACTTGGTCCGGGGACAGTGTCCTCAATCCGGGGACTGTCCCCTGAAACCGGGGATGTCTGGTCACCCTATATTAAAGCGGAGCTCCACCGAAAAGGTGAATCTCCGCTTGTTTACTTCCTCCCCCCCTCCGCTGCCACATTTGGCACCTTCCAGCGGGAGCGTGTACCTGTTAAACACACTTCCTGGAGACCACGAGGTCCCTTGGAAGTTCAGCCCCTTTTCCCTAGCCTCTGGGACATTCACAAAGCATAGCACGCTTTGCGCATTCGCAGTAGGGAACCAGCTGTGAAGCCGCAAGGCTTCACTGCCAGTTTCTCTTACAACGAATGGTGACGGGAGCACCCGAAAGCCGATTGAAAAATCGGCTGGCGTGCCGACATCGCGGGATTTGTAGCTGCTGACTATAATTTTTTGGTGGATGGCTGGAGCTCCTCTTTAAAGTTAGAATCTTTCTAAAATGCAGTGTCCTTGTCACTTCCTTTAGGCAGAAAAGAAAGCACTAACAATGTTATCTTCCTTCTGTAAACAACTAATCTTCTACTCTCCATGTAATGGAGATTGGAGAAGAAAAGAAGACATGTTTGAAGTTCAACTTAGTGATAACCATGGCTCCCTCCATAGATACAGTGCGGGAGTAAGCATAGCCATCAAGGGACGGAAGTGTGTTATTTGCAGAATTTATTCCTTTATTTTTCACCTGGTGATCCAGCCAGTAAATCTGTTATTTTTCAACTCCCTTTAACAGACCAAACAGACCAGCAAAAAAGTGGCTGAAACAAACATTTATCACTGACAGGTGTGCTTACAAATAGTCATCTTTTATTTATTTATGTAAAACCTTTATCCCAAAAGGAAAAAAATATGTTGCTGTAACACCTTAAAAAGTGTTAAGCCTCGCACACGCGATCGGATTATCCGATGGAAATTGTGTGATGACAAGCTGTTGGCGGAAAATCCAACCGTTTGTATGCTCCATCGGACAATTGTTGTCAGATTTTCCACGAACAAATGTGGGATAGCATGCTTTAAAATTGTCCGCCAACAAATGTGTGTTGGCGGATTATCCGATCGCGTGTACACAAGTCCATCGGACAAAACTCCAAAGTACAAACAGGCATGCTCAGAAGCAATGCTCACCATAACACAACATTAGCAGAAGTTGCCCAAAGGGTGGTGCTAAAGAGCTGAAAAACCACCTAGTTTCGTGTTTGTTGGCCGACAATTCTTTGCCCTTTGTATGCAATACAAATTCCTGGCCAACGCCCTTCGGACAAAAGTCCAACGATTTGTCCGCCGAAAATCCGATCATGTGTACAAGGCTTTAGCTGGAGTAAAACTTTAACTTGTTAATCATGTGCATCTAACACTACCCCCTCCGCAGGCTGAGAATGCTGCTGTCCAAATGTGTCTCCATTTCCATCCAAAGAGTGGAGAACGCTAATGCAGCTACCACATTTAAGAATTGGTAAACTGCAATAAATATTTATTTATTTTTTTAGGTTTAGATACGCTTTAAGTAAAAAATTAATTGGAAAAAGTCTGAAAAAAAGAAACCTAATTCAGTCTCTTCATCTAAGGCAGTGGTCTCCAAACTGTGACCCGGGGGCCATTTGCGGCCCTTTACTTGCCTTTATCCTGCCCTTTGGGGCACTGACACGCTATTCTGTCAACTGACACCAACAATGGGGTGCTATTCCTCCCAAAGATACCAACGATGGGGCACTATTCCTCCAACTAATACCAAATGTGCAATAGGACCGTCAGTCCTTCCTGACGAAGCCTCAGGGCGAAACGCGTAGATGCACAAGGGACTCAACTCATACTTTTCAAAATCTTGTATGGTTTTTTATTCTTTGTACATTTGTCTAATTTTTTGTAATAAATACATTTTTGCTATTTCTATTGTTGTTGTGTTGCCTTTAAAGTCCGACCCTTGGTTACTCCTCCTGAGCAGCCTTGCATTTTAATACCAAATGTGGTGATGCTTACTCCCGCTGATACCAGCAAAATATCCACTCGCACTATCCACAGTCTGACCCCTCTAAAGTCTGAAGAACAATACATTGACCCTTTGTTTGAAAAGTTTGGAGACCCCCGACCTAAGGACTGGAAGGCTGTATTATAATATTCTTTTGTCTTTGGGTTTAGATGCTTGTTGGACTGTTTAGTTACCATCTGTTAAAAACTGTGCAGTTAACCTAACTATTTATCTTCCTTCTCAACTGTCCTACCTGAGAAGGATATCTGATCTAATAACTGGTAAACCAGGACCATTACTTCTAAAAAGCCTTTGCCTGTTTTAAACAATGTTTACATTCTGCCAGACATCTCATGACAAAATGGAATGTGCATGGAATCTAGAAACTGAAAAATAATGGGCTGCCGGTAGCACTTTCAATCATAGCTCTGCAAAAACTCAGTAAATTCCACCAAGCTGACATCAAGCAAAGCAAACAAGGCCATATATTAGACTTATGGTAGAAGCATACAAGAAGCCAGATGGACAAGGGAAGTACCTGCATGAGTAAGCTAGAACGGGCAGAAATATCACTTTCATCTGGAATAGATAATAGGAAAATCAGATATGTCCACCAAAAAGGAGAACTGTTGAGAAATCAGCAGATAATTTTGCATTAGGTTCCTATGGCTTTATTTATTTAGTCTGATGTCAGTTGGAATCTTTGAGCTGTTAAATGCTAAGTTCACCTTTTCAAGAAAATTATCTATGCAGCGAAGGGGCCTACACAAAGTGTGGCGCTTTAAAAATGTTGATTAAAGTAATTACCATACCTTAAAGCCCCGTACACACGATCGAAAATTACGTCAAGAAAAGTTCGATGAGAGCTTTTGGTCGGAAATTCCGACCGTGTGAAGTGTGTAGGCTCCATCGGACATTTTCTGTCGGAATTTCCGACAACAAAAATTTGAGAGCTGGTTCTCAAATTTTCCGACAAGAAAAGTTCTGCTCGGAAATTCCGATCGCGTGTAGCCAATTCCGACGCAAAAAAAATCCTACGCACGCTCAGAATCTATTCGACGCATGCTCGGAATCATTGAACTTCATTTTTCTCGGCTCGTCGTAGTGTTGTACGTCACAGCGTTCTTGATGGTCGGAATTTCCGACAACATTTGCGTGATCGTGTGTATGCAACACAAGTTTGAGCCAACATTCGGTTGGAAAAAAATCCACGGTTTTCTTGTCGGAATTTCCGATCGTGTGTAGAGCTGCACGATTAATTGTGAAGAATCGAAATCACGATCTTTTTCCCTTCCCGATCTTGAAAACAGCATGTCACGATCTTTCTAACAAGTGCAGAGAGTTCTCACAGCTGGAAAAACAAAATCCAGGCAGCCTGACAAGTTTTAATGCAACACACGAATAAGTGGAAACAAAGTATCTCTTCGTTCTTTTATCAAAGGAAAGAACTCTGGTGTGTAGATGAAGGAAATGTAACCATTTAAAGACCAAACCTTTTCTGACATTTGTTGCTTACAAGTAAAAAATCATTATTTTCTGCTAGAAAATTACTTGGAACACACAAACATGATACATTTTTTTTTTAGCAGAGACACTAGAGAATAAAATGGTGATTGTTGCAATATTTTATGTCACACCGTATTTGCGCAGCGGTTTTTCAAACGCAATTTAAAAAAATAAAATAAACTTTAATGAATTTAAAAAAAAACAGCAAAGTTAGCCCATTTTTTTTTTGTATAATGTGAAAGAAGATGTTACATCGCGAGAAGCGTGAGAGAATTGTGATCTTTATTCTAAGCAAAAAAGTAGTGATTCTCATTTTATCCAGAATCGTGCAGCTCTACTGCAAGTACAGAAAAATGCTTCCCTGCCAAAAGTCCGGTGAGCTCATAACGTCCTGTTTGAGCTGCCAAAGCTGCTTCTGCTGCATTGAAATCCAAATAATTTTTATTAGCCCAGCCCAAGTTTTCCTCGGCGGACTACAGAACACCTCCCCCTTATGTTAAGGAGATGAGATGAGGATGGGCACCTTTTGCTTTTTTTTTGCTTTTTCACCATGCCATTTTCTGCACCCACAAACACACTGCATGTTTAGATATGTGGGGGTGCCATTAAGAATGAATGGCAGCCATGTGCGTCTGTAAAAGGGCAGCGCATTTGGCTGGGTATAGTTGGGGGTATGGGAACAGGTGTGTTCCCCGCACCTACAACCAGCTGCACAAGTGTGAACCAAGCCTTAAGGGTTTCTAATGCTGGAGACCAGTAAGTGGGCTCCTGATCATGTGATTGGCTGCTCGGCAAGCCTGTCCTACGAGCTCTTTATTGTAAACAGTTACCATGAGCTGTCGGTGACAGCTCATTTACAGGGCTGGGAGCATCGAGTAAGCATGCTCTCAGCAAAGAACAAAGGCACTAGCTGTACGCATATACAGTATGTGCCAGGAAACCCTAAAAGCCTACTGCTGTGCTGCCACATATGTGTGTACAACCAGTGGCTAGGTGCTAAGCAACATTTGTGATAATATGTCATTTTAATGGTTAATACCGGCAAGATTTCCATGTACAAACAAAACATGGACTAATGAGCGATTATACCTTTTTTCCATAGAAAAATAAGAATTCCTTTAAAATATATGTTAGTGGTTATCACTGTTGTCTTCCATTTCTGGGTTTTAGGGGTACAATTTGCATGTAGTTAATATGATCTCCCCATGTATATGTAGGTTACTTCTGGGTTCCCCATGCCTCTCTCTCAATATCCAATCACATACTGGGGGGTTGATTGGGGCTCTTTTGAACTGGCCCCTTAGTGTATGTAGTATGACTGTTTATTCGTAGGCTCCCCAGTGGGACAGGAACAAATGTAAAGCATTATATACTATATTATACTATATCAGTGCTATAAAAAATACTGAAAATAATGACTATAGGTACCATATCTACCTAGGGTTGCCACCTGTCCAGGATTCACCCGGACAATTTGGGTTTGGAATAATTTGTCTGGGTTTCAAACTGCCAAAAACCAGGACACATTATTCAGACTGGAATATAGCCTCCCAGCAGGGTTGCTGCTTCCAGCTGTCTAAGCTGAGAGTGTCTGTTACACTCTTTTTCACACTGCTCAAAGCCAGCAATTAACAATCCCCCCACATACAGACAGGAGAGGAGAGAGGGCTCAATCTGCTCCTCTTCCTCCCGCCCCTACCCCTCTGTGTCTCTCCACACTCCAATCCCCGGCAATGTGCCTCAGAAAAGGAAAGTGGGGGCCATAAATTTGAAGACCAGCAGCCTCAGCTACATCTAGATGAGAGGTGCTGACTGCCAAGGGGTGAGTGAGCTCACCATCCATCCCTGTCTGTGACTGAAGTCTCCCCCCTTCTCTCTCCTGCCTCTGAGTGAGTACATTAAGGTAAATCAGGGTTCTCAGAGCACCCCTTACATCAGAGTTCCCCTTTTACATCAAAGTCCTCTCCATGTATCAGAGTACTCAGTGTTCCCCCTTTAAATCAGGGTTCCCAGAGCACCCCTTTTGTTAGAGTCCCCAGAGTTCTGCCTTACATCAGAGTCTGCAGAGTTCCCCCCGTACAGTGTAAGGGAATTCTGTGGATTCAGATGTAAAAGGGGAACTCTGTGAACTCTGATGTAAAGGGGAACTCTGCGAGTATAGCTGTAAAAGGGTAACTCTGTGGACTCTGATGTAAAGGGGGACTCTTGTGATTAATTTCATATGATTAGAAATATTATTTATTGCAATCTATATGTATCGTTTATGCTATAAAAAAATTGCTGTGCGCCGCTAAAGCGTTCGGGTTTGAAAAGTTGGCAAACCTATATCTACCATTTTTTACTTGCGGTGATCAGAACGGTGGTCTCTAAATCACTCAACTTCTATCTTTATTGATGTTCAGTTATGTGCTTTGTTCATTCAAATGATAATTTAATGGGCTGCTGTGTTTAGGCAGTTTATATGTCTCATCCCATAAAGTTAGTTTAGTGTCTTTTATAACGTGTTGTCTTTCCATTAGCAGAAAAAACACAATAAAATGAACACACAGACTGACATTTGCCTAGTTTATGTCATGAAACACAAAGAATAATGCTTGACAAACATGACATCTGCAAAGTCAGATATATAGCCTTGTTAAAGATTATTTGAGAAGATAGCAGAATCCCAGGAAAACAGACATGCTTATATATTCAGTCAATGAACGCATGTACTTAACCAATAAAATGCTATTTAAACAAAAGATTTAATACATGACACGCTGGATGGATCCATTCCTATAGACATGCTAAATGAACCTACAGCTTGCATGGGGGAAAATACCATTAAAGGGTCAGTCTACCCAAAACTACTATTTCAGTCATTAGAGTGGATGTAAACCCGATTTTTTTATTTTTTTTTGCTGTCACAATGTAGAGTATAAGATTTCCTATCATTTGTGCCAGGTCTTGCCACAAAGAGTTAATCCAGCTCTGAGCAATCCTCTTTTATTGTTCAGTGAGATAAAACGGACAAACAGAGAAAAACCTTTGTCCGTTCCGCCCCCTTGCTTTGAGTGACAGGTTATTTACATATCTCGTGCACTAGCTTTAGACAGGCATTATTTTTTAATTCCCACCCCCACTCCTTTTCTGGAGTCATGTGGTTACTTTTCTGGATTTTGCCTGGATGTTAGTGATCATAGCAGAAGGAATACACAGGAGAAAATGCATGTTGACAAGGGGAGTGTAGAGGTGGGCGGGGAGTCTACTGACACCACGACTCCACCCACCGAGCTCCAGACAACAGATCCACCCACAGAATCTGCAGTTTTTCAGTTCTTATAACAGACAGAGGGGAGACAATTGACAGGTAAGGATACATGCAGGAGGCATCTATATCCTTATAGATCAACACTATGGCAGTAGTTTAGAAAGGATAAGAGTGGGTTTATATCCACTTTAAGGAGGTTTGAGGTAGGCTTTAACAAGATCCTTTTATTTTGTCCTGAATGGACAGTATGACAGGGTCTCTTTTATATCCTGAATCTGCACATCTGCTGTGGCAATAATGATGGGGTCCCAGTCTCTGACCAAAGTATTACTTTTCGGTGTACCAACCCTTTAATAAGACGCATTGTTAAAATATAACATTAAGAGGGCTACATTACGGCACCTTGTGTAACTGGGGATTGCATTTCTGTGATTAAAGTGCATGTAAGCCCAAATTCTATTTTTCAATGTTTGGCATCGGCTTTGTTAAGCAAATAGTATTTTGTCAATCTGTTGTACAGTTTCTAACTTGGAGATGTTATAAGGAACTTACTGTTGCAGGCAACAATGCCAAGCCACTGCCTCTCAATCATAGCTTCCAACTGTCCCGGATTTCGAGGGACTGTCCCTGATTTGGAGCAATGTCCCTCTGTCCCTCTTCCCCCCTCATGTGTCCCTCATTCTGGTCTGATCTATATAGTTGTATATAAAATGCACTTTTTATCTTTCAAAAAGTGTTTCCCAGTGCTAAACCTTTCATCCAATTTCTAAATTGCTGCATTTGTAAATTTTAAAAACCAATATAAAGGAATAGTAGTGGTAAAAAAAAGCCCTTGTGTATTTAATTAACCTTTTTTTTTGGTTAATACTCCTTTAAGGAGGTGTGGCAGGGGGCGTGTCCTATGCCTACATACGTTTGCTAGTAGGTGTCCCTCATTCCCATCTCAAAATGTTGGGAGGTCTCAATTTGCAGTGGTGTTGTCAGCCTGCCAGGTGAAGTCATTCAGTTGGCCATTGGGCATCCTATCCGATAGAGATAAAAGGCAGGCAAGACGTAAAAGGCATTCCCAATGGCCACATAACAGAAACCCCCAAAAGAAATGGAAACCACAAAATACCAGCCCATAAACAAAATCCAACATTGTTTTATACAGATGCCTTTCAGAAAAAAAAAAAGTTGCTGTGGACAGGACAGCAGCTAATTGTGGCTGCTGACCTCCAGTCCACCACAAAATAAAATTGGGGACAAAAAGTCCCTAAGAGACAGCAAAGGGGTTGATTGCCCAGAGAGCTAGAAATCATAAAGTACAGTTTTCCTACTGAACTTTATCTCTTTCTATGCAATTTGACAGCTTTCCATACCCTTTCACTACAGCAACATCCAATACATTGACAAGGTAGCGGTTCTGAGCCCCCCCCCCCCACCCAACAAAATCCCCCTTTATAGTGAAGGGGCTGGCTTATCCAAAATCCCCCTTATAGTGAAGGGGCTGGCTTATCCAAAAGCCCCCTTATTGGCTCCTCTAAGCTTGCTGGCCATAGTTCAAAGGTCATACAGTGCATTATGGTTTAAACATTCCTCCCAAGTGGATCTGCACATAGATTCACTGGGATTGCAAATCTTGAACCCACAGAATGTTAGCAGCAAACCTGAATATCATCCTCCTTGGTAACTGGAATAAATGTCCTCACTGAAAAATTTCCCTTCCCTTCTCCTCCAGTAACACCCAATGACAATGGTAACCTCACCAGTACAAAAAGAAAGTGTGAATCTCCCCACCAATGACAAAGACAGAAAGAAAACTGGGCAGGGATTCTAATTCTTTCCCACCCTATCAGAAAGGAAAAAAAAAAAACAAGTTGTATTACCTACATAACATGCTGAGATATAAGCAATACAAGTTAATGCAGCTCTGTCGTCAATAATATATCATGAAATGTGGTTTTTAAATGCAAGCAGTGTAAACTCTCAAATTTGACTTGGTATTGGCCTTTTGCAGTCTCTGTACTGCAGGACTCAAACAGAGAGCCAGTGCAATGAGCCAGTCAGTAGAGCTAGGTTCAAGTTAGGTGCAAGTAACATGCTGATAGGAGGAGAGAGCAGAGTCACAGAATGATGAGTTCATCAGTCCACGGCTTCTCTGTTCACAGGTCACAGACTCTGGCTGAGAAGGAGATCTGTAAGTTCTACTAAACTGAATCAGACAAAAATCAGGTCTCACTTCCTATTAGACAGAGCTGTGTACATTTTGGGGCTAGATAGACAAAAATACTAATCCTTTTGCAGGTAAAATATCTCCCTTGTATGTGTTTTATCTGTGTATTTAGTTGTTTGCCTGGGGTTCGGCCTTAATGCACTTATGAGATTACTTCAATTTTGCTATTTTTAAACTTACAGTGTATTGTAAATCTTAAAAAAAATACAAAGGCTAAAGGTCCTCGTATGGTCTAATTATAGCTAAATTTGTTAATTTTAAATGATCCTCCTGTACCTGGACTTTTTTGGTCTGTTCCACCTGCAAAATCTTACTACAGATAGGCCTAAAGCAAAAAAAAAAAAAAAGGGCAAAGGGCAGACACGACTAGGTAAACAACGGAGGCAAAGAGATATAGGGTAACATCTGCAATCAGGAGAGATTAGGTTACTTTCCCGGGATTGGTGGGATCGAATGTTTAGGAGGGGCTTCAAAAGTGTTAAGGAGGGATTAAGTAAACTTCAAGCGGTGTTAAGGTAGCGGACAAAGAAGAAACTTCCTACCCTCCTGCCCAGTGGTATGGATTGGTGCTCATTGGTGGTCAAAGTGGCTGGGCGGTTGAGGTCTTTGGAGGTGCTTAAAATTAACAGTGATATCACTTAATAGGGACCCATCTATGGTATGGTGTCCTCATACAGAATTTCTCGTTACTGGTGGGTTAACTGGGTAGGTGGGAGATGGACATATCTGCGGAGAGTTGGAATTGCCCCTGAGGCTGTGTGTTGTGGTTGGGGACCTTTAAGTGATTCCAGAGATACATAACTAAGGTTGGTTCTGTGGTGCCTTCAAAGATTGGCAACCTTGATCATTATTGTTATTATCATAATGTTTCTGTTTAAAGAAATATTTTATATTGGTAATTTGGTCATAATTGGCCGCTATGGACAATTTTCACTGGTGTAGGTCTGATTATTTTAGGTCTATTTGGTAAGAAAGATATGGGAGCATAGCGGTCTTTGGAGTTAGTGGTTGGCAACATCTGTGTTTCCCTAGTCAAGATTTTTTTACTCTATTTTATATTCTCCTCTTAGAGCTGGAACATTCTCCATGTCATCCAGGTCAATTTAGTCCTGTGTTGTGTGCCATGTACATAACCTAGTGATTTTTTTTTGTAAATCACACTTGCTACGAATATCAGATTCCTTAACCTGACAATGATGAATTTCTGTTCTACATTCCTTTCAATTGGAAACATAACAAAAGTAATAGATTCCACTTATAATGGTTACCACAGTTCTCAAGACTTAAAATGTCCATACATGGATCGAAATTTGTCCGGTTCAGTAGGGACTGGATGAATTTCGATCCATGTATGGACAGGCTGGTTGTACACAGTTCGATCTATCAATCAATTTGTGTACAAATAGCCTGTTGGGTCTTTCCCAAATGATCAATGCTGCCAACTATAACCGGCAACATTGATAATTGTATTCTGATGATAGGGAAGGTCCTCACTGTCAGAATACAATACTAGGCTTGTGCAATTCGTTTCGTAACGAATTGAAATTCGTCCGAATTTAGCAACTTTCGGACATTCGGAAGCATTCGAATTTCCGAACAAAGCAATTACGAATAAGACCGAATCCGAAATAAATTATACCGCAAATAGCGAATGCCCGAATGTCTTCGGCATAATTCGTTATGAAAAAGTTACGAATGTACGAATCCATACGAAGCACAATAACACTCACTCTGCTCTGCTCTCTGCTTCTCCCACACCGTGCTGAACTCCCTCTCAAAATGGTGTACAGGGGCGGAGGCTATAGCCGCATGTAAAAAACGAAAGTAAAATACGAGATTTCGAATCCATTCGAAGCACAATAACACTCACTCTGCTCTGCTCTCTGCTTCTCCCTCACCGTGCTGAACCCTCTCAAAATGGTGTACAGGGGCGGAGCCTATAGCCGCATGTTAAAAACGAAAGTAAAATACGAGATTTCGAATCGTTACAAATAACCGCAATGTATTTAGAAAAGTACAAATCCATTCGAAGCACATTAGGCATAATAGGCAGCGTCGTTGTGAGAGAGACACGGAAAATTACGAATCAACGAACCCAAAAAAAGTTACGAAAGTAGGAGTTGTGTCCAGAATCAACGAAAAACAACGTACTCTACCGAAAGTACGAACCCAAAAAAAGTTACGAAAGTAGGAGTTGTGTCCAGAATCAACGAAAAACAACGTACTCTACCGAAAGTACGAATTATAAAGCAACAAAAAATTCAACGAAAAATGTCGCTTGCAAAAATACGAATGAGTCCGAACACGAAAAATCCCGTCTAGCAAAATTACGAATGATTACGAATCAACAGGACCGGAAAGAAACGAACCGAAACGGAACTAATTTTTCCGTTGTGCACAAGTCTATACAATACAACATCGGAATGGGGGAGTTGAGGCCTTTTATCTCAATCTACTAGTTGAACCAAAAAAAATGCAGAATGTATTGGCTGCCTGAGAAGATTTATTGTTTGCAAAAAAGACACAAACTTTAATAAATATTCTGTGACATATTCTTATCAATTAAGACAGCATATAAAACAATAATGCCACTGGGGTAACTGGAGATGAGTAAGAAGTCCCAGAGATTGCACGATACAAGTAAAAATACTGTTAAAGTGAATTCATAGCCAATTTTCATTGTGGTTCTAGGAAAACAAAACAGGAAGTGAAAATAAATGTATTCAAAGTGGGGAAAATCCCCCCTTAGATCACCAGAACAGGTGTCCCAGTTGGAATATTTCTTCTTCTCCGATGACAACAGTACAAATTTGGATTTCCCATTAACTGCCCTTAGGGAAAATGGTCACCAGGAGAGATTAAATTTACCAAATTGTGTAATCCTTCCACACGTTATTCAACACTATCTAAAAAAAGTTTAGCTTTAGTTACACTTTATTCTGGACATCATGTTCCCCTGGATTGTATACCCCCTGTGTTGATGGACATCAAAGTAATGTTAGGTGTACAAATGTTTTCCCTTAATTTATCAGGCGCCATAAAATAGAATATATTATTAAAATGACCCATAAATAACAGTTGAGCCAAACTCTTCCTGATATATAAAGAGCATTGTATAGATGAAATGTCTCATTTATACTTGTGTACACAGATGCTCTGTTTGACCGCATTCTGTATAAGAATCTTCCCTTTTCTAGGGTTGAATGAAGCTCAGCCAGTGCTACCCAGAGGGCCCATTGTGTACAGGGGGTATAGAGCTTCATAGTGTGCACAAGCATTAAAGATGAATTATGAAAAGATCATATACAAATGGCAACAGACATGCAAAATATTCATGTCACTATACACATGCATACAAGCTCTGTGTGCTATGAGCGCCATTCAACCAACATTGAATAGATTTAATCTTAAATAGAACATAAGTTCAAAAAGAGCACCTACACAGGGTACTAAGAAATGTCACAGGATTCGGGGTATGCCAACTCTCTGCGCCTCCCCGACTTGCACTGCTTGAAAATTTAATGGGAAATTTGCCCAAAATAATATTTAAAAGTCAAGTAAATAAAAATAAAATTAATAAATTCCCAATAATAGCATCATAAAAGCAAAATCCCCCTTCATAAATCTTCCATATTTCACAAATGTGGAAAAAAAAGTATGAAAAAAGAGGCAGGGCAAAGAGAGACACAATATCATCTTGGCAAAATGGGGAGCACAGCTGGTTAGGCACCCATAGGGAGGGATTATATATTGTGGCTGATCCACTTTATATATAAAGTCAGCAGAAGCTTCCGAGATGGTGACTGGAATTTGTCGAAGTTGTGAGTGGAAAGCCATCTGAAATTTTGAGCTCCATCCACCATTTTGGAGAATCTGTCACCTACTTTATTGAGTGCAGACTACTCACATTCAGTTGGAAATATGCAGCATCAATGAGATGAGAACAAAAGGTCGCCTTCTAGCAAAAAGTATGGCCACATACTGGCTTTTCAAAATAACAAATACAATCATGTAGAGCTTGCAAACAAATAACAAGCAAACATTACTGGTCCAGGCTGGCCCACTCTTGACGGCAAAAAATGACCTAGGTGTACATCAAGCTCATCACTAATATGTATACAGCGATCAGTCATAACTTATGGCTACTGAGAGGTTAAGTGAATAACATTGATCATCTCCTTACAATGGCATCTGAAAGTGGGTGGGATATATTAGGCAGAAAGTGAACATGTCTCTGAAGTTGATGTTTTGAAAGCAGAAACATTGGGCATTGCAGTTTGTTGCATGTTGCAAGCTGTGTAGCTGCAGACCAGTGCTGATGCTTGTCCACAGCCAAAAACACCTTCAATGGGCACATGAGCATCAAAACTGAACCACAGAGCAATAGAAAAAGGTGGCCTGGTCTGATTAATCACGTTTTCTTTGGTGTGTCTCTTACCTGGGGAAGAGATGGCACCAGAATGCCGTATGGGAAGAAGGCAAGCCAGCAGAGGCAGTGTGATGCTTTGGCTAAAATTCTGCTGGTTAATCTTGGGGCATGCCATTCATGTGGATATTACTTTGACATGTACCACCTACCTAAATATTATTGGTGACCATGTACACCCCTTTATTGAAACAGTATACTTTGATGGCGGTATTCTCTTTTAGCCGGAAAATGCACCCTGCCACACTGCAAAAATGGTTCAAGAATGGTTTGAGAAACACAACGAATTCAAGGTGTTCAGTTGGCCAATCCAATTGAGCATCTGTGGGATGTGCTGGAAAAACAAGTCTAATCCATGGAGCCCGACCTCACATCTTACAGGACATATTTTATAGGATTTACTACTGACGGCTTGGTGCCAGATATCCCAGCATACCTTCAAAGGTTAGTTGCGTCCATGCCTCAACGAGCCAGGATAGATGTGGCTGCAAAAAGGGCTGTTTTGGTGGCAAAAGGGGGACATACTTAATATTTAAGTAGGTGTTTACAAAGTTATGGCTAATCGGTGTAGACCAGACAAATACCAGGTTGATGAACAGCAAAGGGAGGTAATGGCACAATAAACAGAGGGAATAAAGCCCTGTACACACGATCGGATTTCCTATGGATTCTAATCCGATGGATTTCTCCATCGGAAATCCAATGAAGCTGACTTCCATCAGTCTTGCCTACACACCATCAGTCAAAAATCCGACCGTCCAAAACGCCGTGACGTAAAACACTTAGACAAGCCGAGAAAAATGAAGTTCAATGCTTCTGAGCATGCGTCGACTTGATTCTGAGCATGCGTGGGTTTTTTGTCCGATGGTGTTCCACACAGACGATCAGAATTTGCTATCGTTTTTTTTTCCCATCGGATAAATTTAAAACATGTTCTATTTTTTCTCACCGATGGTAAAAAGACCGATGGGGCCCATACACAATCGGTTTGTCCGATGAGAAAAGTCCATCGGACTGTTTTCATCTGTAAAGCCGATCGTGTGTACAAGCAATAAGTGTTTCTCCTTACTGCTACACTCAGATGGCGCTTGTTTTCCCTTTGTGTTTCACACCAGGTTGATGGCCCTCCAAGTTCTCAATTCGGATATATTTATTCTTTAAAAACCAGGGTAGGAAACAGATAAAATATCAAATGCATTTAATGCATACCTGCGCTTAAAGCCCAACACCAGGAAATCCTCCCTTGCAGTGCCCCCTCCCTGCGCATTGCAAACATTAAACGCTCATTATGTCTAGGGGTTACAGTACAGACATCGTTTCTTACACCCCTTCTGTGGCATGCCCCTCCTCTGCCTTAAGCTCCAGCCTCTGCAAGGGTTAATTTTGTTACTTCCTGGAGGTGGGCTTTATTCATAATCTATGATTAAGCACAGGTACGTGTGAAACGCGTTAGGGATTCAGCTTGTTACCCTGGGTTTATGGAATATACATATTTGCATTAGAGCCTGCAGGTAAGTCAACCTGGTATTTGTCTGTTCTACAAAAAAAAATGAATTTGGATAAAAGGTTTAGCTTTCTATATAACAATATTGGTAGTTAAATTGTGCATTTTTATATAGGTCAGACCAGAAACACATGGACAACTGAAGAGCAAAGAGGAACAAAGCGATTTGTTTCCAAAAGAGATAAAGTCTCTTCAAATGAGGGATTACTGGGGGCTTTTTTGGCTGGTCCCCCCCTCAGAGACCAGACTCCATGGCTGTAGCTACTTTCCAGTAAAAGCCACACCTACATACATTTCATTTTTCAGGAAGTATTTTCTCTTTGATCAATTACTTTCCAGCTTTTCATTTTATAGCCCTGATAAACTGAACATTGAGGAACAACAATGTAAATGTTATTGTGTGAGGTGTTCAGCGACTAATCTTAAAGTGATTGTAAACGATCACATTGTAAAACAACCAATTCCGTTTAAAATAGAAATGTAAGGCAAAACGTTTTGGTCTAGATATAAAAAAAAAAAATTATAAATACCTTTTTTCTCTTTTTTTTTATAAGTGATCACATTTCCTCTGTTCTCAGCTGCATAAGAGCTGGGTGGAGGAGAGGCAGCAGTACACTGAGCTTCTCAGTGAATGTCTGTACAGTGGTGGCGTTTCAGGACAAGTCATTGGAGGAGAGTACACTAATTTCCCAGCATAGCTAGAGAACTGACCATGGTGTGCTCTCCTGCTTAGTGTGGTCAGTTTTTATTAGGAAAGCAAGGGGACTGGCAGGAACACCAGGGATTTCACATAAATTAAGCAATACAAAGAGACCAGGATACTTTCTCATACAAGTACATGGCACAGCAGACACATATCAAGAATTTGCAGTGTTGGTGTAACTAAGACTTTAAGCCTAGTACACACTATTCTTTTTTTGTCATTCAAATCAGAGAGCTGAACGAAAAAAAAAAAAAAACTGAAGAGTTACGATGTTTGTACATCGATCTCCCCTGCTGAGCTTTTGTGTTCTGACACGGGGACCGCCCCCTGCCAGAACACACCGGTCAGAGCTGATTGGATGATGATCAGCAGACCTTTTTCGGTCATGCCCCTTTGACAGAAGCTGTCGGACCAGTCGTACACATGGGCTGAATGTCGACCGGTTTCTATTGAACTGGACAATACCCAGTCAAGATAACCAGTGAAGACTGTCTAGAATAAAAAGTTCATGAATCTAGAGAGCTCGAAAAAAATTTTTTTACATCTTTAGGGTGTTCAAAGTTCAGCTCTTCCACATCTATGCTAAGAGCTTTTAATTTCATTTACTCTAGGTCTGTTACATACCTGTTTTTGTTTTATTGGCTTTCAAAATTTCTTGGATCCAAGACTTCTGTAAAGGGGATCCAATATTTATACCCCATGTAGCAAAGACGGTATTTTGTTTTTCATTTTTTGGGACCTCTGATCAAAACTCCTCATCATGTAGATAAGTAAGATAAAATTCACAATTACAGGGTTTATTAAAGCTAATGTTAAATTAAATTAATTAAATTAAATTTAAATTTAAATTTAAATTAAATTAAATTAATTAAATAATTAATTAATTAAAGCGCATGTTCTAACCAGGGCCCAGGAAAATTCCAAACCAACATCAAAAATATTTATGTGTTACAACATATATGATTCTCTTCAACCAAAGCTTTGGATCCAATACGTGTTGGAGGCCAAAACAAAACAAATGCATAAAAAATGTCTTGTATAACACGTATGCCGCGTACACACGATCGGAAATTCCGACAAGAAAACCGTGGATTTTTTCTGACGGAATGTTGGCACAAACTTGTGTTGCATACACACGGTCACACAAATCTTGTCGGAAATTCCGACCGTCAAGAACCACGGTGACATACAAGACGTACGACGGGCCGAGATCAATGAAGTTCAATAGGCAGTTCGGCTCTTCTGCTTGATTCTGAGCATGCGTGTTTTTTTGCGTGTTGGAATTGCAAAGAGACGAGCGGATTTTCCGATAGAAACTTTTTCCGTCGGAAAAATAGAGAACCTGCTCTCAATCTTTTGTTGGCGGAAATTCCGACAGAAAAAGTCAGATGGAGCCTACACACGGTCCGAATTTCCGACAAAAATATCACATCGGACTTTTCTTGTCGGAATTTCCGATTGTGTGTAAGACTACAAAGCCCCATATTTTACCCATCTCCAAAGGCCACCTCCAGCCTAAACGGTTAGATTTTATTTTTGGGAGAAAGAATAGAGCCTCTTCCTATTTTTTACTGCTAAGTCCCCATTGGGGAGATTTTCCATCCCTTGCTGCCATTCCAAGGAGGACAAAAATAAGAGCACATTTTTAGAATGGGAAGTTATTGAAGATTCTGTCATTGTTTCGTTTGCTGTCTGTGCCTTCTTGTGCTTTCCTTACACAGATTAAATCTTCCCAATGGAGTCACAGATATACATGAAACCTGAAATAAATTGTACCTGTTCCTCACTGCCCAACTCCAGCCAAAACTTTTTTTTTAGTTTTGGATAGAGCAGAAAGAATAAAAACTTCTAACAAGTATGTGCCACCTGTTCTCCCTTTCTGTTTAGTCAGCTATCACCTAGACAAGAATGAATAAAAATCTCCAAAATGGAGACACACGCACAGCAGTAGATTGCTGACATGTCCTAAACCCCCTCACTCTGCTTTATTATTGGTTGTGTGACCATTGGCGGAAATGACATTTACTTCTTGTTCTGACACCTGTAGAATTGAGTAGTACATTGTATGATATGGGATGCACCAAAAGTAAGATTGTTTTGGGATGTGCAGCAATGTATTAAGAGGGTACGAAGAAATGCAGCAGGAATGCCCTTGAACCTTATGGTGTATACAGACTCACTTATTTCCCATCCTTTTGCTTATATTATATGCGTATTTGATTTAAGCTAACCACACACATTGCTGATCATACAATCTACTTTAAGTGAACGTGGGAGGAAATAATATGCAGTACATCTCTATAATACAGAAGCATTACTTTAATAATAGTTGAATTATTGATAATATTACATTTTATTTAAATAGAGAGCTGGGATTCAAAAACAAAGTTTAATACTACTGCAAGTTTAAAGTTACCTATTAGGTCTTATTCACATGGACGGTTCGAGGCGCAATTCTGCTCTAGCCAAAACATTTGGGGGTCTTTCCATGCCCTGGGAGCTGCAGACCATCTGGGTTTGGGGAATAAGTCATATGCTCATGTGCCTATATATATATATAGCCAAGTCCTGGCTATTTCAACTTTGCCATCATGGGACATTCTTTAACAGAGATTGCAATGAGCTTTGTTCCTTCTAGTGTTTAGCCTGGGGATCGTGATGTAATTTCCTGACTGCAGAGAGATAGAGGGACCATTACTGAAAGCAGGTGATTGTGGGACATGTAGTATAGAAAGCCAGGATTTCAAAGGATCTAATGCTGCTGCAAACTACAAGTGCCAGCTGGCTGGGAGAGGAGAATTCTGGGTGAGCAGATAAATAGAACAGTCCAGGTAGGGGCTTTCTCTCTTGGGACTCAAGGCCTACAATTACAGGAGCATGAGGCTAGGCTCACCTGGTTGGTGTGAGCGGGCACCACGGTCAGGAAGGTGCAGAGGGTTTTCCGCAAGTGAGCCTTATTCCTGGAGGCAGATCCGCAGTTAATGGCTTCTCATCGGCAGAGTGGCTATCTGGAGCCACTTTCACCTATGCCCACACATATGCTGCTGAATCCCTGAGTCTGAGTCTTCAACTGGTTTCAGATTCTTCAAGAGCCTGTTCTGGGACATCCTATCTTCCTGAGCCTTGGTATCCTCAGGATTGGTGAGTGGACAGAAGCCCACCCTAAGTATTACACACAAAGACACTGCATGCAGACACCTTTACCCTACCCTTTCCACATTAAAAGCCCTCTGCTGGGAAACACTTTGCTTATGCTATTCACCACTTTTGGTCACCATTGCACAGCAACATATTTAGGCCCCTGCATAGCTAGCTTAAGATTACTGATCCTTCACTTCAAGGACTTTTCCCTCCCCACACAATTGAATCAGCCCACAGCATCTGTTCACCTCAAAGGGGAACTCCTTTTCAAATTGTACATTTTATATTTTTGTTATTTCTTAACCACTTGCTTACTGGGCACATATACTCCCTTCCTGCCCAGGGCAATTTTCAGCTTTCAGCGCTACACTGTACCCATATGAAATTTTATCAATTATTTTTCCACACAAATAGAGCTTTTTTTGGTGGTAATTAATCCCCACTGGTTTTTTTTATTTTTATCTTTTTATTTTTACCTAAACAATCAAAAAAACAAACAAACAGTTTTTATAGTTTGTTATAAAATTTTACAAACAGGTAATTTTTCTCCTTAATTGATCTGCGCTGATAGATTGCACTGATAAGGCAGCACTGTTGGGTACAGATAGGTGGCACTGATGAGGCGGCATTGGTGGGCACGGACCAGGAGGCACTGATCAAGCGGCACTGATAGGTGGCACGGATTGGGCACTGAGAGGTGGCACTGATAGACATCACTGATAGTCGGCACTGATGAGCACTGATAGGTGCCACTGGTGGGCACTGGTTAGCAGTAGACCCTGTTAGGTGGCACTGATAGGCAGCACTGATAGGTGGCACTGATGATGAGGCACTGATCGGCAACACTGATGGGCACTGATAGGTGCCACTGGTGGGCACTGGTTAGCAGTACTGATGGGCACTGGTAGGTGGCACTGGTTAGGAGCACTGGTGTGCACTGATTAGCAGCACTGGTGGTGACTGTGTGGAATGTCCTTTTTACAGAAGCCTACAATCAGCTTTATTTTTTTTTGCCTCACGCTAACAGCGAAAAAAAAGCCGATAACCAGCTTCTGTTTACATCATGTGATCAGCTGTCATTGGTAATGACAATGTCAATGTAAGCCCGCGCTGTTGCCATCTTTCGGCTATAGCGCGAGCATCAAGTGGTTAATGACAGTGGCACCAGGGCTTAGAGGGAGCTAATTGACAAAATTTATTTTCTTCCCCCTCTGGTACCTGGGGTCATAGGTCTTCTTTAGATCCATTGGTTTATATTGCCAGGTTCACCATTACTGTCATTTCTCTGTATATCTCTGTAGTTTGTTTATGCTAAATGTTGCACTTTGGAAAAACCCAAATTCTACACTTCTTTCCATTGTTGACTCAATAATATTCAGTAAAGTATCCATTTGCAATTTCTGATATTTCTTTAGTAAAAGAACCTGCCTGTTTGGGTAAGGAGATTGTACAAAAATTGTACTGTTAGATTAAAACTGGCTATACACTAGTAGATTTTCAATCAAACTTTCATAAGAATATTCGTTAGAACATTCATACAAAATTTTTGGTAGATTCAACGACTAGACAAATGTTGTTCGAAAGTACTTCAAAATGCTTTCAACATTCAATTTTGAAGGATTGTAATTTCCCAAACAAAAACCATATACAATGTTAGAAATTTGTTTGGGAAGTTTTTTCCATCCTACTTCTTCTTTTATTCTTTTCACTGTGGTAGAAAATGTATGTCGATTTAATCCCACTAATGAGAAGAAAATCGAACAAATGTCTTTAAAACAAATATTTTCTAACAAGATGTGACTAGTGTACAGCCAGCAAAAAGCGGTAGTAAACCACGCTTTAAAAAACAAACAAAAAACCTCTAAGACAATGGCATAGAGTGCTAGTATGCATCACATACCAGCACATTATGAAATCCTTAGAATGAAGCCCTCCAGCGGCATGCTCTCATCGCTGACAGGGCACCCATCTTCATCTGGTCTTCCTTCCGCGTTCAAGTGCTCCGGACTCCTGGTTGGCTGAGCCACAATGACAACATATCCCACGCAGGAGTCGCAGCCACGGCACGGAGCTCTGATGGGACGGCACGGGTATGCCGTTCCTTCAGAGAGCATGCGGCGGTGACGTCACCGGCTGCATGCAGTGTGAATATCTCCTAAACGTTGCATGTTTAGGAGATATTGGGTAAGCCTTATTATAGGCTTACCTGTAGGTACAAGTTAAAAATAACACTTTGCTACCACTTTAAGGCCGGCCATGCAGTGATTGAAATTTGTCTGTTCCAGCACAGACCAGAGGAATTTCAATCAGTGTGTGGGCTTCCCCTCTCGACTTCTGTCGAAGGGACATGTTGGAAAAATGTTCTGCTGATCAGAGGCTGCGTCCAATCGGTTGCTGTTAGAATACAAAGTCACGGTGGAAGGGATTCTTCCATCTTGTTTGTGTGGATGGAGGAATCTGTTTGTTTCGTTTTTTTTTGTTCTGAACAAAAAAGAACTAGCCATGTATGGCCAGCTTATGGATAGCCATTCATGTTTAGATTTCTCTTGTTCAGGACCCATAGGCAGAACAGCAAAAATCCCCCAACTCAAAGTTTGTTGAGATAGGTGATGCCACATGGCCACCCACAGCTTGAATTTTGTCCGATTCGGCAGGAATTAACCAACATTTGAGCCATGTGTGGCCAGCATAACCTGCCTGGCCATCTATACCATTACGTACAAATAGTAGATTGAATGTTTAGATTGGGAGATCATATTTACAGAATGGATTTCTTTCTGAAGTCCACATTACGTAGATCTAGTTCTGAATTGTTTGGTTGAAAAATCCAAATCTGTTTATGGTCAGCGGTTTCTTAAATTCTTAATTTGGTCAGTGAGAAGCTCTAAAACTCCTGTGTTTTTTATTGGCGCTGTAGATTTATGACCTATATACAACATATTCTGTTAATTTGTGCTGATACCTGACTTTTATTTTTTGTAGTTGTATGCAATAGATGTAAGTTCAGATTGAAGATAAGAGTTGTGCGGCTGGACGGTGAAATGAAGGGGTTACACTTTGTACACATGGCCTCTCCTGGAATATCCCAGCTGTACTCCTCCCCCACCTTTCTTCTAAACATTTTTCCCAATGCCCATTTTTTTTAACAAGCTCTTATCTCATAAATTAACTGAGTGCTGGGGATGCCACATATTTGCAGACTGCCGTAACTCTTTCCTTGCAGAGGGGCCAGTTTCTAGTGAAACGCCAGCCAAGGGTCACCCAGACTCACCCCGCACCTTTTCAACAATATGATGCACCCAGGCCAGTACTATAAACAGTCACAAACAACCTGAATTCCCAAACACTGACCTTCTATCCCACTGAACACCTGAACTTTGTCACTTTCTGACAGCCCGCCTATTGCATGCCATAGACAAAACAGGCTGATCTACACAGGAGAAAAAGAAGAAATTACAGATTGCTGTTCTGTGAAAAAGCCACACTGGCCTGCCAAGAGGTCCATGGCCTTAAAGTGATCCTGTCTTTACGTGGTAACTAAAAAAAAAGCAGCTCTGTAAAAAAGATCATCTATACTTACCATTCTGGTAGTCCATGTCTTTAAACAGCACCGCTTCACTGCTCCTGGGCCGGTATTCCACCATTCCAGGTGTGGAACTACCTGACAATTTTTGATTGCCCTCAACTTCAACTCCCACCAACTACAGACTTGATGGAGAAATTCTAGACAATTTTAGGTTGCAATAAACTCTACGCTAACTTCCCCAAACAGACCTGAATGGGAACTTGTAGGACAGAGCTGATTGAGCCAATATTGTGCTGACTGAGTGTGCACTGTAAAACTTTCTGAGGCATGTGCAGGCAACTGAGGACATACTCTATTGCATGGGTGTACCTAGGAGAAGTAATACAAACTATTCTGCCATAGTAAGGTGTCAAGGTCACCTGTGGCCAGGTGACAGATGCACACCGTAGGGGGACAGGAGTGCACCGCAAGGTAGTGAACCCTATGGCTGACTGCTGCGGATAGGAAACTGGGTGGTTGTGGAAAGCGGGACCAGAGGAGCACAACCGGGATCCTAACGGAAGCTAGAGCCAAGATTCCCCAGGGCGCGGAGTCTAAGACCCAGCTGGTCTTCTCCAGGGCCTCTAGTGGTGAGGATGTTACGCTGCAGGCTGGGACCAGGTCGCGGCCCCTGGAGTTTCCTAGCTCACGCCCCGTAGGACAAGGGGAAAAGAGGGGAAGCAGCAGCACACGATAAGAGAGAACCGAATAACAAGCTGAAGGTCAGGGGCCACAAGCAGACAAGGATAACGAAGAACGAGCCGAAGGTCAAGGGTCACGAGCAGACAGGGATAGTCGGGGACAAGCCAATAACGTAACAGAGAGACAGACGTAGCACACGGCAGGCAGGAACCCAAACACACAATGCCTAACAAACACGTTGATCAGCCAAGCAGGCTTGCAGTGCACAGGTTAATATAGTGTTCTGTGATAGGGCCTGGGGTGGAGTCTGGCTGGGAGGAGATTATAAAGGAAGCCAGGTGAAAGGGCTCAGGCCTCTAAGATGAACACATGGGAAGGAAGGTAAGCTGACAGACAAACACTACTGCATATCCATGACAGTACCCTCCCTCTTATGGGCCCTCCCCCGCCTGGGCCCAGGCTTAAAGGGAAATCTCTGATGAAACCTTCTCAACAGATGAGGTGCAGCGACATCAGATGCAGCGATCCAAGACGCCTCCTCAGGACCAAAACCTCTCCAATGCACAAGGTACTGAAGAATGCCTCTGCAGAGCCGAGAATCCAGAACTTGTCTAACCTTGTACTTAAGATTATCCTCAGAGACCGAAAACGAGGTAGGGAGATGACAAGAAGATCTATTGAGGACCAAAGGCTCTCTAGAAATAAGCAAGGGCATGAGAGGATCAACAGGAATCTGAGGAGGGTCCCCTAGACCCTTAAAGGGGAACTGGTCATCTTGCACAGGACCATCAGACTGGGCAGATGTCAGTGAAACCCTGAAGTCAGGTTGGTTAGAAGGTGACATGTCGCCGGAGTCAAACTGAATAGCTGAAGGACAAGCAGAATGTCCCGAACAAGAAAAAGTAGGAGGCTCACTGGGCATGGGCTGGACTGGCATAACTAGTACAGAGGCAGAGTGAATAGCTGAGTCAGGTGTAGCGACTACCTGAATCGCATCGCAAGACGTAGCGACTGCAGGACTTGTAGACAAGCTAGCCTGGCTGTGCGTCCAAGGGTGGTTAGGGACAGAGAAATGTAAATGGTTATGCAACCTGGAATGAATGATCGACTCAGATTCACAGGGGGCAACCTTGGGTAGGCAGGACGAGGAACAGGAGGGACCCCAAGCCAGGATCTGTCCAGTAGTCCAGTCCACATGAGGAGAATGGAGCTGTAACCATGGGAGACCCAAAATTATAGGCGTTGAGGCCTTGGGTAAGATAAGGAAGGATATCCACTCCTGGTGGAGTGTCCCTACCGACATCTTAACAGGGAGGGTCTGGAAGCGGATAGGTCCCCCTGGGAGAACAGTACCATCAATCGCCAAGACCACCAATGGTGTGGTGAGGGGCAAAAGAGTAAGTCTCATGGACGATGCGATTTCCCAGTCCATAAAATTACCAGCGGCTCCGGAATCCAGATATGCTGAGACCGAATGAGAAGAAGCACCAACATGAAGGAACACAGAAAGCAGAAGACGAGAAGGGGAAGGTGATATTTCTGGGTCCAATACTCCACTTTCCAGATGAAGTGGACCCGAACGTTTTTCTGGACAAAGAGAGCAAGTGTCACGAAAATGACCTTTGCCCCCACAGTAAAGACACAGACCAAGAGTTCTGCGCCTAGCACGTTCCTCGGGGGATAGCCTGGCCCGACCCAGCTGCATGGGTTCCTCAGCTGGTAGGAGATGCTCTACGGGTTGAAGAGAGGGGAGCTCAGGCTGACTAAGAACCAAGGAGTGCTGGCGTTGCTTTTCTAAGGTCCTCTCCTGAAAGCGAATATCGATCTGGTTACACAAGGAGATAACGCCGGCCAGATCAGTGGGGATGGTTCTTCCTGCTAATTCATCCTTCACTCTATCAGACAGGCCATGCAAAAAGGTTGCGACTAAGGCCTCATTGTTCCAGCTCAACTCAGCCGACAGTATGCGGAAATGAAGGGCATACTGTCCCACAGAAGCAGACTCTTGGCGGAGACGTAAAAGGGCGCTGGCCGCTGAAGAGACACGAGCCGGTTCTTCGAAGATATTCCGAAAAAGTTTCAAGAAGCCAGACAGGCTAGAAACCACTGGATCATTCAGTTCCCACAGAGGGGCTGCCCAGGCTAAAGCTTCACCAGAGAGGAGGGAAATGATATAGGCTACCTTAGCCCGATCAGACAGGAAGTTTTGGGGCTGGAGCTCAAAATGAATTGTGCATTGGCTAAGGAACCCCCTGCAAGCCTTGGAGTCCCCAGAGAAACGGGACGGAGCTGGCAGTTGAAGTGAGTGTGTGGCTGCAACTGGTGCAATAGGTGCAGCCGCTGGTTGTATTTGAGGTTGCGGATTCAGGGTTCCCAAGGAGGCCTGAAGCTGCTCAAAGCGAGAAGCCAGATCCTGGAGGAATCGCATCACCTGAGTCTGATTCGATTCCTGGGTTTCAAGTCTGCAAACTATGCCCTGCAACGGATCATCCAAGGGTAACGGGATGTCAGCCGGGTTCATGGCTGATCAAACTGTCAAGGTCACCTGTGGCCAGGTGACAGATGCACACCGTAGGGGGACAGGAGTGCACCGCAAGGTAGTGAACCCTATGGCTGACTGCTGCGGATAGGAAACTGGGTGGTTGTGGAAAGCGGGACCAGAGGAGCACAACCGGATCCTAACGGAAGCTAGAGCCAAGATTCCCCAGGGCGCGGAGTCTAAGACCCAGCTGGTCTTCTCCAGGGCCTCTAGTGGTAAGGATGTTACGCTGCAGGCTGGGACCAGGTCGCGGCCCCTGGAGTTTCCTAGCTCACGCCCCGTAGGACAAGGGGAAAAGAGGGGAAGCAGCAGCACACGATAAGAGAGAACCGAATAACAAGCTGAAGGTCAGGGGCCACAAGCAGACAAGGATAACGAAGAACGAGCCGAAGGTCAAGGGTCACGAGCAGACAGGGATAGTCGGAGACAAGCCAATAACGTAACAGAGAGACAGACGTAGCACACGGCAGGCAGGAACCCAAACACACAATGCCTAACAAACACGTTGATCAGCCAAGCAGGCTTGCAGTGCACAGGTTAATATAGTGTTCTGTGATAGGGCCTGGGGTGGAGTCTGGCTGGGAGGAGATTATAAAGGAAGCCAGGTGAAAGGGCTCAGGCCTCTAAGATGAACACATGGGAAGGAAGGTAAGCTGACAGACAAACACTATTGCATATCCATGACATAAGGGAGAGAAGCAAAGGCACCAGTAAAAGGGGTGATGGCTACAGTGCTGGCTGTAGCCTCCTTCATAGGAATGCCCACAAATTGGGCTTCAGCCTGGGGTGAAGCTACTGCCAACACAGACAAAGTAAAAAATGGGCTTTTAACACACAGTGGGGCCATTGATCAAAACAGGACCCATTGTTACATGAACTTGGTTCCTTGGTGAATTCAATTCAGAATTTTTAGAATGTAGTGATAATTCTTTTTTAATGGGCTTGTTATCTTTTTTTATTAAATATACTTCCACCATATTTAAAAATACAAATGAAATTAAATCTATGAGTTACAGACTAGGTACTACAGGTCTTCAACACTCTCACCTGTAAATAGGCTGGAAGCTCTGCTGATCTCCCAGTTCCCTCCATCCTTATGCTTTCTTTTGACCAATCATGTGCAAAGACCCTCCCTTTAGTGGCCTATTGCAGAATGCAGAGTGATACCGATATAACCACATGGCTGCTGTATCTTGTCTACAAAAGTACTCAAACACTCAGCGATCAGATAGTATTACATCTGGAGGTGTCCCAACTCATAATGCTTCACATGATGCAGCCCTCCTCCACATGATGCAGACCTGGGAAATCTCAGCAAAGTAACTGTTAAATCATAGGAGGGCGCAAACGCCTAGTTCATTACCAATACCACTTTTTATTAAAACCAAACTCAAAACATACAAACATAAAATGGAACAGGCATATTAAATAACTCCAGCTGTGGTGCGACGCGTTCTGACCAAATAGGCCAAGGTTGGAAGGCTGACGCATTTCCGGGGGACATCCTCCCTTCTTCAGAGCTTACAGTTACAGTACTGCTGTGTATATATGTGCTGTGTGTGATATTTTCACAGAAATAACTATAACCCTATATAATCATAAAATCTTTTGCACTGTATAAAGACAACTGTAATCTGTCATCATGTTAGCCTTAAAGTTTATCTCTTGCTGAAACAAATTATTATTTTTTGAATGGAGTAGGGAATTGTGCTCCCTACACTTTCTGTTTTAGAGACACAGAAGGGAGTGAAAGAAACTCTTCCTAAATGAGAGGAAATCCCCTCTAACACAGTTATCAACAGATCAGGTGTCCCCATTGGGAGATTTCTATTTTCCTTCTGTGCAGTGACATCTGTAAAATTTTGCATTTCCTGTAACTTTTGGTTCTAGTGACAAAAGTCACCAGGACAAATAAGGATGGTGAATCGACCTGGGGGGCATAGACAGCAATAAAAGCTTGGCAGAGGTTTTAACTCTTTACCAGTGATCTAAAACTACTAAAAACTGATATAATAAGAATATAGGTCTAAGTAATGTTAACCCCCATCTTTTTGTTATAAAGTTATGCCTTGTACACACGACCGTTTTTCACGATGAGAAAACTGCATTTTTTTATATTGGTTGTGAAAAACGGTCGTGTGTATGCTCCCTAGCAGTTTTCTCGACGAAAAAACTGCCCACAAAAAAATTAAAACAAGCTCTCTTTTTTCTCGTCGTGTTTCCAGTCAGTCTTTTTCTCGTCGCGAAAAACGGTCGTGTGTATGCTTTTCCGAGGGAAAAGAAAAACACGCATGCTCAGAATCAAATATGAGACAGGAGCGCTCGTTCTGGTAAAACTAGCGTTCAAAATGGAGATAGCACATTCGTCACGCTGTAAAGGACTGAAAAGCACCAAACTTTTACTAACACGAGGATCAACAAAAGCAGCCCAAATGGTGGCGCCATTTGAAAGGAACTTCCCCTTTATAGTCCGGTCATACGTGTTGTACGTCACCGCGCTTTGGTCGGATGGTTTTTTGCATGAACGTGTGTATGCAAGTCAGGCTGGAGAGGAATGACATCGGGAAAAACGATGGTGTGTACAAGGCATGAGACTTTAAAATCCCAATTCCTTCAAGTGATGGGAATAATAATAATAAATAATAATAATAATATATATTAGTCTGCCTGTCTCCAGTGCTCAGTCACTGACCTGCAATAAACATGTAGATGAAAAAGAGTGAAAACTCCTGATCTGCATACTGACCTGGCCTTGGAACAGTCTGATAACCAGACAATCAGCAGCGTTTTCATAAAAGAAGGGGCCTTAAAGCCCTACTCCAGGAAAATTTGCACACACTGCAAGGATTAATAGCTTGTTTTGTCTAGGGTAGAAAGGCAATTACCTGATCTTCCTCTCCCGCGGCAGATGGAGCTCCCCCTTGCTCTGGCGGTGGACTGTTCCCTGGTGTCATCATGCCCAATGTAGGGCTATGGATCCTGCTTTGGCCTTGATGATGTCAGAACTCTAGAATGCTGGAGTGTTGGGGAGAAGAACCTGAGGGGTCCAGTCCAGCTGCTGGGAGGAGCAGAGGATCAGGTAAGTAAATCTTCTATTTTGGTTCCTTACGACCAAAATGAGTGATCAACATTTACAGTGTAGGCATAGCCTCACTGCAAGAGATAGTTTTTTGTTGACCAGAGTTGAGGTTTAAAGGAGACGTACAGCCAAGGCTTGTTCGGCTGTACTTCCCCTGTGGATCACAGGAGTGTAGTTCGTTCTGCACTCCTGTGACCTGTTTTCAGAAGACAGCGAACTAAAGCCCACAGTCTGCTAAAATCCCATAGCCGGTCCACATGCCTGGTCCAGCATCTGTCTCAGCCTCTCAGCGGAAACTGAGTGGACATGGATGTCCCCCCCCCCCCCTCCCCAAGAGCAGGGCATCTGTGAGCTGATTCTCTGCTGATCGGAACAGAATCTGCCCCATGTGAAAGGGGCCTTATTACTGAAACTAGTGTTTTTCTCATAGAAGAATTTGCTGCCAACTCAAAGTTTTTAGTTT
>CM055119.1:120233236-120362271 GCA_029206835.1 Rana muscosa | reverse complement strand
TAGATATGAAGGAAGGGGGGGAGAGATATGAAGGAAGGGGGGGGGAGAGATATGAAGGAAGGGGGGGGGGAGAGATATGAAGGAAGGGGGGGGAGAGATATGAAGGAAGGGGGGGGAGAGATATGAAGGAAGGGGGGGAGAGATATGAAGGAAGGGGGGGGAGAGATATGAAGGAAGGGGGGGGGGAGAGAGATATGAAGGAAGGGGGGGGAGAGAGATATGAAGGAAGGGGGGGAGAGATATGAAGGAGGGGGGGGGAGAGAGATATGAAGGAAGGGGGGGGAGACAGATATGAAGGAGGGGGGAGAGAGATATATAGGAAGGGGGGGGGAGAGAGATATATAGGAAGGGGGGGGGAGATATATAGGAAGGGGGGGGAGAGAGAGATATGAAGGAGGGGGGGAGAAAGATGTGAGGCAGAGAAATGAGGAAAAGAGGGGGGTAGAGGTGAGGCTGTGTGAGGAGTAGAGCGGGAAGGTCTGTGGTTAGTTGTTCCCCCCTTGTACTTACAGTTAAACATCTTCTTCTTCCTCCCTCCAATCATGTGACAAGGGGATAGAGGAGAAAGAGAACGGGCAGCCTTCCCTCACTGCACAGCGGCGCTCTCTATTGCCACCTGCAGGCTGGAGGAAGATGAAAGCCGAATCCTCCCACCACCTCTCTGTCTTCCCCTGTCATTGTACACTGGGACTGAGCGGCATTACAGCCAAGGCACGTGCGACGGGGGGGCGCGCTTCCTCTGATTGGCGGAGGGGTCGTGCGGATGAGTCATACCAAGCACGCGACGGCCGATCGGCGCCATTTTCCCGTCTGCCAGGAAGAAGGAGTGTCTTATCGCGGCTCGTCACAGATCAGTCACAGCGCCCTTCAGTGGATTCTTTGGAGACTACACCCACAGCTTTTTCATCGTAGAGGTAGTAAGTGTCAGCAGTGATGTCACCTTACCAGTGAGATCGGGTCTAGTGCCCGGATGTGGGCAGGGGGAGCCAATAGAGATCTGGACCGCCTTGTGTAATGATCTGTTAGAGTTTTCTCTCCTCTCCTCCTTTCTGGTTTGAGGGAAGAGAAATCACTTTTCACACTCAGGATCAGAGCTGTCATTAGAGATCACAGGGGCCCCCAAACACCCTCCCTGACAGGGGCCCCCAAACACCCTCCCTGACAGGGGCCTCCAAACACCCTCCCTGACAGGGGCCCCCCAAACATCCTTCCCGACAGAGGCCCCCCCCAAACACCCTCCCTGACGGGCCCCCCCAAACACCCTCCCTGACAGGGGCCCCCCAAACACCCTTTCTGACAGAGGCCCCCCCCAGCACCCTTCCTGACAGGGCCCCCCCAAACACCCTCCCTGACAGGGACCCCCCAAACACCCTCCCTGACAGGGGCCCCCCAAACACCCTCCCTGACAGGGGCCCCCCTAGCAGCGTTCCTTACAGAGGCCCCCCGAGCACCCTTCCTGACAGGGGCCCCCCAAACACCCTCCCTGACAGGTGCCCCCCCGAACACCTTCCTCCTCTCCCCAGTTCCAATCTTTACCCTCATTTCCTATAGAAAAGGGACGGCAGCATAGGGGTGCCCACCGGGTGTGCGGAGTGAGCCTGGGCACACCCTAATCACCCATGCAGTGTTTGTGTAGCCCCATGGCGGCTGTCTCCTGAGATCTGCCTGGGCTGCTGTGAAAGTCGTCATCCCAGCAATGTGTACCCCGCGCTGCCTGTGAGACAATATATCACATTGAGCAGATATTGGGGTTTGTAAGACCAGCTCAGTGTCGGGGGTGGGCGGGACTGAGCAGCTATCGAACACCAGCCAAGGATATGGGGTCTGGGTGGGCCCCTATGTGTATGTGGCTCCTCCCCCTTTCCTAAGCAGCCCAATAATTGGCTGGTGTTAGCTGCTCAGTCCCGCCCCCCACCTCTGACATCACCGCTGAATTATGACAGCGCCTCTCTCTCTCTGTGTGCAGCTACCTTACAATACATGACAGTGTCACACTCTGAGAGGATCTTACAAGCCCCAATATCTGCTCAATGTGATACCCCCCTCTCCTCTGTCAGTGCTTCCAACCAGTGCCACCTGTCAGTGCTTCCAATCAGTGTCAGTGCCACCTGTCAGTACCAATCAGTGTCAGTGCTGCCTGTCAGTGCCACCTGTCAGTACCAATCAGTGCTTCCAATCAGTGCCAGTCAGTGAAAATCAGTGCCACCTATCAGTGCCCATCAATGCTGCCTATCAATGCCAATCAGTGCCACCTGTCAGTGCCAATCAGTACTGCCAATCAGTGCCGCCTATCAGTGCCCATCAGTGCTGCCTATCAGTGCTGCCTATCGGTGCAGCCTATCATTGCCCATCAGTGCTTCCAATCAGTGCCACTAAATGCTGCCAATCAGTGCTGCCTATCAGTGCCATTAGTGCTGCCAGTACCACCTATCAGGGCCCATCAGTTCTGCCAATTAGTGCTGCCCATCAGTGCCAATCAGTGCAGCCTATTAGTGCTGCTAGTGCCACCTATCAGTGCCAATCTGGACCCATTAGTGCTGCCAATCAGTGCTTTCTATTAGTGCCAATCAGTGCCACCTATCAGTGCCAATCATTTCTGCCTATCAATGCCAATCAGTGGCCTGCCTATCAGTGGCCATCAGTGCTGTCAATCAGTGGTGCCAATCAGTGGCACCAATCAGTGCTGTCAATCAGTGCACTGAGTAGAGATGGGGAGATGAACTCAGCAGCCAGGCACATTTTCCATGGGGGGCCGGCCCGGTGGGGCACAACTGAAATCGGTTGATGTTTATTAAAACGGTTGTATACCCAAAAAAAAAAAAACCTGCAAGGCAAAGGCATAATGAGCTAATATGACTAGCATACTAGCTCATTATCAATTACTTACCTTAGTTCGAAGAACCCACACGACCATCGTTCCTCTCCTCCTGCGCTGTGACTGGCAGGAGCGGCGATGACGTCAGTCCCGCACATGCGCGCGTTTCCGACACTTTCCGGCAGGACTCGGATTCATGACTCGGCGCGCTCAGTGCCGTAGACATCGCCGTAGACATCGGTGCCCGATTTTCTGCAAATATCTCCTTAACCATGTAGGTTAAGGAGATATTGCAAGCACCTACAGCTAAACCTTAATGTAGGCTTACCTGTAGGTGCAAGTAGCATCAGAGGGTATACAACCGCTTTAATGCCACATGCCGATCTTTAATATATTAGGTAATCACCACACTACTATTTACAATAAACTACTGGAGGTGAAATAAAAAAGTGTCAGTGAAAGGCCTGCCGCTAAGCACTGTTATGTGTTCCCACACAAAAAAAGAAAAGAAAAGTGCAGCATAACTTACTAATCAATAACTTAATAATGGTAGAACCCTCCAATGTATGGAAATATCAATAAACTTCAATATTACCACAATACCGGTCCCTATGATAAGTAACTTCACATATAATACACATCAAACTGAAAATAAGACATAACAAATTAAACGTAGCAGGGATGGTGGAAACCCCTCCTACAGATATTTGCCAAACGGATTAACTTCAAGTGCAACAACTTTTTAGTTGGGAGGTCCCCACCATTATAGCACTTTGGAATTTTAATTTTTTAGATTGTTACACTTAATTTTATATGTTTTAGTTACTATTATAATATGAATTTTTCCACTTGAAGTAAATTTTTTACCACCCTTGCTAAGTCCATGTGTTTATGGGTCTTGCTTTGTGCACTGGTGTGCAGTCATGTTGGAACAGGAAGGGGCCATCCCCAAACTGGTAACACAAAGTTGGGAGCTTGAAATTTTCCAAAATATCTTGGTATGCTAACACCTTAAGAGTTCCCTTCACTGGAACTAAGGGGCCAAGCCCAACCCCCGGAAAAACAACCTGACACCATAACCCCCCTCTACCAAATGATTTGGACCAGTGCACAAAGCAAGGTCCATAAAGACATGGATGAGCGAGTTTGGGTTGGAGGAACTTGACTGGCCTGCACAGAGTCCTGACCTAAACCTAATAGAACAGCTTTGGGATGAATTAGAGTGGAGACTGCAAGCCAGGCCTTCTCAACCACATCAGTGCCTGACCTCACAAATGCGCTTCTGGAAGAATGGTCAAACATTCCCATAGACACACTCCTAAACCTTGTGGACAGCCTTCCCAGAAGAGTTGAAGCTGTTATAGCTGCAAAGGGTGGGCCAACTGAATATTGAACCCTACAGACTAAAACTGGGGTGACATTAAAGTTCATGTGTGTGTAAAGGCAGATGTCCCAATACTTTTGACAATATAGTGTGTGTGTACAGATATATATATATATATATATATATATATATATATATATTGTGACGGTGGGATCCTGTGCGTTCTTAACCACTTAAGCCCCAGACCATTTGGTAGCTAAAGGACCAGAGGTGAATTCAGAATTTTGCACTTCGCTGCTTTAACTGTAAATTGTGCGGACATGCAATGTTGTACCCAAACAAAATTTGCGTCCTTTTCTTCCCACAAATAGAGCTTTCTTTTAATGGTATTTGATTGCCTCTGCGATTTTTATTTTTTGCGATATAAACGGAAAAAGACCGAAAATTTTGAAAAAAAATGATATTTTCTACTTTTTGTTATAAGAAAAATCGAATAAACTAAATTTTAGTCATACATTTAGGCCAAAATGTATTCAGCCACATGTCTTTAGTAAAAAAAATGTCAATAAGCGTATATTTATTGGTTTGCGCAAAAGTTATAGCGTTTACAAACTAGGGTACATTTTCTGGAATTTACACAGCTTTTAATTTATGACTGCCTATCTCATTTCTTGAGGTGCTAAAATGACAGGGCAGTACAAAACCCCCCCAAATGACCCCATTTTAGAAAGTAGACACCCCAAGGAAATTGCTGAGAGGCCTGTTGAGCCCATTGAATATTTTTTTTTTTTGTCCCAAGTGATTGAATAATGACAAAAAAAAAAAAAAATTACAAAAAGTTGTCACTAAATGATATATTGCTCACACATGCCATGGTTATATGTGGAATTGCACCCCAAAATACATTCTGCTGCTTCTCCTGAGTACGGGGATACCACATGTGTGGGACTTTTTAGGAGCCTAGCCACGTACGGGACCCCGGAAACCAAGCACCGCCTTCAGGATTTCTAAGGGCGCAAATTTTTGATTTCACTCCTCACTACCTATCACAGTTTTGAAGGCCATAAAATGCCAAAATAGCACAAAACCCCCCCAAATGACCCCATTTTGGAAAGTAGACACCCCAAGCTGTTTGCTGAGAGGCATGGTGAGTATTTTACAGCTCTCATTTGTTTTTGAAAATGAAGAAAGAACTTTTTTTTTTTTCTTTTTTTTTTTTCAATTTTCAAAACTTTGTGACAAAAAGCGAGATCTGCAAAATACTCACAATACCTCTCAGCAAATAGCTTGGGGTGTCTACTTTCCAAAATGGGGTCATTTGGGGGGGGTTTTGTGCCATCTGGGCATTCCATGGCCTCCGAAACTGTGATAGGCAGTGAGAAGTGAAATCAAAAATTGACACCCTTAGAAAGCCTGAAGGCGGTGCTTGGTTTTTGGGGTCCCGTACGCGGCTAGGCTCCCAAAAAGTCTCACACATGTGGTATCCCCGTACTCAGGAGAAGCAACAGAATGTATTTTGGGGTGTAATTCCACATATGCCCATGGCATGTTTGAGCAATATATCATTTAGTGACAACTTTGTGCAAAAAAAAGAAAAAAATTATTTTTTCCGCAACTTGTGTCAACATATAAAATATTCCATGGACTCGACATGCCTCTCAGTATATAGCTTGGGGTGTCTACTTTCCAAAATGGGGTCATTTGGGGGGGTTTTGAACTGTTCTGGCATTTTATACACAACATTAGGAAGCTTACATCCACTCTTCTAACCACTTGAAGACAAAGCCCTTTTTGACACTTTTTGTTTACATGAAACATTTTTTTTTTTGCAAGAAAATTATGTTGAACCCCCAAACATTATATATATTTTTAAAGCAAAGGCCCTACAGAATAAAATGGTGGGTGTTGCATATTTTTTTTCTACACAGTATTTGCGCAGCGATTTTTCAAACGCATTTTTGGGGAAAAAATACACTTTTTTTAATTTTAATGCACTAAAACACACTATATTGCCCAAATGTTTGATGAAATAAAAAAGATGATCTTAGGCCAAGTACATAGATACCAAACACGACATGCTTTAAAATTGCGCACAAACGCGCAGCGGCGACAAACTACATACATTTTTAAAAGCCTTTACAGGTTACCCCGTTAGATTTACAGAGGAGGTCTACTGCTAAAATTACTGCCCTCGATCTGACCTTCACGGTGATACCTCACATGCTTGGTGCAATTGCTGTTTACATATGACGCCAGACCGACGCTTGCGTTCGCCATTGGGCAAGAGCAGGGCAGGACAGGGGTGCTTTTTTTTTTTTTTTTTTTTTTATTATTAATTTTGCTTTTTTATTTTATTTTTAAACTGTTGCTTCCATATTTATTTATTTTTATCACTTTTATTGTTATCTCAGGGAATGTAAATATCACCTATGATAGCAATAGGTAATGACAGGTACTCTTTTTTGAAAAAACTGGGGTCTATTGGACCCTAGATCTTTCCTCTGCCCTCAAAGCATCTGACCACACCAAGATCGGTGTGATAAAATGCTTTCCCAATTTCCCAATGGCGCTTTTTATATCCGGGGGGGGGACATTCCCTCCCACTGCTTGTAAAAGCAGTCCAGAGGCTAATTAGCCACTAGGATTGCTTTTACATGAAAGCCGGCCGCTGGCTGAAAAGAATGATACCAAGATGATACCTAAACCCGCAGGCATCATTCTGGTATAAACATTCAAAGTCTGGTCCTTGTTGGACATGTATTGTAATCTTTTTTTTCATGCAGCCTGTTGGCTGAACGAAAAAAAAAGATTGATCGGTGGGTATGCCCACCATTAGAATACCGCCCTTCATCCACCCACTTCTAATGATGGGCATACATGCACCATTTATATATGCCGAAGCATGGGGGCATCTTCTCGCAAAAGTTATGCCACGTACACATGGTCAGACTTTTCCACGGGCAAGCCTCCGTCGGAATTTCGACCGTATATACGCGGTATTAGGAGCAAAATCGCTCCTCCGCTCCTGCTGCCCCAATGCTTCGGCATATATGCTTTTTTTTTTTAACTGTGGTGGTGAAATCACCTCCTACAGCACTGGAGTCGCAGGGATCAGGCCTGTCTCTGCGAACGCTGCAGTTATGTGTGTTGTGTTTTGCAAGTGACAGTGATCGATCGATACTGCACTTGGGTGGCCTGGGCTGGACGGAGGGGCAAAACGCAGGTGCTAGCAGGTATCTGGGCTGATCCCGCTAACACTGCGTTTTTGGGAACCCTAAACTGCTGGGGACGCTAGTATAGATCTGATCAGATCAGATATTTAGCTGATCAGATACTATACCACTAAGGGGGGTGTATGCTTCACGCGTGGGTGTTAGTGCTACTGGCACTAACCTGACGCTGCCTGGGGTGTGACGCAGACCCTCTCTGACGCTGAAACCTAATTGATATCGCCCGCCGGGCAATCAGGGGGTTAAACCTTTATTGGGTTATATACGGCGGGTGCCCTGACACTATAAAAAGCAAACTAACTAACCAGCGTCACCCGTAACACTTATATGATGATCACTGGTGAAAGGGTTAACTAGGGGCAATTAGGGGGTTAAAACCTTTATTAGGTAATATATGGGGGTACCTGACGCTATATAAAAACCTGACGGCGAACCTAAAAAAAAATTACTGGCTACCTATCGGCATCACCGACACTAAGACAACGATCATAAAAACGATCGCTTAGCGACAGTGGTGATAGGGGGTGAAAGGGTTACCTGGGGGGCGATCAGGGGGTTAAACCTTTATTAGATAATATATGGGGGTACCTGACGCTATAAAAACCTGCGGCAAACCTAAAAAAAATTACTGGCTAACGATCAGCATCACCGACGCTAAGACATCGATCAGAAAAATGATCGCATAGCGACGGCGGTGCTAGGGGGTGAAAGGGTTACCTGGGGGGTGATCAAGGGGGTTAAACCTTTATTAGGTAATATATGGGGGTACCCGACGCTATAAAAACCTGCGGCGAACCTAAAAAAAATTACTGGCTACCGATCAGCATCGCCGACGCTAAGACATCGATCAGAAAAATTATCGCTTAGTGACAGTGGTGATAGGGGGTGAAAGGGTTACCTGGGGGGCGATCAAGGGGGTTAAACCTTTATTAGGTAATATATGGGGGTACCCGACGCTATAAAAACCTGCGGCGAACCTAAAAAAAATTACTGGCTACCGATCAGCATCACCGACGCTAAGACATCGATCAGAAAAATGATCGCATAGCGACGGCGGTGCTAGGGGGTGAAAGGGTTACCTGGGGGGTGATCAAGGGGGTTAAACCTTTATTAGGTAATATATGGGGGTACCCGACGCTATAAAAACCTGCGGCGAACCTAAAAAAAATTACTGGCTACCGATCAGCATCGCCGACGCTAAGACATCGATCAGAAAAATTATCGCTTAGTGACAGTGGTAATAGGGGGTGAAAGGGTTACCTGGGGGGCGATCAAGGGGGTTAAACCTTTATTAGGTAATATATGGGGGTACCCGACGCTATAAAAACCTGCGGCGAACCTAAAAAAAATTACTGGCTACCGATCAGCATCACCGACGCTAAGACATCGATCAGAAAAATGATTGCTTAGCGACGGCGGTGCTAGGGGGTGAAAGGGTTATCTGGGGGGTGATCAGGGGGTTAAACCTTTATTAGGGGGGGTTAGGGGGCTACACTGGACCTAAAACTAAATGTAGTGACACTTTTACAGTCACAAATGTCACTGATTGCAGTGATCACTAAATAAATGGTCACTGCAATCAGTGACACTGTGACTGGGGGCTGGGGGGGGGGGCTGGGGGTTGATCTGGGGGTGTCTGGGGGGGCCTGGGGGGCGATTTATGTGCCTATGTGTCCTGGTGTCAGTGTGCTGTTTTGTGTACTAACCTGCATCTTCTCCTGTACGGCGCTCGGTATATGTGAGCGCCGCAGGAGAGATGACATCACTTCCTCCTGCCTGGCAGGCAGGGGAAGCTCTCTCATTCGCCGGGAGCGATCGAGAGGGGGTGGCCGGAATCAAACGGCCGTCCCCTCATGCCGGATCGCTCCCGAAGGTAAAACGACCACCCAATGTGAAGAAGGAGGGTCCGATCGGACCCCCCAACTATACAAAGGCAATCACGTATATGTACGTGATTCTGCCTGTCGGTGCCATTCTGCCGACGTATATTTACAGTGGGCGGTCGTTAAGTGGTTAAAGTGTGTTGGTTTACACCAGATTTGGTAGAGAAAGACATGCTGATTGAACAGCTGTGTGTTCGGCTATTTAGTTCTGACATGACTATGGATCAGGGCTCCACCCAACAGACAGGAAGTCTGTGTATGGGAGTCAGGTGGACTCCCATCCCTTGGAGAGGAGTCAGGCGCTGCATGTCTGCAGCCAGAGTATGCATGTCTGCAGGAGGCAGATGTCATTGGTGAAGTAAGCAACCAGGTGCTGACCGGGAGTAAGCGAGGAGTGAGCTTATCTCTTGGAAACTGTTTGTTCTGAGGAGCAGACCTAAGGCCTAGGCTACAGGCCTGAACAGCCAGATCGCAAGAGGGGAAGCCAGGAGGTAAACTGTTGAGTATACAAGACACAGTAATGGTGGCACCCCCCTGCGAGGGCAACTGATGTATTTGTGAACTTTTTGTGCTTTTAAATAAAAGTGGGCTACCATGCCCTAAATAGAGTTCCTGACTGGCTTGAATCACTGGAAAAACGCATCTACTACGAGAGCTGATAACCCCTAATCTTACATATGGTAGAGGTATTGCTTCAGGCAGTTTTGGAAGAGTTCCAGATCCTCGCATACCAAAACAGTGAGTAAAAAGTAACTGTGTTTTGCAGCAATACTGTGATGAACAGTCAATCTGAATGAAAAGTTAAAGTTTTCTGAGGTGAACTGCATTGCACAGGAGTTCAATTAATGGACTGTGTTGTATACAGGTTGATGGGGTAATGGATAGCGATTTGGAAGGGCTCAGTGTTGCTGAAAGTGAGAGGATGAGTGTGACACATGCGATTGGCAGTGCTCAGCGGGAGCCGCAAATTTTGTTAGTTGCCTCTGAGGTAGAGGTCTCTTTAAGTGTCTCGGCCTCTCACGCCTTAGCAAATGAGCCCCTCCACATCGCTGGTAAAGGAAAAGTTCCTAGAGTTTTGTGTTTAGATGCGGCATGTCTAGAAATAACTGAGATATTGTGCGAATTGGTGAAAATCTTTCCAATGTACACCTGCATGTATCCACAGCAGAAGGGCGACATGGTACTGCGTAGTACCAATCGGTGGACGCTAGGGTGACCACGTGTCCTGGATTGCCCGGGACAGTCCCGCATTTTGCAGGTCTGTCCCGGGCACCTTCATTCCAGGACAATACAGTGTCCCGGAATGAAACTGACACAGCCACCCCCTCGGCTAATCTGATTCCCCCAAAAAATGCCTCTACATCACCGTTTTACTCACTGACAGTACTTGTCCTGGCCAGGAAAGCCTGGAGGAGCACAATCCCCGCCCTCTGCTTGTGATTGGAGAAAACATAAATCCCGCCTCTTGTGTCTAATCACTGTGCTGTGATTCGTTACAGCACAAGCTGATTTTTGGGAAGGCAGGGTGTCCCTGAATGGTAGTTTGGAAATGTGGTCACCCTAGTGGACGCAGGTGATACATGCGTTGTTAAGCAATGTTGATATAAATTGGTTGCTGCACTGTTGGTTGCTTTTGTGGAAAGTTGTCTCGCAGTTCTCTTCGAGACTGCTTCCAGCGGCGGTTATGTGCTGAAGGCGCTCAGGGGAATTGCTGGAGAAATTAGCGATAATAGACATAGAGGAAGTCTCTCCGTATGCTGGTGTGATGGGGTGCATTCCTGCTGGTGCGGTCCGAGGTGCGGCTGAGCAGTGGTTGGAACGTGGCGCGTGTACTGTCTCACCCGCTACACCTCATGTAAAGGAAGGGCCCGGAACGGACGTGGCAGTAGTGGGAATTCAGTCCATCACGCGCAGGGGGTGCAGTTTGAGGTACCCGGAGACACTTTGACAGGAAATAACAGTGATGGTAACTGTAACGAAAAAGTGTATGAGAGGCACTGTAGAGCACTGCTAGACAACTCTGAGCTATTGGTTGAGGTACCAATGGACACAGAAATGGTTAAAGAGATTGATGTGGAAAAATGTGGTGAAAAATGTGCGTTGGTAGGACAATTGCTATTGGAGTGTTGGACAACAGGGGGCAATGTGAAACTGCGGGACTGTCCCATAGGGAGTAACTGCTTGCCTATAGGTGGTCCCTCCATAGATACTGTCCTAGAAAACAAAGGGACAAGAGGTCCCAATGATAATATTGAGGTTAAACGGAAGGATATGGTGTTGATCCTAGATGGTTTGGTTGCCAAGAGTAACCACACAGGGGTTAGTGAACCTGAGAAACAAATGTTGTTGATTAATGTTGCGTCAGGTAGTGAGAATGGCCAGTCCCTGACAGAGTTCATGAAAGGGGGTCCCCAACAGTCCTGGGAGATTAGGTCTGTGGGAGAAAAAAGGAGGATCCTGAGGCCAGAAGGTAGAAGGGATAGAGAGATTAGTGGGAGCCCACGGTTCAGGAAGAAGTGCTGGTGGAAGCACACCCGGAAGAAGATGTGGGTGGAGTGTCCCTTTTAGAGAAAAGGCTGGGCAGATTAGGACTCCTACTACTGATAGTTGGTACAGAGATGTCAAAGTGAAGTGTTGGTGGAAACATACCCGGAAGAAGAAATGGGCCTACGCAGCCAATGGTTGGCACAGAGGTGTCCCATTTATGATGACGGGTTTATGTGTTCCTTCCTCCGGTTCGAAACAGGGGGGGAGGATATGTGATGGTGGGATCCTGTGCATTCTTAAAGTGTGTTGGTTTACACCAGATTTGGTAGAGAAAGACATGCTGATTGAACAGCTGTGTGTTCAGCAATTTAGTTCTGACATGACTATGGATCAGGGCTCCACCCAACAGACAGGAAGTCTGTGTATGGGATTCAGGTGGACTCCCATCCCTTGGAGAGGAGTCAGGCGCTGCATGTCTGCAGCCAGAGTATGCATGTCTGCAGGAGGCAGATGTCATTGGTGAAGTAAGCAACCAGGTGCTGACCTGGAGTAAGCGAGGAGTGAGCTTATCTCTTGGAAACTGTTTGTTCTGAGGAGCAGACCTAAGGCCTAGGCTAAAGGCCTGAACAGCCAGATCGCAAGAGGGGAAGCCAGGAGGTAAACTGTTGAGTATACAAGACACAGTAATGGTGGAACCCCCCTGCGAGGGCAACTGATGTACAAAATGTACTTTATCATACATCAAATGATAAAAGTAATGTAACCAGGGTCGGACTGGCCATGCCCGAGGGCCTGGGACCAGTAGGGGCCCCATGAGAGTCTCCTGGACTGGTATCTTTATTGGGTCACCACTTGCCTGCTGTAAGTCTCCCCTCCCATGTGACAGCTCCTGTGTTTGTATCCGGCTCGGACCGGACGGGCGTCCTTATATCACCGATTTCCACTTAGTGGGCAGCCCGGCCAGCCAGCGTTTACCGTTGCTAGGATACAGGGGCCGCATAGAGCATGCGCGGTCACAGTCATCCTTTCTGGTTGGACCAAAAGCAGCTTGCCTGCTGACATAGATGCCACCCCCTGCCGCCTCTCCCTCACCACTTATTGCTTTGAAGAGGTATATGCAATATGTATTTACCCCACATTGGGCACACACTACCCAATAGGGGCACAGGGATCCCTGCCAGGGGGCACACACTACCCAGTGGGGGCACACCCCCCCGCCTGGTGGCACACACTACCCAGTGGGGACACAGAGATCCCTGCTGGGGGCCACACACTACCCCGTGGGGGCACAGAGACTCCCGCCAGGGGGCACACACTACCCATTGGGGGGCACAGAGATACTTGCCAGGGGGACATGCATTCCTCATAGTAGGTAGTATAGTTACATAGTTACATAGTTACCTAGTTAGTCAGGTTGAAAAAAGACAAAGTCCATCCAGTTCAACCATAAAAAAATAACTAAAATAAAATAAAAAAATATCGTGCAATCCCATATACCCAATTCTATACCCACAGTTGATCCAGAGGAAGGCAAAAAACCCCAGCAGAGCATGATCCAATTTGCTACAGCAGGGGAAAAAATTCCTTCCTGATCCCCCGAGAGGCAATCGGATTTACCCTGGATCAACTTTACCTAGAACTGTTAGTACTCAGTTATATTATGTACATTTAGGAAAGTATCCAGGCCTTTCTTAAAGCAATCTACTGAGCTGGCCAGAACCACCTCTGCAGGGAGTCTGTTCCACATTTTCACAGCTCTTACTGTGAAGAAACCTTTCCGCATTTGGAGATGAAATCTTTTTTCTTCTAGACGTAAAGAGTGCCCCCTTGTTCTCTGTGTTGACCGTAAAGTGAATAACTCATCACCAAGTTCCCTATATGGACCCCTTATATATTTGTACATGTTAATCATATCCCCCCTTATTCTCCTCTTCTCAAGAGTGAATAAATTCAGTTCCTCTAATCTTTCTTCATAGCTGAGCTCCTCCATGCCTCTTATCAGTTTGGTTGCCCTTCTCTGCACTTTCTCCAGTTCCCCGATATGCTTTTTGAGAACTGGTGCCCAAAACTGAACTGCGTATTCCAGATGAGGCCTTACTAATGATTTGTACAGGGGCAAAATGATGTCTCTCTCTCTGGAGTCCATACCTCTCTTAATACAAGAAAGGACTTTGCTCGCTTTGGAAACCACAGCTTGGCATTGCATGCCATTATTGAGCTTATGATCTACCAAAACCCCCAGATCCTTCTCCACTACGGATCCCCCCAGTTGTATTCCCCCTAGTATGTATGATGCATTCATATTCTTAGCCCCCAAGTGCATAACTTTACATTTATCAACATTAAACCTCATCTGCCACATAGTCGCCCAATTAGACAGAGCATTGAGGTCGGCTTGTAAATTGGCAACATCCTGTAAGGACGTTATTCCACTGCATAGCTTGGTGTCATCTGCAAAGACAGAAATGTTACTTTTGATCTCAGACCCAATATCATTTATAAAGATATTAAAAAGTAAGTGTCCCAGCACTGAACCTTGGGGTACACCACTGATAACCTTAGATCATTCAGAGTATGAATCATTAACCACTACTCTCTGAATTCTGTCTTTTAGCCAGTTTTCTATCCATTTACAAACTGATATTTCCAATCCTGTAGACTTTACCTTACACATGAGCCGTGTGTGGGGAACTGTATCAAACGCTTTTGCAAAATCCAAGTATACCACGTCCACAGCCACGCCTCTGTCCAAGGTTTTACTTACCTCTTCATAAAAAGAAATCAGGTTTGTTTGACAACTTCTGTCTTTCATGAATCCATGCTGTCTGTTGCTTAAATAGTTTTTTTCCAGCAAGAACTCATCTATGTGATCTTTTATTAATCTCTCCAGTATCTTCCCAACTATGGAAGTTAAACTAACAGGTCTATAGTTACTTGGTAAAGACTTTGTTCCCTTTTTAAATATAGGCACCACATTGGCCCTGCGCCAATCCAGTGGTACTATTCCTGTCATTAATGAGTCCCTAAAAATTAGATACAATGGCTTTGAAATTACAAAGCTCAATTCTTTTAGGATCCGTGGGTGTATGCCATCTGGTCCAGGTGCTTTATCCACCTTTATTCTGTCTAAATATTTCTGGACCATATCACTTTTGAGCCATTGTGGATTTGGGGCTGTGTCACTACCACCCCCATTTTGGACATGAGCTCCCCCATGCTCCTTTGTATACACAGAACTGAAGAAAGTATTTAATAAATTAGCCTTCTCTTTGTCCCCAGTCACCCACTCTAGATTATTTTGTAAAGGGCCTACATGCTCAGACTTGACCTTTTTACTATTAATATATTTGAAGAATTTTTTGGGGTTTGTCCTACTATCTTTTGCAATCTGTCGTTCGTTTTGAATTTTTGCATCCTTGATTTCCTTTTTACATATCCTGTTATATTCTTTGTAACATTTAAACGACACTAGTGTTCCTTCATTTTTATATTTTTTAAAAGCGCTTTTCTTATTGTTTATAGCTTTTTTAACTTTAACTGTGAGCCACATAGGTTTTATTTTTAGCCTTTTAAACTTATTGCCCATGGGAATATACTTTGCAGTGAGTTTATAGTGTGTGACTTTATAGTGTGTGTGTGTGTGTGGGGGGGGGGGGTATAGTGATTCTGGTGTTTTCCAAGAGTGGGGGGTATAGGGGGGTCTGTAGTTACCTAATTGTGGGAGGTATAATGGTTCTGTTGTTATCCAGGAGTAGGGGGTATAGTGGGGTCTGGTGTTAGCTAAGAGTGGGGGGCATGGAAATCGCGGGGGCCTACCTAGCACAGCCCCCCTCCTCCCAGCTTAAATCCTTTCTCCCCAATCCTGCCTCCCAACTCACATCCCACCCATATTCCCCCTCCTAACAAAAATCTACTCCCCCAAATTCCCCATTCCAGCACAAATCCCCCCCAATCCCTCCTCCTAGCACAAATCCTCCCAATCACTTCTTCTAACACAGATCACCCTCAATCCCCCTCCTAGCACAAATCCCCCCCATCCCTCCTCCCAGCTCGAGCCCCCTTAGAGGAAATTTTCACCCCCTCTCTCCTAGCTCATACCTTCACCCAATGCCCCCTCCTGGCTCAAATCCCCCCAAACTCTCCTCCTAGCACATATACTTCCCTATTCCTCCTTCTAGTAAATCCCCCCATCCTGATTACACTTCTCAGCACAGATAGCTGCCCATCCCCCCTTCTCCACAAACATCCAAAGCACATACAGTTATTTCCCCTGTTGAGGAACTCCAACGTCCGTTGGGAAAACCTTGAAGCTGAGGAAGTACTAACTTATCCAAGGCAACCTGTTACCCCCCCAGTAACTGGACGACACACAGTTCTGGGAGTAAATCAACACTTTATTTTGCCACAGCTGGCTTTTTATCATTCCCCATGCAAGGGGTTTCTTAACTAATTTTCCAGGGGCATTCCCTTCAGCAACTAACCAATGACAGTGATTTAATTACCTGGAACTATTTCTAACAACCTGGTCTGCGTGAGACGTTTGTCTCCGCATATTTACCCATAACAATGAAACCGTGCCAGACACATTACTAAGAGTGTAATTACATCCCGTAGCAGATAATAGGTGGTGTCATTAACACACTGACAATAGATGAATGGAACGCTACCTCAGGCTCAGACCCCCAATTAACCCAATTTACTTATTCAGACATCAGTAGACATTCTGTCTCTACATTTCCTGGAATGAATCTTTGCTGTCACCTTTGAAGTGATCCAAACCATTTCTCAGTTTCAGTATTTTGCTACACTGCTCCCCCTTACCCACAAGCCGGCATACACAGTCTGATCCTTAACGGATCGGCTTGAGGATGTCCGGAGAGTACTCACGGATCACTTTTCCAGTCCAGTTTGCCGCGATAATCCGTCAGCATTGCCGTTCTGTTTCCCGGGTCAGTAGCTGATGGTGAGGTTGTAAGGTTGCAGGGCGAATAATAGAATTCAGTTCTGGAACAGTCACTTGCTTTGCTCTCTCAATGGTTTCCAAAACTTGCTGCTGATGCTCTTAGGAGAGGTACGGCAAAACCTGGGCGCAAATCCCATTTAACCTTTTGCAAATTTCAGCCTGTTTGTGCATTTCAATGTTCAAGCCATGTGACATCTCATAATACATGATGTAGTGTCGTTGCATCTCTGATTTCTCACTGGCCAACTTGTCACATTCCAATTTTAGACTGTGATATTGTGCCTGATCTACGGTACCTGTCGGGGAAGATCGTCTTACCCGGGTCCCAGCAGCACGCGGGTCGGTTCCAGCAGCACGGGTCTGTGCACAGGTAGTCACGGGGTTGGCTTCAGCGGGGCCCATCGGGGCGTAAGCAGAAACGAGGGGGGCCAAATCATTCCCCAGTAGTACATCCGCTGGCAAATCCTTCATCACCCCCACATTCACGTGTCACGAACCAACCCCCCAATCCAGGTGGACACGGGCAACGGGTAGCCGGAAGACGGTGCCTCCCGCTACTCTTACGACTACAGTGTCTCCGGTGTGTTGGCTCTCTGGGATGAGGTTCTTCTGTAGTAGGGTCATGGTGGTGCCAGTATCACGTAGGCCATTGGCTACCTTTCCATTGACCCAGACAGTCTGCCTGTGTTGCTGCCGGTTGTCCCGGTTAGCTGCTTGTATTGGGTCAGCCTCGTGCAGGACGCCCCATTGTTCCTCCAATTCTTCAGCTCCGCGGTTGTCTGGGGCCGCTTCCGTGTGATAGCAATGAGCGGCAGCCCGTGCTGGAGGGGGTGACCCTGGTTGAATCCATGCCACTTGGTCCTGATTCTGAGTGCAGTCTCTCTGATAGTGCCCAAATTGCTTGCACGAATGGCACTGCACTCCCTTGCGCCCGAAGTATCGATTTGCAGGGGGGGTAGGGATTAGCCCGGGTCGTTGTGTAGCTGGTGGCCCTGGGTTATGGTTCAGTGCTTTGGTGTTTGGTCTGAAGCTAGTCTGTGATGGCCTGCTGGCATCTTGATATTCATCAGCTTGCCTGGCCGCTTCGGAGAGAGTGGTAGGTTTGCGGTCCCTTACCCACTCCTGTACCTCTGGGTTTAGTCCATTAAAGAATTGCTCCAGTAAAATCAGCTGGGTGATCGCATCTGCTGTGGTTGCCTGACGGGCTTGCAGCCAAGCTAGGGCTGCCCTCTGCATTCGGCAAGCCCATTCGGTGTGGGAGTCCTTCTCCTGTTTCTTTGTGTCCCGGAAGCGTCTCCTGTATGCTTCTGGGGTGATGGCATACCTTGCCAAAATAACTTCCTTTACCCGGCTATAGCTTGCGATTTCCTCCTCTGGCGCGGCTCTGTAGGCTTCTGCTGCACGGCCTGGCAGCTTACCAGCTAAGATCCGTACCCAGTCTGTCTGGGGTACTTGGTACAGCTTGCATTTCCGTTCAAAATCTTGCAGGAAGCTATCGATCTCTTCCTCTGCTTCCACAAACTTTTTAAAGGCATCATGGGGTACTTTTAGTTTTGTCTCTGGTGCCGGTGTAGTCGTTAGCAGTCTCTCAGAGGCACGCTGTTCCGCCAGCCGGAGTTGGGTCTCCCGTTCTTCTCTCGCCGTGATAAAGGCATCCACTTGGGGTAACGTTGCCTGTACCAGCTCGGTGGAGGGGTTTTCTCCATAAAACGCTAGCCTGCGTTTCACTTCTTGGTCAAACTCGGTCTCCATGGCTTCTGTAGCCATACTGTGTGCCCGATCTCCCTCGGTCAGTTCTGCAATCAGCTCGGCTTTGGTTTTATTGCTGGCGCTCTTCCCTCTTGCTTCCAGAAAATCCTTTAACGTTGCTCGTTTTAATCCAGCATAGTTTGTCTCCATGCACACTTCCATTCGTGTAACCGAATTTTTATGAACGCTGCTTCCTCTTGCTGCAAGGCTTTAATCCCACCGCTGCCAACCAGTGTTGCGGAACTCCAACGTCCGCTGGGAAATCCTTGAAGCTGAGGAAGTACTAACTTATCCAAGGCAACCTTTTAACCCCCCCCCCCCCAGTAACTGGACGACACACAGTTCTGGGAGTAGATCAACACTTTATTTTGCCACAGCTGGCTTTTTATCATTCCCCATGCAAGGGGTTTATTGACTCATTTTCCAGGGGCATTCCCTTCAGCAACTAACAGATGACAGTGATTTAATTACCTGGAACTATTTCTAACAACCTGGTCTGCGTGAGACGTTTGTCTCTGCATATTTACCCATAACAATGAAACCGTGCCAGACACATTTCTAGGAGTGTAATTACATCCCGTAGCAGATAATAGGTGGTGTCATTAAGACACTGACAATAGATGAATGGAACGCTACCTCAGACCCCCAATTAACCCAATTTACTTATTCAGACATCAGTAGACATTCTGTCTCTACATTTCCTGGAATGAATCTTTGAAGTGATCCAAACCATTTCTCAGTTTCAGTATTTTGCTACACCCCCCCCCCCTCATTGTGTACAATTTCCCTGTAGCCTTCCCCCCTTCACCCTCTCCTGTCACTACAGTTCTCCTCCTGCACATGAGACAGGATCGCTCTTAGATGGCATCCGACTTTACACAATACAGTGTGATTACCGCCCCCTATCCACATTTCCTGCTGCTGGGAGATGAGCAGCCCTTGGAGGAGATAGGGGGCGGTAATCAAACTGTGTGTGTGTGTACAGTCTGATGCCATCTCTCCACTCTGCCACTTCTCCTCTCACTGCTCCAGGATGCCATTCCATTTTCTTGGTTCTGGGAGCGGGCGATGGTGGGGGGAGATCAGCGGCCACTCAGGCATCAAATCAAAGGGAGGCTGGCCTGGGGAGGGGGGACACAACTGGGTGGAAATCAGCACCCCCTGGATCTGGCCATGTCTGTGTCTCTCCCTCCAGCAGCTGAAAGCCAATGGGTAGGAGAGGGGAGAAATCGGCTTTAACCACTTCCCTACCGTAGGACGTCATATGACGTCCTGGACTTTAGGGGGGGATATCTGAATGATGCCTGCAGCTACAGGCATCATTCAGATATCCTTATTTTCAGGCGGCCATTCTGCGCACCATAAGTGTAGCGCACCCACCTTTCCCCCAGCCTGCATTTAACTTGGCTCCTCGCAGGGGGGAGAAAGGCACACCGCACTACCAGCCCGTACCCTCTTGGGTAAAAAGGTTGAGCAGTGTTGTTGTTGGGTCTTGTCTGCAGCCAGGGCCAAAATCCTCCTGAGAATGATTCTCACCTCTTCTGTGAGTAGAGACAAGTCCTTGACTTCCCCAGTAACATGAATGTCCACACCAACTGAAACTCCAACTCAAGATTTATTCTCACTTTGCAATAAACAGTCTTTTGGATAGGAAAAAAGTTGGAGCAAGGGAACAGGACAGCCCAAGGTGTGGAGGAGGTCCAGGCACAAACGTAGCTCTTTACTGTACTACTCAGATTCTCAAGCAGTATACTAGGCACAGAGTCTCTGCCACAGACTGTGAGTTTGGTCTCTGCCACAGACCTGGTGAATAAGGCCACTGCCACTGACCTGGTGAACGTGAATTTCCTTCTTAGAACATGGCCCCTATCAAGGAGAAGACATCCCCCTAGAGAGTCAACAGACCCTTCCTTCACCGTGACTCCTGCATCGGTCCTTCGGAATGATCCTCCCTTCTCTGAGAGTGCGGGTCCCCTCGCAAGGCGGCACCCTGGACTCCTCAATCCTTAGCGGACCCCAGCCGAAGGTGCTGGGCCCCGGGCCTTTTCCGCAACCCCTGGGTCTTCATACCCAGGCAAACAGGACGGCAGGGTAGTACCTCACCCCAGGCCAAAGGTGCCTGAGATGGAACAGGAACACAGCCTCCGGGCCTAGGGCACCCGGAGATGAACCTCACTCACTCCCAGGCTGAAGGTGCCTGGGCATGGACCCCGATCAGATGTCTGCCCCTTTTATATCCTCTCCTGGCATGCACAGCAGGTTCCCCGCCCCACTGTACGGCTGCCGAGAGGGGACACAAAAGGCACAGCACTACGCTCGCGGTTCAACCCTGGCCCAGAATGGCAGCGCCACCCGCAGGCCACAGGGAACTCATCACCAGCATTATCCCCTGAGGACAAAAATGGTCCATAACCCCTAACAAACTAAGGTGTCTGAGCCTAATTACCACTCAGCGACTCCCCCTAAATTGACCACCCCGCTACATAAGAATGATCATAGTGGCGGTTCCACCGCTTGATCGTTCTTATTGGCGGTGGGAAGGGACATCCCCCCTCCGGTGCTTCTCCGGGCTCTCCCGTGCCATCGGAGGCCCGGAGAACGAATCGCCGCCGCCGGATAAGGAGGATAGAGATGACCGGTGACGAGATGGTCACCAGTCATCTCTATGACCGTCGGAGGCCCGAGCGAGACGTTATGACGCATGAGATCGGTGATTTTTTTTTTCATGATCTCATGCTTTCCAGCCTGGAGGAGAGATGTGGGGCCTTTTGACCCTGCATCGCTCGATAAAGAGTACCTGTCAACAGTGGTGTATTTAGGTTTTATGCTGCCCTAGGCCTGACTAAACTTGCGCACCCCCTAATTTAAATATGACCCACCCCTTCCTGTCAAAGCCACACCCCTTCCTTTTTAAGACCCGCCCTGTCATCTTCATGGGAGGAAGACAGAGGGACGCCGTGGGAAGAGGACAGAGGGACGCCGCATGAGAAGGACAGAGGGATGCCGTGGGAAGAGGACAGAGGGACGCCGTGGGAGAAGGACGCCGTGGGAAGAGGACAGAGGGACGCCGTGGGAGAAGGACGCCGTGGGAAGAGGACAGAGGGACGCCGTGGGAGAAGGACGCCGTGGGAAGAGGACAGAGGGACGCCGTGGGAAGAGGACAGAGAGGGATGTTGTGGTTGTCAATAAGGCCTAGAGAATAGCAGGCTAGGCACTTCCTAATGGCTCAGTCCCTGGGAATAGTAATGGATAATGGCCAACAGGCCCTCTTACCAGACCCAGCGAAATCGCAACAATGATCCCTCTGGGTGGACGTTCGCTCACTCTGGGTTGCACGGTGTGACTCTAGTCAGTAGTGTAGCATGTCTGTATCCTGGCAGTGGCTCGGTCTCTCTCCCTCTCTGGTGGTGCAGGTACAGCCTGGCTCTCTGGTCGTGCGGGGTACAGCGTGGCTCTCTGGTCGTGTGGGTACAGCGTGGCTCTCTGGTGGTGCGGGGTACAGCGTGGCTCTCTGGTGGTGCGGGGTACAGCGTGGCTCTCTGGTGGTGCGGGGTACAGCGTGGCTCTCTGGTGGTGCGGGGTACAGCGTGGCTCTCTGGTGGTGCGGGGTACAGCGTTGCTCTCTGGTGGTGCGGGGTACAGCCTGGCTCTCTGGTGGTGCGGGGTACAGCCTGGCTCTCTGGTGGTGCGGGGTACAGCCTGGCTCTCTGGTGGTGCGGGGTACAGCGTGGCTCTCTGGTGGTGCGGGGTACAGCGTGGCTTTCTGGTGGTGTGGGTACAGCGTGGCTCCCTGGTGGTGTGGGTACAGCGTGGCTCTCTGGTGGTGCGGGTACAGTGTGGCTCCCTCTCTTGTTTCCCCTAGCTCAGTATTCTCTTCTGCTCCTCGTCTAACACCCCCTCTCTCCCCTCCAGCAGAGTGCTTGCATGCTGGGGGCTGTAGCTTGGTGTCTATGGACACACTGGCGCCGGAACTACATTTCCCATGATTCCCCAGAGTCTTCTGATTGGCCCTCTGCTGTGGCCAATCATGGGGAGGGCGCAGTAAATCCAATTAGAGCCGCTCTCACTCTCTTTGGGTTACAGAAAGAGAAGGGGGGCGGCGGGGGAGATACAGACAGCCCGCAGCTCTCTTCTCCCTGTCACATCGCCGCTACTCTATTTGTCAGAGAACTCGGCAGCAGCACTGTGACAGGGAGAGGAGAGCTGCGGGCTGTCTGTATCTCCCCCGCCGCCCCCCTTCCCTTTCTGTAACCCGAAGAGAGAAGAGAGAGAAAGAGAGCGGCTCTAATAGGACTCGCCGCGCCGCCGCCCAGCTTCCTGCCCGCTGTTAACCTCCCCCATCATTGGCGCTGTTAACCTCCCCCATCAAAAAAGTGTAAAAATAAAAAAAAATAAGTAAATAAAAAAATAAATTTAAAACGCCCCTGTCCCCAGTAGCTCGCGCTCAGAAGCGAACGCGCACGCAAGTCCAGCCCACATATGTAAATGCCGTGTAAAACCACACATGTGAGGTATCGCCGCGTGCGTTAGAGCGAGAACAATAATTCTAGCACTAGACCTCCTCTGTAACTCTATACTGGTAACCTGTAAAAAAAATTTAAAGCGTCGCCTATGGAGATTTTTAAATACCGAAGTTTGGCGCCATTCCATGAGTGTGCGCAATTTTAAAGCGTGACAAGTTAGGTATCTATTTACTCGGCGTAACATCATCTTTCACATTATACAAACAATTTGGGCTAACTTTACTTTTTTGTTATTTTTCAATTCATGAAACCGTTTTTTTTTCCAAACCTAAAAGCGTTTGAAAAATTATTGCGCAAATACCGCGCGAGATAAAAAGTTGCAATGACCGCCACTTTATTCCCTAGGGTGTCTGCTTAAAAAATATCTATAATGTTTGGGGGTTCTGAGTAATTTTCTAGCAAAAAAAATTATGATTTTTACATGAAGGATAGGAGTGCCAGAATAGGCTCGGTATGGAAGTGGTTAAAGGAGAAATACGGCCTAAGCTCGTTTTGCACTCCTGTGACCCGTTTTCAGCGGAGAGCGGGCCGAAGTCCACTTTCTACTGACGTCACAGAAGTCGGTCCAGGGTCCGCGTCATTACGACAATAGAAGTCGGGATCTGCCAGGTCCCTGGACCAACACCCGGATCAGTCTCTCAGTGAGCCGCTGAGAGCCTGAGCCGGCCGCTCCACCCCCTCCACAGCCCAGAGCTCCTATGAGCGAGGAGGGGGCAGAGCAGAGAGCTGTGATTGACAGTCTGCAGCTCTCTGCTCACAGAGCTGTCAGAACGGAGCAATCAACGGTGTTCCATCACTCGGTTCTCCGTGTAGAGGTGCCGGGGGACAGATGCTGCATCCACCTAGGTAAGTATGATACTGGAAAAAACACCCAGCATACAGGACAAGAGAAGTGGTACTGTGGAGAGTCCATACATACAGAATAAGAACAGATACTGAGAATGACACCCAGCATACACAGCCATTAAAATTACCATAGTACAGTTTAATTATATGTAAAATCTATGAAATGATATCAAATTTGGCTACATTGTTGCATGACCGAGGTATTCCCAGTCAAAGTTTCCAGGCCTGAAATGTGGCAGCTGGTATGAGGTGTGTGATGGCACAGTGGGCTGCAAACCGGTTCAAACCGGACTGCAATTGTTTCAAAACTTTCCTGCACTGGGAGCTGACCGAGTCACATTGTGTCTCCTGCGATTATTAGCGTTTTTAATTTAAATATATTGCTATCGTATTATTGTATATATTGTTATTATTATAAATATTAAACATTTTTTTTTAGTCTTTTTCTAGGTCACCACCACCATGCCACGAGCTTCAAGACGTGGATCCCGGGGAAGGCAATCTCGTCAGGCTTATAACCGGAGAAGAGGAGAGCTTCGGAGGAGACGGGAGGAGGCAGCAACACACAGACCACCGGCAATGGAGCAGCCTACCTGCTCCATCTGCCTCTGTGAGTATAATGCAGAGGACTCGAGAGCACTACCATGTTCTCATACGTTTCATTCTCATTGTATCCACAGATGGCTGCAGGAAGCCCCTACTTGTCCCATATGCCGGGAATTTACTCCACCAAATTAAGAACCTGTGACCATACGTGAAGAAGCTGTGAACATACGTGTTATCGGTTATAATGTATACCAAAATGTATATTTTTTCATATTTTCTGTTTATAGCAGATAACGCCTGGAAAAATACATACTTCAAACCATTACGCTGATGGAGAGTCCCTTCACCCTGATGCAGCCTCTGACGCTCGGGTGAAGGCTCCCAGACCATTACCGCTGAAGGGGAGTCCCTTCACCCTGACACTCGGGTGAAGGCTCCCAGACCAATGCCGCCGAAGGGGAGTCCCTTCACCCTGATGCAGCCCCTGGCTCCCGGGTGAAGGCTCCCAGACCAATTCCGCCGAGGGGGAGTCCCTTCACCCTGACGCAGCCATTGATGCTCGGGTGAAGGCTCCCAGACCATTGCCGCCGAACGGGAGTCCCTTCACCCTGATGCAGCACCTGGCGCTCGGGTGAAGGCTCTCAGACCAATACCACCGAAGGGGAGTCCCTTCACCCTGATGCAACCCCTGGCACTCGGGTGAAGGCTCCTAGACCAATTCCGCCGAGGGGGAGTCCCTTCACCCTGACGCAGCCATTGGCGCTCGGGTGAAGGCCCCCAGACCATTGCCACTGAAGGGGAGTCCCTTCACACTGATGCAGCCATTGATGCTCGGGTGAAGGCTCCCAGACCATTGCTGCCGAACGGGAGTCCCTTCACCCTGATGCAGCCTCTAGCGCTCGGGTGAAGGCTCCCAGACCATTGCCGCCGAAGGGGAGTCCCTTCACCCTGATGCAGCACCTGGCGCTCGGGTGAAGGCTCTCAGACCAATACCACCGAAGGGGAGTCCCTTCACCCTGATGCAACCCCTGTCACTCGGGAGAAGGCTCCTAGACCAATACCACCGAAGGGGAGTCCCTTCACCCTGATGCAACCCCTGTCACTCGGGTGAAGGCTCCTAGACCAATTCCGCCGAGAGGAAGTTCCTTCACCCTGACGCAGCCATTGGCGCTCGGGTGAAGGCTCCCAGACCATTGCCGCTGAAGGGGAGTCCCTTCACCCTGACGCAGCCTCTGATACTCGGGTGAAGGCTCCCAGACCATTGCCGCTGATGGGGAGTCCCTTCACCCTGACGCAGCCATTGGCGCTCGGGTGAAGGCTCCCAGACCATTGCCGCCGAAGGGGAGTCCCTTCACCCTGACGCAGCCTCTGATACTCGGGTGAAGGCTCCCAGACCATTGCCGCCGAACGGGAGTCCCTTCACCCTGATGCAGCACCTGGCGCTCGGGTGAAGGCTCTCAGACCAATACCACCGAAGGGGAGTCCCTTCACCCTGATGCAACCCCTGGCACTCGGGTGAAGGCTCTTAGACCAATTCCGCCGAGGGGGAGTCCCTTCACCCTGACGCAGCCATTGGCGCTCGGGTGAAGGCTCCCAGACCATTGCTGCTGAAGGGGAGTCCCTTCGCCCTGACGCAGCCTCTGATACTCGGGTGAAGGCTCCCAGACCATTGCCGCCGATGGGCAGTCCCTTCACCCTGACGCAGCCATTGATGCTCGGGTGAAGGCTCCCAGACCATTGCCGCCGAACGGGAGTCCCTTCACCCTGATGCAGCCTCTAGCGCTCAAGTAAAGGCTCCCAGACCATTGCCGCCGAAGGGGAGTCCCTTCACCCTGACGCAGCCTCTGATACTCGGGTGAAGGCTCCCAGACCATTGCCGCAGATGGGGAGTCCCTTCACCCTGACGCAGCCATTGATGCTCGGGTGAAGGCTCCCAGACCATTGCCGCTGAACGGGAGTCCCTTCACCCTGATGCAGCCTCTAGCGCTCGGGTGAAGGTTTCCAGACCATTGCCGCCGAAGGGGAGTCCCTTCACCCTGATGCAGCACCTGGCGCTCGGGTGAAGGCTCTCAGACCAATACCACCGAAGGGGAGTCCCTTCACCCTGATGCAGCACCTGGCGCTCGGGTGAAGGCTCTCAGACCAATACCACCGAAGGGGAGTCCCTTCACCCTGATGCAACCCCTGTCACTCGGGTGAAGGCTCCTAGACCAATACCACCGAAGGGGAGTCCCTTCACCCTGATGCAACCCCTGTCACTCGGGTGAAGGCTCCTAGACCAATTCCGCCGAGAGGAAGTTCCTTCACCCTGACGCAGCCATTGGCGCTCGGGTGAAGGCTCCCAGACCATTGCCGCTGAAGGGGAGTCCCTTCACCCTGACGCAGCCTCTGATACTCGGGGGAAGGTTTCCAGACCATTGCCGCCGAAGGGGAGTCCCTTCACCCTGATGCAGCACCTGGCGCTCGGGTGAAGGCTCTCAGACCAATACCACTGAAGGGGAGTCCCTTCACCCTGATGCAACCCCTGGCACTCGGGTGAAGGCTCCTAGACCGATTCCGCCGAGGGGGAGTCCCTTCACCCTGACGCAGCCATTGGCGCTCGGGTGAAGGCTCCCAGACCATTGCCGCTGAAGGGGAGTCCCTTCACCCTGATGCAGCCTCTGATACTCGGGTGAAGGCTCCCAGACCATTGCTGCCGATGGGGAGTCCCTTCACCCTGACGCAGCCATTGGCGCTCGGGTGAAGGCTCCCAGACCATTGCCGCCGAAGGGGAGTCCCTTCACCCTGACGCAGCCTCTGATACTCGGGTGAAGGCTCCCAGACCATTGCCACCGAACGGGAGTCCCTTCACCCTGATGCAGCACCTGGCGCTCGGGTGAAGGCTCTCAGACCAATACCACCGAAGGGGAGTCCCTTCACCCTGATGAAATCCCTGGCACTCGGGTGAAGGCTCCTAGACCAATTCCGCCGAGGGGGAGTCCCTTCACTCTGATGCAGCACCTGGCGCTCGGGTGAAGGCTCTCAGACCAATACCACCGAAGGGGAGTCCCTTCACCCTGATGCAGCACCTGGCGCTCGGGTGAAGGCTCTCAGACCAATACCACCGAAGGGGAGTCCCTTCACCCTGATGCAACCCCTGTCACTCGGGTGAAGGCTCCTAGACCAATACCACCGAAGGGGAGTCCCTTCACCCTGATGCAACCCCTGTCACTCGGGTGAAGGCTCCTAGACCAATTCCGCCGAGAGGAAGTTCCTTCACCCTGATGCAGCCATTGGCGCTCGGGTGAAGGCTCCCAGACCATTGCCGCTGAAGGGGAGTCCCTTCACCCTGACGCAGCCTCTGATACTCGGGTGAAGGTTTCCAGACCATTGCCGCCGAAGGGGAGTCCCTTCACCCTGATGCAGCACCTGGCGCTCGGGTGAAGGCTCTCAGACCAATACCACCGAAGGGGAGTCCCTTCACCCTGATGCAACCCCTGGCACTCGGGTGAAGGCTCCTAGACCGATTCCGCCGAGGGGGAGTCCCTTCACCCTGACGCAGCCATTGGCGCTCGGGTGAAGGCTCCCAGACCATTGTCGCTGAAGGGGAGTCCCTTCACCCTGATGCAGCCTCTGATACTCGGGTGAAGGCTCCCAGACCATTGCCGCCGATGGGAAGTCCCTTCACCCTGACGCAGCCATTGATGCTCGGGTGAAGGCTCCCAGACCATTGCTGCCGAACGGGAGTCCCTTCACCCTGATGCAGCCTCTAGCGCTCGGGTGAAGGTTTCCAGACCATTGCCGCCGAAGGGGAGTCCCTTCACCCTGATGCAGCACCTGGCGCTCGGGTGAAGGCTCTCAGACCAATACCACCGAAGGGGAGTCCCTTCACCCTGATGCAACCCCTGGCACTCGGGTGAAGGCTCCTAGACCAATTCTGCCGAGGGGGAGTCCCTTCGCCCTGACGCAGCCATTGGCGCTCGGGTGAAGGCTCCCAGACCATTGCCGCTGAAGGGGAGTCCCTTCACCCTGATGCAGCCTCTGATACTCGGGTGAAGGCTCCCAGACCATCTATCAAAAAAGGAGAGTGATTGGTCGGCTATTAGGGGATGGAGGAGGCCAGATTTCTTTTCTTTTTTCATGACACTAAATATATATTTTAAATAATCCATACAGATCCACTACTCCATGTCTCTGTAATTTATTTCTAATGAAATAATTTCCTTGTGACATCCTCTGGTAACTCCTGAACCTCTCCCTTTCTTCTCACTTCTGCTTGTTTAACCACTTAACGACCGCTTACTGTACATATACATCGGCAGAATGGCACCTGGAGGCAGAATCACGTACCTGTACGTGCCTGCCTTCGTATGGGTGGGGGGTCCGATCAGACCCCCCTCGGGTACAGTGAGGGTTGGTTTTCCGTTCGGGAGCGATCCATGATGAGGGGGCGGCCATTGGTTTCTGGCCACCCCCTCGCGATCGCTCCCGGTGAATGATATGCTTCCTCTGCTGTGTAAATGTAAACACAGGCAGCGGAAGTGATGTCATCTCTCCTCGTGGCGGTCTTTTCGATCCGGCGCGAGGAGAGAAGACATCTCACAGTAAGTGCACCAACAACCAGCACACATAGGCACACTTTTCATCCCCCAGTCACCCCCAGATCACCCCCCAGTCACAGTGTCACTGATTGCAGTGATCATTTATTTACTGATCACTGCATTTAGTGTCATCTGTGACAGTAAAAAGTTGTAGGGCAGTTAGACTCTGGACCTAAAGGGGCCTAAACCTATCTGATCAGATCTATAATAGTGTCCCCAGCGGTTTAGGGTTCCCAAAAACGCAGTGTTAGCGGGATCAGCACCTGCGTTTAGCCCCTCCGCCCAGCCCAGCCCACCCAAGTGCAGTATCGATTGATCACTGTCACTTACCAAACACAACACACATAACTGCAGCGTTCGCAGAGTCAGGCCTGATCCCTGCGATCACTAACAGTTTTATTTGTAGCGTTTGATATATTTGCTGACGACAGTCAGGTGCTTTTTTACCTGTGAATCTTACTAGTGTACCCCTAAATTTAGATCCCAAAATGGCAAATCGAAGGTACACTAGTAAAGAGGCCTACGAGATTCTGAGCATGACAGATAGTGAAGAGGAGGTCACGTATCTGTCAGATTCAGGCTGAGAATACCTTCCCGTAGAAGACAGCGGCTCCATGTCAGAAAGCTCTGACGACAAAGGTGAGGTCCCTGCTAAGGTCAGGCGCACCCGATCCCGATCTTCTAAGGTTGTTGAGGAGCAAGAACCGCAGGGCTCTCGTATCATGGAGCAGAGTAGTACTTGCGCCGCTATTCCTTCTGGTAAACTGGCAAGCACCAGCGGCCTAGTACAGCGTGGGCGTACATCCAGCACTGCAGTATCACTTGGTGACGTGGCGAGTCCCATAAGTGCAGTTCAAGCTGGCGAGGTGGCAAACACAAGTAGTGTCCCGCTGCCACCAAGAAGAAGACAAAGGCAGGCCCGTCGTGCCCATAGTACCCTTCCTGCAGAATTCACCTATCCTGATTGGGTCCCCACCACTTCTGCAGAACCCGTACTTCCCCCATTCACTGGCCAACCCGGTATTCAGGTGGAAACAGCTGGTTTTATGCCACTTGATTTTTATTCGCTGTTTTTCACGGAAGACCTCTATAGATCTATTGTGGACCAGAGTAATTTATATGCTGGTCAATTCATCGCCGCTAATCCCCAGTTGCCTTCCCTTGCCAGAGATTGGAAACCAATTACGGTTTCCGAATTTAAGACCTTTCTGGGCCTTTCCCTCAACATGGGCACACATAAATTTTCGTCAATGCGTGCTTATTGGTCCACGCACCCAATTGACCACATGCCGTGTTCTCTGCCTCCATGCCTAGGAAACGATATGAGCAGATCTTGCGGTTCATGCACTTCAACGACAATGAACTTTGTCGTCCACGTGGAGACCCTGAATACGACCGGCTCTACAAAATTCGGCCCCTCATAAACCACTTCAACAAACGTTTTGCAGCCTTGTTTATTCCCGATCAAGTTGTCTGCGTTGATGAGTCCCTGATTAAATTTTCTGGCCGCTTGTCTTTCAAGCAGTACCTTCCCAGCAAGCGTGCCAGATACGGGGTCAAGCTCTATAAGTTCTGTGACAGGGCAACAGGCTATGTATGGAGCTTTACGGTTTATGAGGGAAAAGATAGTCAGCTAGAGCCGGAGAACTGCCCAGATTACATAGGGAGCGCTGGCAAGATGGTGTGGAACTTGGTGTCACCCTTATTCGGAAAGGGGTACCACTTGTATGTGGACAATTATTACACGAGCGTGCCACTGTTTAGTCACTTGTTTGCTCATCAGATTGGAGCATGTGGCACCGTGCGACCTAATCGCCGGGGCTTTCCCCAGGGGCTTGTAGATTCCCGTCTTAGGCTGGGGGAGAGAACCTGCTTGAAGTGTAATAATTTGCTCGTTGTGAAGTGGAGGGATAATAAGAATGTTTTCCTTCTTGCCTCCCTTCATGCAGACACGACAGTCCAAATTCGTACGGCAACTGGTGTTGTGGAGAAACCCCTGTGTCCACGAATATAACCAAAATATGGGAGGGGTGGACCTCAACGACCAGAAGTTGGCGCCGTATCATATTGCCCGTAAGGCGAGACGGTACAAAAAAGTGTCTCTATCCTTATTCCAATTGGCTTTGCTGAACGCTCGTGCTATACAGAGCTTCAGGCGGGACTTTATCTCTCCTAAAATTCCAGGATGAGATAGTCACAGAACTCCTGTATCCAGGCGGTTCTGCACCTCACCACCCCCTACCAAATGCAGTAAGCCGGCTGCATGAGAGGCATTTTCCTTATGTCCTCGGAGTACCCCTACCCAACGAGCCCCCCAAAAAAGATGTTGTGTCTGTAGCAAGCGCGGATTTAGGCGTGACACCCGTTATTTTTGTCCACTCTGTCCTGACAATCCTGGTCTGTGCATTGGTAAATGTTTTGAACGCTACCACACAAAAGTGAAGTTTTAGCGTAGGGTACAGCATTTCACAGACTAGGACACACTTACACAGGGTTTCCCAAGATGCCATCGCATTTTGAGAGACCTGAACCGTTACAGTTGTGTAAAAAAAAAAACACAAAAAAAGATAAAATAAAAAAACCCAAAATAGTTGTTTTATTGTTCTCTCTCTCTCTCTCTCTCTCTCTTCTCTCTTTTGTTCTGCTCTTTTTTACTGTATTCTATTCTGCAATGTTTTATCATGCTTGCTTTTCAGGTATGTAACTTTTTGTTTTCAGGTGCACCATTCAGCTGCAGCGCGGATTTATTTATTTTGACAGCAACAGCGTTTGCTCCCACGATACATAAAGCCGTGACTCCAGTGCTGTAGGAGGTGATTTCACCACCACAGTAAAAAAAAAAGAGCATATATGCCGAAGCATGGGGGCAGCAGGGGCGGAGGAGCGATTTTGCTCCTAATGCCGCGTACATACGGTCAAAATTCCAATGGAGGCTTGCCCGTGGAAAAGTCTGACCGTATGTACGCGGCATAACCTTTTATGCCGCGTACATACGGTCGAAATTCTGACGGGGGCTTGCCCGTGGAAAAGTCCGACCGTGTGTACGCGGCATAACTTTTTTGCGGGAGGATGCCCCCATGCTTCGGCATATATATATTTTAGGCACAGGTTGCGTTAAAAAAATGTTTTATTTTTTACAAGTTTTTTTTTTTTGGTATTTGCTTTGCAGGTATGGTATGGTAAGGTCTTACTGTTATACTGTAATGTTACTTTGTTTTAATGTTAACCATCATTTGCTTAGCAGGTACGCCATTCAGTTGCAGAGCGGATTTATTTATCTTGACAGCAACAGCGTTTGCTCCCACGATACATAAAGCCGTGACTCCAACGCTGTAGGAGGTGATTTCACCACCACAGTAAAAAAAAGAGCATATATGCCGAAGCATGGGGGCAGCAGGGGCAGAGGAGCGATTTTGCTCCTAATGCCGCGTACATACGGTCGAAATTCCAACGGAGGCTTGCCCGTGGAAAAGTCTGACCGAAAGTACGCGGCATAAAAATTTTCCGGGAGGATGCCCCCATGCTTCGGCATATATAAATGGTGCATGTATGCCCATCATTAGAAGTGGGTGGATGAAGGGAGGTATTCTAATGGTGGGCATACCCACCGATAAATCTCTTTTTTTCGTTCAGCCAACAGGCTGCATGAAAAAAAAAGATTACAATACATGTTCAACAAGGACCATCAACGTACTGGTATGTTGCTGGGCTTTGAATGGTTATACCAGAATGATGCCTGTGGGTTTTAGGTATCATCTTGGTATCATTCTTTTCAGCTAGCGGCCGGCTTTCATGTAAAAGCAATCCTAGCAGATAATTAGCCTCTAGACTGCTTTTACAAGCAGTGGGAGGGAATGTTGTCCCCCCCCCCCCGGATATAAACAGGGAAATTGGGAAAGCATTTTATCACACCGATCTTGGTGTGGTCAGATACTTTGAGGGCAGAGGAAAGATCTAGGGTCTAACCCCCCCAATCTTTTTCAAAAAAAGAGTACCTGTCACTACCTATTACTATCACAGGGGCTATTTACATTCCCTGAAATAACAATAAAAATGGTAAAAAAAAATAAAAATGGAAGGAACAGTTTAAAAATAAATAAAAAAGCAAAATAAGTAATAAAAAAATAAAAAAAATAGCACCCCTGTCCCCCCTGCTCTTGCACAAAGGCGAACGCAAGCGTCGGTCTAGCGTCATATATGTAAACAGCAATTGCACCATGCATGTGAGGTATCACCGCGAAGGTCAGATCGAGGGCAGTCATTTTAGCAGTAGACCTCCTCTGTAAATCTAATGTGGTAACCTGTAAAGGCTTTTAAAAATGTATGTAGTTTGTCGCCGCTGCGCGTTTGTGCGCAATTTTAAAGCATGTCGTGTTTGGTATCCATGTACTCGGCCTAAGATCATCTTTTTTATTTCATCAAACATTTGGGCAATATAGTGTGTTTTAGTGCATTAAAAATAAAAAGTGTGTTTAAAAAATCGCTGCGCAAATACTGTGTGTAAAAAAAAAAAAAAATGCAACACCCACTATTTTAATCTATAGGGCCTTTGCTTTAAAAAAATACATAAATAAAACAAAAAGTGTCAGAAAGGGCTTTGTCTTAAAGTGGTTAGAAGAGTGGATGATGTGTGACATAAGCTTCCTAATGTTGTGCATAAAATGCCAGGACAGTTCAAAATCCCCCCAAATTACCCCATTTTGGAAAGTAGACACCCCAAGCTATTTGCTGAGAGGTATGGTGAGTATTTTGCAGATCTCGCTTTTTGTCACAAAGTTTTGAAAATTAAAAAAATATATATTTTTTTTTTCTTCATTTTCAAAAACAAATGAGAGCTGTAAAATACTCACCATGCCTCTGAGCAAATAGCTTGGGGTGTCTACTTTCCAAAATGGGGTCATTTGGGGGGGTTTGTGCTATCTTGGCATTTTATGGCCTTCAAAACTGTGATAGGTAGTGAGGAGTGAAATCATAAATTTACGCCCTTAGAAATCCTGAAGGCAGTGCTTGGTTTTCGGGGTCCCGTACGCGGCTAGGCTCTTAAAAAGTTCCACACATGTGGTATCCCCATACTCAGGAGAAGCAGCAAAATGTATTTTGGGGTGTAATTCCACATATAACCATGGCATGTGTGAGCAATATATTTAGTGACAACTTTGTGCAAAAAAAATAAGTTTGTTATATTCACGCAGCTTGTGGCAAAATATAAAATATTCCATGGACTCAACATGCCTCTCAGTAAATAGCTTGGGGTGTCTAATTTCCAAAATGGGGTCATTTGGGGGGGTTTTGTGCTATTTTGGCATTTTATGGCCTTCGAAACTGTGATAGGTAGTGAGGAGTGAAATCAAAAATTTGCGCCCTTAGAAATCTTTAAGGCGGTGCTTGGTTTTCCGGGTCCCGTACGCGGCTAGGCGCTCAAAAATTCCCACACATGTGGTATCCTCGTACTCAGGAGAAGCAGCAAAATGTATTTTGGGGTGCAATTCCACATATAACCATGGCATATTTGAGCAATATATCATTTAGTGACAACTTTTTGTACATTTTTTTTTTTTTTTTTGTCATTATTCAATAACTTGGGACAAAAAAAAAATATTCAATGGGCTCAACATGCCTCTCAGCAATTTCCTTGGGGTGTCTACTTTCCAAAATGGGGTCATTTGGGGGGGGTTTGTACTGCCCTGCCATTTTAGCACCTCAAGAAATGAGATAGGCAGTCATAAATTAAAAGCTGTGTAAATTCCAGACAATGTACCCTAGTTTGTAGACGTTATAACTTTTGCGCAAACCAATAAATATACGCTTGACTTTTTTTTACTAAAGACATGTGGCTGAATACATTTTGGCCTAAATGAATGACTAAAATTGAGTTTATTCGATTTTTCTTATAACAAAAAGTAGAAAATATAATTTTTTTTTCTAAATTTTCAGTCTTTTTCCCTTTTTATATCGCAAAAAAAATTAAAAATCGCAGAGGCAATCAAATACCATTAAAATAAAGCTGTATTTGTGGAAAGAAAAGGACGCGAATTTCGTTTGGGTACAACATTGCATGTCCGCACAATTTCCAGTTAAAACAGCGCAGTGCAAAATTGTGAAATCACCTCTGGTCATTATGGTCCATATTGGTCCGGTCCTTAAGTGGCTAAAAAAAACAAAACTCCCCAAAAAATTTGTAAACGTAGATAAGATAGTGATGTGATAAGATAATATGTATGTTTTTTGTTCTTGTATAGATCTTATCGATATTATAGTCAATGTACTTGTAAATTAATTGTCATGAAATTGTTTCTTAGCCTAGGTTCACACTGTAGCGATGCGGGATTCCAGCGCCGGTACCCGCATCGCATCTCTCCCTCAGGCAGTTCACACTGCCCTCTGCGAACCACTGCTGGTGTCAAAACAATGTTAATGACACCCCCAGATCGCCTCACAGTGCAGTGCGAAATGTGGATTCGGACAGGAATTGGATCGCATGGGTGTGAACACCAATTGTGATCCGATTCCAGTGCGGGAAAAAAAAAGTCCCTGCAGCTTTTCTGTGTGAATCCAATGCGAGTTCAGCCATACAAACTGTATGGCTGAACTCGCAATGCACAGAAGTGGGCGATGGTGGGGGAAGATCAATACACAGGAGTCCTTTCATCCTGACACAGCCTCTAGCTCTCAGGTGAAGGATCCCAGACCATTACCACCGAAAAAGTGTCCCTTCTTCTGATGGAACCACTACATCTCAGGTTAACACTCCAGACCACGCTACAAAATGTAGCATCAAACTCAAAATATAAACAGCAAAACACATTTTTTTTTTAAACCAGAGTTTAGTGTCACTTCATAAACATCTTGCGAAAAAGGAGCACGATTTGCCGGCTATATGGGGAGGAGGATGCCGCAGAGGTTTTTTCTTTTTGCAACACTAAACAATGAACCTTAAAGCGGAGCTCCACCCTAAAGTGGAACTTCCGCTCATCGGATTCCTCCCCCCCTCCGGTGCCACAATTGGCACCTTTCAGGGGGGAGGGGGGTGCAGATACCTAGGTATTTGCACCCACTTCCGGGAATACACACTGCGGGTAGACTGCGGGCAGTGCGTCACTTCCCGGTTCCCCCTTCCCCCCAGTTGTGTTCTGGGAAACACACGGCTCCCAGAACACAGCGGAGACCAGTGAAAGACGCGCAGCGCTACTTGCGAATGCGCAGTAGGGAACCGGGAAATTAAGCCACAATGCTTCACTTCCTGATTGCCTCACCCATGATGGTGGTGGGGGCAGCGGAGAGACGAGCGATTGCTCGTCTTCTGCTGCCAAAGTCGCTGGACTCCAGGACAGGTAAATGTCCTAATATTAAAAGTCAGCAGCTGCAGTATTTGTAGCTGCTGGCTTTTATATTTTTTTTACGGCATAGCTCCGCTTTAATTTGCAGTAAAAGTCAATACACACCCACTTGGTAATGGACCTGTTGTCTATTTTCTATTAACCTGAATCATTTTTGGCCAGAAAATTTGATAAGGGGGGGCCAGCCCCCCTCATTAATCACTTAAGTCTCTAATTATGTGAGATCTAACGTTAAAACCACTTGATCTTACCGGATCTAACAAATGGCTTCCAAAATAGCTAACTGTTTGGTCAATTTTTTGATAAGGGGGGGCTGATGACAGGTTAGCCCCCCCCCCAGCAAATAACTGTTAATATTGCTTTTTCTGTGTGAGATCTAACGCAAACAATGGTTGATCCAACCTGATCTAACAAAGATCTAACAAACTGCATAAGATTTTTTTCAAAAATTTTGATAAGGGGGGGGCTAACCCGGCAGAGGTCTAACATTGTTATGTAATGATGCCACCACTTGAAAATCATGAGGACCCTGTACAGACCCTGAAAGGACCATTTCATGAAATCAACTCTTCTAACAACATCCATGTCACAAGGAAGTCACTAGGAAGCAATGTGGGCACAAAAAAGAAGGCCCCTGCCACACTACAGTTAAGGAAAAAAGAAGACTTGGGGCCCCATTTGTTACATCATTGCCATTTCAGGTACCGTATTTATCGGCGTATAACACGCACCGGCGTATAACACGCACCCCAAGTTTAGGAGGGAATTTTAAGGAAAAAAACTTTTAGGAGGGAAATTCAAGGAAAAAATACTTACATTTAAATGCAGCATGCAGCCTTGCCCAGTGTCCATCTGCAGCCTTGCCCAGTGTCCATCTGTCCATCTGCAGCCGTGCCCAGTGTCCATCTGTCCATCTGCAGCCTTGCCCAGTGTCCATCTGTCCATCTGCAGCCTTGCCCAGTGTCCATCTGTCCATCTGCAGCCTTGCCCAGTGTCCATCTGTCCATCTGCAGCCGTGCCCAGTGTCCATCTGTCCATCTGCAGCCTTGCCCAGTGTCCATCTGTCCATCTGCAGCCGTGCCCAGTGTCCATCTGTCCATCTGCAGCCGTGCCCAGTGTTCATCTGTCCATCTGCAGCCTTGCCCAGTGCCTTTGCGATCGTGTCTGTCCCGGCGGTTTTTAAAATTTGGCGCCGATTTCTGTGGAGAGGAGCGAGCGGGGCCGAGTGTACTTCGGCTGGACTCGGCTCCTCTCGCAGTTCCGCCCATCTCCACTGACTGCGCCGCTGACGGAGAAAGCCGAGTGTACTTCGGCTAGACTCGGCTCTGCTCACAGTCACAGGCAGGACTGCGAGAGGAGCCGAGACTAGGCGAAGTACACTCGGCTTTCTCTATGTCAGCGGCGCAGTCAGAGATGGGCGGGACTGCGAGAGGAGCCGAGTAAAGCCGATTGTACTTCGGCTTCGGCTCCGCTCGCTCCTCTCGCTCGTTTTCAGCAGGGGAATTCGACGGAGTATCGGCGTATAACACGCACCCACGATTTTCCCCTGATTTTAAGGGGGAAAAAGTGCGTGTTATACGCCGATAAATACGGTAAGTAAACGGGAGTTATTAATTAGCATTCCTATTTTTACTTATTTACCACACTGCATCAGTTTAAATGAGGAAAAATGCAGTGTGCACCAAATAAACGTAATTTAATCACCCCCACATCCCCAAATTTCATCTGCTGCATCGAGTGAGGAGGCAAGGATTGCTTGAAGGTTCAGCAGTCTGACTTCTTCTACCTCCAGCAGCAAAAAGGGTAGGACAGACGAGTCTGTGAAGTGTTTTTGGCCCCCTTATCCTCTTTGCTGCTGTTGGCTAAAAAAGTCAGATCAGTGACAGGGTCACTTTTAAAAACAATCAAATAATCAGCTTATTTTATAGAGGTTTAAAGTCAGCACCTTTGCCTGGCATTTCATGTCTCCTTATATCCCAATGAGGTTACTAGGAAAGGAAATATCTTCAACTAGGTCACAGACAATATAAAAAAAAAAGCCTGACAGTGAATCTGGTCCCTTTCAATGCTTTACAAAACTTAGGACAAAATGACAGGGTCTCTTGCCTATACTCACCCACAGTCCCTAGCAGAGTCCTAATCTTGTGTAAACTCTGGATTGAATGATCTTGGAGCTTATACAGGGTTACCTTTTTACCTTCTACTTACTTGACAGTGCTTGGGCCTGGCAACTGGCCACTCTGGCTCGAGCACTGCAACCTATGAGAAGCCCCATCGTACCCAGAAGGATCAGGTATTCCTTTGTGGTCTGTGGGGGAGCACAGCAGTGAGGAGTACCATTGGGTTGTGGGTTCTTATTACAGAAAAACCTTCCAGTTTTGCCCTAAATGGGTAAAATGGTAAACTTCCTTTTAAGGCAGCCATAGACACAAGATGGTGGATGTCCAATGAATACAAATTGGGTCTTGCATAAACATGAGTTCATGAAATGGTTAGCTGAGAAACTTTCTGGAGGGTGGTTAAAACATGCCTGCATGTCCGATCTTCCTCCAATGGCTCGCCTTCATTTTAAGTGTGTATTTGAAATACAGAAAAGTTAAGATAGGCCTATTAGAGACCCAGCTGACCAAAAAGCAATTTGTTTACTGAATAGGAATGTAAATATATCTATCTCACTTATCCTTTCATTACCTTCAACATAATTTTAAAAACTTTTGACTTTTAAATTCTAATGTCCATACAACTCTTGGAGGTATCCTTAGGTTTGAATAACCTCCTATTTGAGGTGTATTGACCATTCCAAAGGACTTGCTATGTAATTTTAATGTACATATTTTTTAACCACAATGTTAAATAAAAACTTTTTTTTTTTTTAAACAAAGCTGTTGTAATGTCTTGTGATGGTACCAGAAAAATAGTACTCGACTCACCCATTTTGTCTTTCTATTCAAATATAATTTTGGGATGTAGGTACTTGTAGACTTTATTATACATTTCTCTGAGCAGTCATTTCTGATTATAATTTAAAAAACAAATCAATAAATCCCTCTTGTGTAATAATTCTCTTCTTCGTGTGGATAATAGCCTTCTTCTTCTTCCTCTAGGTAATACTCATCGTCTTCCTCATAGTAGTCCCCCTCCCTGTTCCCAGAGTAATGATCAGGGTTAGGGTTCTCCTGCTCTGCATCTTCCTCATCATATTGCTCTTCTTCCTGCTTTTCCTCCCCTTCTCCACCTCCCTCTGCCTTTGCTGCCTCCTTCTCTTGCTGCTCCCTCTCCTGTTCCTCCATCGCTTCCTCCTCTCTCTGCTTCCTTTGCTCCTCCCGCTCTTCCATGAACTCCTGAGCACCTTCTCCCACGAGAGTAACAGTTTCCCCCACTTTCGGAGGTGCTTTCACAGGGTTGTGGTCAAAGGATAACAGGCGCAATCCTTTCAATCCACTCATATCTGGGAACACAGCAATGCGGTTCCGGTCCAGATCTAGAATCTCCAAACCATGTAAACGTAGAAGAACTTTCGGCACGCGTTCTAGTCTGTTTGCATAGAGCCACAGACCTTTTAGGCCTGGCATACATGTAGCAATGTCCCCTGGAAGCCCCTTTAAACGGTTGTCCCCCATTTGCAAACAGCGCAAGGCTGGCATGCCTAGCAACACCGGTGGAAAGTGATGCAAAAAGTTCCGTTCTATCCACAGGGTACGTAGAGTTTGGAGACGTGCAAACGACATGGGTAATCCCTGTAGCCTGTTAGCACCAAGGTACAGGCGGCCAAGGTGTGGTAGAGAACACACAGCTTCCGGCAATTCTGGAAGTTTGTTTGCATCAAGCGCCAAAGTACGCAGATTGTAAAGCTGGTAGAAGTCATCAGGTAGTTCAGTTATCATTGTTCCACTCAAGTACATCTTGTAAAGCTGATCACCAAGAGTACATATTGATGCTGGGAGGTGATTCATCTTTCGTCCACTGAACTCAAGGGTGCCATCTCCAGAACTCAGCTGCTCCTCTGTGTCTTCGGGTAACGGCTCTTCTGCACCTTCCCCTGCCACCGTGGGCACAGATCCACATGCACCACCCATTTGGAGGGGGTACAATGGCAATTAACACAGATTAAGCTAAAACATGCAGTTTATCGGCAGCTGTGACAATAGTATTCGGTGAACATCTCAGGACACCTAAAGGCATGTTGTAGAGAGCTGTAACAATTACACAATAACTGTCCTCAAACCTGTCACCCTCTATTGCTCTCTGCTGGTGAAACTTGAGGAGTAAAAGTTAAATATTCATGTTCCCTACTCACATTTCTTTCATGGCGCAGTCTACACTGATCAGGTGTATTGGAAACAATTCATTCCAACACACAACACCAGTTTCAGATATTTTTCTGAGGATACAGAGAACAGGCTCAAACAAAAGGGCTGAGCTTTACACTGCCACAAGGTTATTTTCTTGGAGTAACATTGTCTTATCTTCAACCATTATGCTCACTGTTCTGGTAAAGTTGAGGCTTGTAGTACATCCATAGTTTACTGCAGGACTGGCAAAATCTTGGAGCCAGACCCAAAAACATAGGAGCTAGCTTGATCCAAAGCAGCCTTTTTTAACCAGGGTGCCTTCTGGGATCTTCAGGGGTGCTTTGGCAAAATGCAAAAAATTGCCTCAAATTGGCCAAAATTGTCAGCAAGCTGACAGGTGTATCTCGCCTGTATTTTTTTATTACACAAAGCCACAGGTTTAACCACTTCTGGACCAAGCCTATTTCTGACACTTGTTTACAAGTTAAAATCAGTATTTTTGTTCTAAAAAATTACTCAGAACCCCAAACATTATATATATATATATATATATATATATATATATATATTTATTTATTTATCAAAGACTCTGGAGAATAAAATGGCGGTCGTTGCAATATTTAATGTCACACGGTACTTGTGCAGTGGTCTTTCAAGCGCAATTTTTGGGGAAAAAATACACTTCACTGAATTTAAAAAAGAAACAAGTAAGTACGTGTAAATGGATAACTTCAACCATATAGCATAAATGGTGTTATATCAAATCCTGAAAGTGACTAGTGTTAGAAAGAATTGCATCAATTAAAATATAAAGTGAGACGTGTTTAAACTCAATAAGATAAATGAATCAGCTCTACAACAGTCCAATAAAATTCCAAAAGTGACGTGTGCTACATCCAAAATTTGTGACAGTCTATAAAGTGATTGGTGAAAATAGTTGCAGCGATATCTCACATGTGTGATTTGAAAACCATTTACATTTGCGGGTGCGACTTACCTATGCGTTTTCTTGGTGCGCGAGCATGCGGGGACAGGGGCGGTTTAAAAAAAAAACATATTTATTTAAAAAAAAAATTTACACTCTTTCTCTAAAACCACTAAAGCCCCGGACCAATACGGGCCATTATGACCAGGCCCCTTTTTGCGATTCGGTACTGCGTCGCTTTAACTGACAATTGCGCGGTCGTGCTACGTGGCTCCCAAACAAAATTAGCGTCCTTTTTTTTCCACAAATAGAGCTTTCTTTTGGTGGTATTTGATCACCTCTGCGGTTTTTATTTTTTGCGTTATAAACAAAAATAGAGCGAAAATTTTGAAAAAAATGACATATTTTTTACTTTTTGCTATAATAAATATCCCCAAAAAATATATAAAAAAACATTTTTTTCCTCAGTTTAGGCCGATACGTATTCTTCTACATATTTTTGGTAAAAAAAATCGCAATCGGCGTTTATTGATTGGTTTGCACAAAAATTATAGCGCTTACAAAATAGGGTATAGTTTTAAGGCATTTTTATTAATTTTTTTTTTTTACTAGTAATGGCGGCGATCAGCGAATTTTTTCATGACTGCGACATTATGGCGGACACATCGGACACTTTTGACACATTTTTGGGACCATTGTCATTTTCACAGCGATCAGTGCAATAAAAATGCACTGGTTACTGTGAAAATGACACTGGCAGTGAAGGGGTTAACCACTATGGGCGATGAAGGGGTTAAGTGTGCCTAGGGGAGTGTTTACTACTGTGTGGGGGCGTGGCTACGACTGACACGTCACCGATCTCCGCTCTGATTACACAGAGCGGAGATCGCTGACATTGTCAGTAGAGGAGCCGGGAGATGTTGTGTTTACACACACATCTCCCCGCTCCGAGGCCGTGAGACGATCGCGGGGATCCCTGTGGCGATCGAGTCCGCGGGACCCGGGGTCCCACTCACAGGGAAGGCAGGGGGGTCGCGAGCGCGCCGCCCCGACGTCGGCAGTTAAAGGGCCACGTACAGGTACGTGATTGTACCTGTACGAGCCATTCTGCCGACGTATATATACCGTGAGCGTCGGAAAGTGGTTAAAACATAAAAATCTGATCACTTTTATTGCTGTCACAAGGAATGTAAACATCCCTTGTGACAGTAATAGGCGGTGACAGGTACTCTTTATGGAGGGATCTGGGGTCTAAAAGACCCAAAATCCCTCCTTTGCTCTTCAAAGTATTCAAAATGCCATAATTTATGTTTTGGAATTTTATTAAATCTGCGCCATTGGCAGCGGAATAAACCAGAAGTGACTTGGCTTCCGGGTTACTACATCGGAAACCCGATTGAAGCCGATTCCGGCTTTGTTTCGGACTCCGGCCAGCCGGCGGAGTGGGATAAGAGACCCAGGCGGAGCGGCGGGGGGATGTCCCCTCCCGCTCCTTGTGATAACAGACGAGCAGCTGCTGAGCCGCATCAGTTGTTATCAGAAAGCCGACCTCAAGCTCTCAAAAAAATGGTACTGCAGCTGCAGACTTCACCCCGGTACAACCACTTCCTCAAAACGACGTACAGATACGTTGTTTCGCGTGAAGTGGTTAAATTGTGCAGCATTACAACCTTGGGCACCATGCGAGTCAGCTCCTGGGATTCTAATAAACAAAGGATGCCATAAATTGATAAGGAAGACATTGAGCACCTCAGAATGTCCTTGTTTTGTTTGCCCTTCTCCATCTGCACTGGGGTCACATTAGCTGACTGAGGGAGTGAAACTGAGGGAGAGGAGAAACACTGGAATACTAGTCAGTACCAGTGTGCAAAGGTGTATAAAATAAATTGTAGCGCCCCTCTACTTTTAGAGGTGCTGTGTGCCTAAATTTAGGGGTTGGTCTGAGCTAGTAGCCAGGCTCAGTCCGCTTTTATTGATAGGTACGGTTGTTTTGTTCCTCAGGTGTTGTACTGGTGTGCAGTTGCCTGTGGCCTGTAGGTGGCACTGCCATGACAGGTCAGGGTTGAACCACTGGTACCAGTGCTGTGCCTTAGGGTGTCCTCTCTCAGCAGTAGTACAGTGGGCGTGGTCAACCTGCTGTGCATGCCGGAGAGGATACATAAGGGGCAGACGCCACCTGGAGGTTGTTGTTCCAGAGTTCCAGGGCTCCGGTGTTCGGGTCGCGTGACCTGGCCCTCCAGGCCAGGGGTGCGCGTATGCATCGGTCCCAGGCACCTTTAGCCTGGGGCTGCAACTTGGCCATTGGGCCCAGTACCTTTAGCTGGGACTCAGCTCTAAGAGGAGGAATCCCAGGGTGCCCCTGAGAGGGGACCTGCTCTAAGAAGAAAAGACCGGGGAGGACCTTTCTGAGGGACCGGTGAGAGTTTCATGGTGAAAGAGAGGCCCGGTAAACTTCTGGAGGGATTCCACTAATCATCTGAGGCCTTGTAATGTGCAGCAACTTGCACCTGTTCTTTAATTACAAGCGCTGAGAGGTTCGGGGCTCAGAGATTCTGTGGCAGAGAATCTCCCGATCGTATCTCTAAAAAGAGGGACTTAAGTGAAGTAAAGTTTGTGCATCACTCCGGCTGCTAGTACCGTGAGAGGGGACTATCCAGGTGAGCAGAGCCCACTCTGGATTGAGTGGTGATATCAAGTGCCTGAACCTGCCTCCCGGTTTCTTTTATTCTTCAACTCCAACTTTCCTATCCAGTTGTCAGCATAAAGAAAATAAACCTTCCTTCATTAAGGTTTAACCTTGTCTGGACATTGGCATTATTGGTGCACCTACAACAGACTCTTCCCTACACTCTAGGGGTGAGATCCAACCGAGGGAAGGTAACTCGCTGCGGGACCCAACAATTTCTGAACACCGCTCACCCTCTTATTCAAGAAGGAACCTGGGCATTGTGGTACGGTGTGTCCTGCCTTGAGGATGTAAGGCCAGGGATCTGTGTGCTACAAAATAATTTTAACTGTTGGGTGTTCTACGTGCGTCGATGCCGCTGGATTATGTAAAACCATTTGTTTCTTTTACATTTTATAATGAGGTGCCTTGAGATTGTGCATAATTTTAAAGGGTGCCTTGACCGAAAAAAGGTTGACAAACACTGATCTAAAGTATGAAATTTTACCCCCCGCACCACAGCTATATTTGTCATCCCCGCAGCAGCCATGTATAAAGTTATTATCCCCATAGCACCCATATATATAGTTCTCAACCACCACAGCAGCCATGTATATACAGTAGCTCTCAACTCCACAGCAGCCATGTATACAACTCTCACCCCTCCCTCCTTTCCCAACAGCTGCTGTAGGGGCGGGAGCTGTATATACTGTATATACAGCTCTCATCCCTACAGCAGCCATTTATACAGCTTTCATTCTTACAGCAGTCAAATATACAGTTCCTGCTGTATACGGCGCTTTTACAGTAGGTCTCTCTCCTGCTGTACTTTGGGGTTCTCACACTTACCCCCAAAAGGGGAAGCTTTTGCGCAAGGAACGTCTGCACCTCATATTTCCCCTCATTATTGAAAGACTCATTATTGTTTAGCAGCCTCCATCCCTAGAAGGGATTCTTCTCACAGCTCACATGATAGTGGTTGTCTTCTCCACTTCTCAGGTAGGACTTTTCTGCTGTGACATAGTACATGGTATTTATATACCAAGTCCATTCCAATATAGCTGCAAAAAACTTGCAAGAGCTTGGTGTCCAATTGCAACACAGACCTCTCCAAGATGATGCCCAGAGGCCACAACAGAGGACACATTAGTCCTAACATCATGATACAAGCATATGGCTCCTCTCCTTATCAAACTGCAGACACAGCAAACGCGCACGCAACTTAAAGCAGAGCTCCAGGCTAATTGAGAAAAAATGAAAAGCCAGCTGTTACAAATACTGTAGCTGCTGACATTTAATATTACAACACTTACCTGTCCACGAATACAGCGGTGTCTTCACCTGAGATGATTTTTCAATCGGCTCTCGGGTGCTGCCTCTCGACTAAGGGAAGCCTTGCGGCTTCACAGCCAGCACCCAACTGCACATGGGCGAAGTGTGCTGCACTTTGTGAATGGGCCGGCTGTGGGGGAAGGAGAAGGGGGGCTGAACTTTTGGCTGAGGTTGCTGCAGTGAAGTGGGAGCAGGTACCTGTGAAAACCAGCGGAGGCAAACAAGCAGAGCTTCCCATTTTGGGTGGGGCTCTGCTTTAAAAGTTAACATTGTAACATGCAAAAAAGTTGCATGTACTATTTTCTGTAAAGCAGGTCTGTTTGCAAGGTGCAATTGGATCCCATTCATAATGAATGGCACAGCATCAAATCAACATGGGTGGGTAAGGCTGGGTTCACACCTAATACCGATGCGGCTCCCAGTAGGAGTCCTTTGCATCCTGGTTCACCGTTTCAGGTATCCCAAGCATGCCCTTTGATAGCGGATGACAGCCCAATGGAAGGCTTTAGCTACGGCGGCCTGGGACTGTTGTACATGAAGCTGATGGGACCCTAACTTTGGGAGCGATTTGGAGTGGCGGTTGGATGAAATAATGGATTTCTGAGAAGAGATACTGAACGTCTTGGAAGTGCACTGGCCACTGGAAGACATAGAGTTTCTGGCTGTTCAGAAATGTAAGCTGGGCTCCCTTTGCCTGGGACTATCCAGAAGTACCAGCCGACAGCTCTGAAATCCTGGCTGAAGAGTCAGCAATGTGGTATAGTGACAGTGTGCTTTGCCCACCTGCACCTGCAGCTATGGACGTGGAGGTCTTATGGTGGATGGAGCAAGGTTAATTAAGGTCATTCGGGTGGTTAATTAAGTGATGTGATGAGAAGGGATTAGTCATGAGCTGTACTTTGTTAGCTAAACCATTGTGTCATAAACCAGGTGTGACCAGACTGTGTGGATTGCAAAAAGGAAACCAAAACGCATGTAAAGTGAATAATATAAAGTTTATTAAAGATAAGTGGTAAACAAGTAAACCCCCCAAATACAAATAGTGCTCAACCAACCAACAGAAAGCCACAGACAACAGATAATTATATACAGTCAAAGGGAAGTACCCAAATCAAACACGTTAGCCAGGCCAGGGTCATACACAGAACATCAGCAGATAACAAAGGACAGTTCCGGAATCACAAATGTTAGCCAGGCCAGGGTCATACACAGCAGATCAGCAGATGAACAAGGGCAGGACAGGAGAGGGAGAAGATGGATGGGATCAGGCTACAAGGGAACAGGAACACAGGAGGGACAGGATCAGGTGAAGGTTCCGGTTACAGGGTTCAGAATACAGGTTACAGGCTAACAGGTCAGGGCGCAAGGTCGATGCCAAGATGATGAGAGCAATCATCAGCCGGGTATTTATATGAATGCCTGTAATTAGCCTCAAGTGACACCTGAACGCAGGAGGTGCTGTCTACTCCACACTGCCAGGAAACACCCGCTGGTGGACACCGGTATTACAGCCAAAGGATCCAACAGTGCCACCAGCCTTATGAATCCCTCCACTACAGATCCAGAGTGTTGGAAGACACCCGCTGGTGGACACTGGTATTGCGATCCAAGAGACCGACGGCGCCACCAACGGGTGAACCCTTTCCTGACACATTGTGTGATGTTTTGGGTAAATATTTGGGGTTATTGTGTATGTGAGGGACTGACGTACTTCTGAAATGTATAAAAGGCTGTATTATTGTCAAATAAATCATTCCATGTTCAAGCTGTGTAACTGAGCTTGTCTCGCCTGGTTTTTAGGTACAATATATGGGCTGTAATATCTGATATCTATAATCAGACTGGAGGAAGCGGTATATGACTAAAGCACTCAAGCGGAGGTACAGCCCCTGTGCAAATTCGCACTGGAGCTGCAGCAGAGATATGTGAACCGGCTCCATAGAGAGCCGATCAAAATCTCCTACTATTGCAAATTGGATGTGGGGAACATTACTGCAGCATTGAAACGCAAGTGCACTGACAAGGTGTGTTTGGGGTGCCATCACACCGATGCGCATTAACACACCACAACAGTGTATTCCGACCCAAAGTGTACATAAAGGCAAACTTCTTTTTAGTTTTGGATGGAGGGGAAAAGACTAAGGCCCTCTGCTAGGTTTTTATTGCAGTCAGTATACCCTCTGAGGAGATTCACCCCCATTTTTGTCCTGTTGACTATTGTCATGGATATAAAAAGTATAGTAAGTGGAAATCCTAAAATTTACAGGAATGTTTTTTTTGTTTTGTATAATCTGTATTTATTGAGCAAAAACATATACACATAAACAAAAGTGCAACTTATGGCATACATGGTCCACATCAAGCATACAATCCTGTACGGTGCAAAAGGTATAACTCGGCATCAAAAGAGACAGGTACCATTTTCCAGACAATGAAATGAAACCATCGGGGGGAACCTCACCCCCGTAACTTGCTCACCAGTCCGCTAACAATTACCGGGGTCATGGACTGAGCTTATCAAGGGGATCCCACGTCCCCGTGCCCCATATGGGGAGAGGGGGCCCAAGTAGCCTCCATCAAACGCTCCCCGGGCCAAAACCGGCCCTTGGACACAAAGAGGTGGGGGAACCCTGCTCGTCTAGGAGCCTCCCCTCCCAAGCAGAAGGAGAGGAGACTCCCCCTGCTTAATAAGAGTTGACCCGAGCATGGGGCCGACCCCTGCAGCCAGTAAACAACCTGAGCTGAACAAATAAGTGAGGATCCACATATTGAGTTAATAATAAAAATAAAAATAAAAGCACAGACAAGACAAACAAACATAAACGGGAAACAGCAGGGTAAGAAAGCCAGAAAGGGGGAATAGAAGAGAGAAGTATAGGGAAATAGGACCTCCTCCATCAGACATGCTCCCCCTGCGTCATGTGACTCCACCAGCCCAGAAAAGGCTGGCAGTGCTTATCCCACTAGCCGGGCTCCCACATCATCAGACTCCGTCTCCGGGGCCTGCGCCACTACAACCCTACGTCCCCGAAGGGAGGGCTCTGCAAGTTCCAACAGGGCAGTATCCAGATTAGATGGAACCCACTCCTCACCTGAAGTGTGCTGCAACCAGGCAGCCCAGATGACCTGAAAGCGCTCACTCTTGCTACTACAGTTCGCCACCCATTCTTCAGCTTCCTTAATTTCCCGTACCCTCTTGGACCAATCCTCGAGCCCCGGAACATGAGCCCGCTTCCAGTAAATAGGGATCAAACGCCTAGCGGCGTTCAGGAGATGTGGCAGTACGCATCCCCTGTAACTACTGGTCGACACAGACGGCACATGGAGAAGGAAATGTATGGGCAAAAGTGGGACATCTATATCCAGTATGGCCTTGATTTGTTGCTGAATTGTTTCCCAAAAGGGCTGAATTTTCGGGCAGTCCCACCATATATGAATCAAAGTGCCATGGAGGCCACAGCCTCTCCAGCATTGATCAGATACAGTGGGGTATATGCGTGAGAGCACAGCAGGCACCCTGTACCACCTTGTCAGTAACTTGTAATTCGTTTCTTGCGTTCTAGACTCTATGGAGCTAGAGTGGGTTAGTCGGTACAGGGGAGCCAGCTGCGCCTCCGTGAACTCTGTCCCCAGATCACGCTCCCATTCCCTGATGTAGGCCGGCTTAGTCTCCGTCACGGATGAACCGAGTAGCTGATAGAGCTCAGATATCATGTGGGAGATGGGCTCCTCCGCAACAAAGAGAAGCTCAAAGGGCGAGAGTTGAGATGGGGTACGAATAGGGGTGACCTGCGTTGCAAAAAAATGGCTAAGCTGCGCGTATCGCCAGAAATCCATTGGAAAAGTCCCATGGCGTGCCCTAAACAAATCCAACGGGGGGAGTCTCCCACCCTCCAAAAGTTTGCCACAGGGAGCATTAGGGTCATCCAACCAGTTCCCAAAAAAGGCTCTCTGCTCCCCCGGGGGGAACCAACAAAAGCCCCCTAGTGGGGCCAATGGGGACCCAGGAGGAGCTAAAGAATATAGCGTGTTAATCCTGTCCCAAACCCTAAGGGCCTGTCTCAATAGGGGGGATGACAAATCAGACAGCCCCCTATGCTCCTTCGCTAGCCATGGGGCATAGGCCAAATCTCTTCCCGCCATGCTCTTCTCCAGGGGAACCCAAAGTCTAGTACGGGTGTGGAACCTCCAGTTCAGAATCCTTTGAAGGACAATGGCCCTGTAATACCGTCGAATGTCTGGGATCCCCAGACCCCCAGCCCTCTTAGAGCGCTTAAGCACCCTCATGGCTATTCTAGGCTTCTTTGCACTCCACACAAAATCTATGAGCACGCTATTAATTGAAGTGAAGAAGGTGCTCGGCAGAGGGACCGGCAACATCTGCAAGTAGAAAAGGACCCTGGGGAGCACATTCATCTTAACAATGTTAACCCGCCCGAGCCACGTAAAGGCTGTTTTAGTCCAATGAGATAGGTCGGTTTTGATGGTCGTCAATAGGGAGGGATAATTGGCCTGATACAGGGTCTCAAACCGGTCGGTCAGCTGGATACCCAGGTACCTTATGGAGGACCTAGCCCACTTGAAAGGGAACGCCGCTTTCAAGCTTTCTTTGAGTGACAGGGGAAGCACTAACGGCAGAATCTCCGACTTTGAGTAGTTGATTTTAAAATTGGACAATGCTCCAAACTCATGGAGTTCTTTCATGAGGTTCGGCAACGAGATTAGGGGTTCAGTGAGATGAAACAGGACATCATCTGCATAAGCCGATAGCTTATGCTCCATGCTCCCCACTGTCAATCCCTTAATGTCCTGGTTGGCCCGCACCCTGCGCAACAGAGGCTCCAGGGTAAGGGCAAACAGGAGGGGCGAGAGGGGGCAGCCCTGTCTCGTACCATTTTTAATCGGAAACCGCGAGGAGAGGATGCCACTCACCCTGACTTGGGCGCTTGGGGTAGCGTAAAAGGCCATGATCCAAGCCAACATGAATGGGCCCAGACCCACAGACTCCAGGACCGCACGCAGAAAGGACCAGTCAACCCGGTCAAAAGCCTTCTCCGCATCCGTTGAGAGGACCAGGTATGGGGACTGTTTTGGATTAGAGCGCGCCCAATGAATCAGGTGTATAGCTCGCAGCGAGTTGTCTCGGGCCTCGCGCCCCGTGACAAACCCTGTTTGGTCTGGGTGTACTAAATTTGGAACTAGATGTTTAAGGCGATTAGCCAATATTTTAGCAAGGATTTTAACATCCAGGTTCAGTAGCGATATTGGTCTATAACTCTGTGCCAGAGAAGGGTCCTTGCCCTCTTTGGGGAGAACCGATATATGAGCCAGCAAGGCCTCAGGAGGGATCGGGTCTCCCCCTGCAATCGAGTTAAAATATCTACACATGGGGCCGACTAAAATCGGGAGAAATGTACTGTAGTACGCCTTTGAGTATCCATCTGGCCCCGGGCTTTTCCCATTCGGCAAGGATTTAACAATCGCCTCGATGTCGGAGGGCTGCACAGGGGACTCCAATTCCGCCTGCTGCACCTCCGACAAGGAGGGGAAGCCCGAAGTTTACAAATATTCCTTAACAGCACTGTATCTAGAGGCCGCGGACTCCGGTGTAGCATCCGAATCCAAAGAGTAGAGCTTCGCATAGTAGTCCCGGAACAGAGAGGCAATCTTGGAGGATTGACAAACAACTCCACCTGAAGCGGATTGAAGTCCGTGGATATAAGTCTGGGCCCTGCGTTTTCTGAGGGCCCTAGCAAGCATCCTACTGCATTTGTTACCATGCTCATAATACTTATGAGAAAGGTAACGGAGCTGTCTGCAAGCCCTACGGTCCAAGTATTGAGAAAAAAGTCCCCGAAGCTCCAGCAGTCTCTCCAAAGCCTCCGGGTCCCCATAACGCTTATGACGAAGCTCTGCCTGTTGGAGATTGGTCAAGATCCTCTGAAAATCTGCTTGTCGCGCCCTCTTACATCTAGCCCCTTGTGAAATCAGCTCCCCCCTCATGACAGCTTTGTGGCCCTCCCAGACCATCCCCTCACGTACACCATCCGTAGTGTTTTCCTGAAAATAGTGCGACATGACTTCCGAGACCTCCGCCACTACTACAGTGTCATCCAATAGATTCTCGTTCAGGCGCCATGACCATGGGCGCTGCGCGCCCTGAGACACCTCAAAGGTGATTGTGATCGCAGCATGGTCAGAAATAGTTATGTTCTCTATGGATGCCGCCTGCAGTAGCTCGAGGGTGAGCTGATCCACAAAAATGAGGTCTATACGAGTGTACACGTCATGCACACTAGAATAATAGCTATAATCTCTCGCTGAAGGGTGGAGCACCCGCCAGCTATCGAACAGGAAATGGGATTGTATAGTCTTCTTAAACCTTTTTAGGAACGCATGAGAATGAGCTGAGCGACTATGAGAAGTGTCGAATAAAGGATCTGGGCTGATATTAAAGTCCCCCCCAAGATCAGACGGCCCTCCCGGAAATCAGCAAGGCGATCCAGTACAGCATCCACAAAGGCCAACTGGTTGGCGTTAGGGGCATATACGTTAGCAAAGGTGTAAAGAGTCCCAGCTATCTCCCCTTTCAAAAGGACGAACCTACCCATAGGATCAGAGAAGTGTGCTTTAAGGCGGAAGGGGCAGGACTTGTGGACGGCTATGGCCGTTCCCTTGGCCTTAGGAACCGTGAACGCGCTAAGGAACCATTGGTTGAATAAATGAGTCGGGAGTTTCGGGGTGGATTGGACTGTAAAGTGGGTCTCCTGCAGAAATACTATCTGCGCCCCTAAGCGTTTCAATTCCAGCCACAGCCTGCCCCTTTTGTGTGGAGAGCAAAGACCCCGAACATTATAAGACACCACCTTAACAGAAGCCATGGGGACCGAGGATGTCCGCTAGAGCCAAGGAATAGCCGTTGAACCCAACAGGAGCAGATCCGTGGAAGGAGTACCTGAGAGAACTTCAGACGAAAAGAAAGGAGGAAGTGGGAAGAAGAGAGGAAAAGATTAGGGCAGGTAGGGGAGACAACACAAAGACAGACAATAAGCAACAACTTGAGAGCAAAAAAAAGAACATTGTTAAGCGGGTCAGGAGGCATAGCCCGCCGAAGCGAGCCATGTCTAGCCAACCCATCCAAGAAAGACACTGGAAGCGAACCCGACCAGGTATGCCCTCCCACCACAAGGAAGGCCCCTGGCCGCAGCCCACCAACCCTTAAAGGGAAAACACCCACTGTGGGTAGGCCTACTGGGGGAACATAGACCAACATGAGGGAGATAAGAACCTCACTCCCCCCACGCCGCCTCATATGAAGCAGCAAATTACTATCCGGGGGCACTCTCGGTGCATGTCCCAAGCCAAATCTCCTAGACAGGAAGAGGTGATACTGCAGATGACAGGGGGCTACAAAGCACCAAACAAAACCCCACCCCCAACCCCCCTAAAAAAAAAAAAAAAAAAAAAAAAATGGGAGTCCGACAGCCCACGGTGCAGTCTATGGAGGCCAGGAACACCCAAAACCAAACGAGACAAAAAGTTCCTGTAATGGAAACAAAACTATCCCAGGGTCCGTCGACCCCAATTAAGGAAGAAGGTGCAGATGGATCATCAAATATAGAAGAGCAAGGGGCAAAGACACCTCAGTCTCTGGGGGATGCAGGGCCAGAAGAGGTGCTGACATTGCGGCGCCTGTTATTCCTCCTGCGTCCCCGACCTGGTGCAGTTTGCCAGGGCTGCGAGGGAGGGATAGCCGTTGAGACTGGAGCTCCTCTCCAATCCGGAAAGTCCACATCCCCGAGGTGCAGGGCCCTGAGGAAGTGTGGCAGATCATCTTTAGTACGCAGCGTCTCCTGACGCCCCTCATGCATTACTTGGAGACTAAAGGGAAAACCCCAACGGTAGGAGAGGCCTGCAGTCTGAAGAGCTGACAACAGGGGTCGCAGAGCCCTGCGTTGCATAAGAGTGCGCCGGGAGAGATCTTGGTAGAAGAAAAGTTTAGCTCCATCAAAGTCAAAATAAGGCTTGTTCCTTATTTTCTGCATTATGCGATCCTTTAAAGTGTACTTATGAAGTTTACAAATGATGTCCCGTGGGGATTCAGGGTCCTGGGAAGGTGGCTTCAGAGCTCTGTGAGCCCGATCAATCTCTATCGGAGTGGTGGCTGGAAGTCCCAGTATTGCCCTGAACACCCCCTCCAAAGAAGGGATTATATCCCGCGGCCCAGTGGCTTCCGGCATACCTCTGATGCGTATGTTAGCTCGCCTGCTGCGGTTCTCAAAATCATCCAATTGGGATATTAAGGTCTCCATCTTGTGGCTCTGTGCATTACAGGTTTCTTGCAGTAAGGCTATGCTAGGGAGAGAGTCCTCAAGGCGCTGCTCTAAAGTCTCCAGCCTGCCTCCCAAGTGTGCAGTGGCAGTCTTAAGCTGGGCTATGTCCTGGGTGAAAGCCTTCTCAATCCTGGCAGTGAAACGCTCCAGGTCCTCCCTGGTAGGGAGAGACCATATGTGTCTCTTCAGGTTTTCATCACCCAGCAAGTCCATAGGATCCGGGCCTGATCCCTGCGGGGAAGGGGAGCCTGGGGATGCGGGGGGGGCTGTGTCACTCACCAGCTGAGCAGATGGAGTAAGAGAGGCCGCCGAGCCAGAAGCTGCATCCTCATGCTGTTTGGTGCCTTTCCTCTCCGTCGCCATCTTGGAGTCTGTTCTCCCGGTCCGCCGCGGCTCCGTGCAGAACGAATCCATCGTTCCCTGTGCCGCCCGGTCTGCCTTCGGAGGCTGGGAGGACGCCCTTGTTCGCTGGGACATGCTCTGGTAAGTTTCCCGTCGAATATCCCCCGGGGAAAGCTGAAGAATGCTGCGGCGTGAGCGGAGCTGAGAGCACACACGTCCTCACTCCACCATAGCTTGGCCACGCCCCCCACAGGAATGTTTTTTTAATGATAGCTGTGCCTTAAGTGACCTAGATGGTGCTAAAAGTAAATGTCAATGCTCAAGCTCCACATTTTACAGGCCCATACTTTAGTCAGTCAGTGATTTAGCATTGATGAACTCTTTCCTTTTGCCCCTTGAAATCTAGTATTACGTTTTGTTCTCCCAATAAAAATCCTATTTTTTAGTCTGTGAAACTATTATGTGTGCATGTTTTTAGAAATGGTTGTAAATTAATATAATAATTCCAATTGTTTATTTCTTTTGAGAAAAAGTGGATTTGAAATCTGGATTTCATGTGAGTGGGCTGATTTTCCATTTAGCCAGTATAATCGCTGTATACAGTCCTTTCTTCAGTTCACTACGCCATAAATATAGGTCGCATTTTCATTGAATTCTCCACAAAAGAACTGTGAGCGAGCTTCTGTACTGTTATTGTTAATCAATATACCATGTCTGTACTACAGTAATATAACCATGAGATATGTTTAAAGTTGGTAACTTAGATTTAGGAATCTGGGGCTTACTTAGAAAAAGTGGCGCAGACCAGACTAAAGTGAAGCTGTTACCACATCGACCAATCAAGTTTTATCCTTTCAGCTAAGCAATATGTCTATAAGTAATTACTTGGCATTTGCACTGATTTTTCTCCCGTTTTTGTTAATCAGTTCCACTGAATGCTCTTCTTGTTTGATTATTGATTTGTTTTGATTATAAGGAATGCAAAAAATAAATAAAAAAAGGAGTGGGAATGCCAAACTGACACTTTTCTAAGAAAATAAATTACATCCTTATGGCCTTTTTCAGCATGTCCAATTTCTACAGGACAAGTGGCAACTCTAGGGAACACCTAGCACTCCATGGAACTATGGAAAGGAGATCTTGCCATGTAAACCATTATATTTGCCACATAACATGTATCTTTAGATGTCTGCATGCCAAGTCAGCTCTCCTATTTAGTGCTCCGGAGGATCTCAAATCCAAAGCCACACCACTGATATCAGACAGCTTTGCGCCCAGGTTATTTTCTCACTAATGGCTAGTGGAATGGAATGGCTCATCACAGTAATGGTGCCATGCTCTTGGCCATGAAACCTGGATGATATTCGTATATTAGAGCAACTGGGATTCAGGACACCATGGCTCCCAATTGTCCCTGATTTAGAGGGACTGTCCCAGATTTGGCACAATGTCCCTCTGTCCCTCTTTCCTCATCATTTGTCCCTCATTTTGGTCTGATCTATGTAGTTGTATATAAAATGCACTTTTTATCCTTCAAAAAAGGGTTTCCCAGAGCTAAAAAAGTGCTAAAAGTTCTAAATTGCTGCATTTGTAAATTTCAACAGTCAGCATAAAGGAATAATGTTTTTTGTAGAATTCACCTTTAAGGGGGCGTGGTAGGGTGTGTGTCCTATACCTGCATACTTCTGCTAATAGGTGTCCCTCGTTCCCATTTCAAAAATTGGGAGGTATGGGACACTCCGGGCACCGGCTAGATTAACTGGCTGAATGTGCAGACACCCAGGAGGTGCCTGCTGTATGCTGTCGTTTGCAGGGTGTTTGAAAGCGCACCACAGTTCATCCTATGCAATAGAACTGTCTGCTTCCAACCATATGAAACAATGGAAGTTTGGCTGATGGTGTGACAATGAAGTATCTTTTGCCTAAACTAAACTTTTGGTGTCAAATTGTGTGCCTTAAGGTGAGCACAATGGTGGTCCCCCACTTGGTGGGCACACTGGTAGTTCCAATCCCCACTTAAGCTTCGATAAGCTAGTGGCATTTCTCTTCTTTCCTCACATGAGAGTCACGTTTACCCCAGTACACTGTTATTTCTTTGCACTAGTACGGTAAGTCCAGTGGGTCTATACAACGCTTTTCACTGTTTTAATAGTTTGGGTTTATTATCACATTTTTTGTTTCCGAGATTTGTACCTTTTTATGATGGGTAGTAGAGGGCGACCCACTCATGCCTCTCTCCCCTACCTCCCCCCCTTCTATTTTTTTTTTCTCTTTTTACATACTTATATTTTTTCAGATTTTTTTGGGCACAGCTTTCACAATATCTTCACCTTTTCTTGATTTATCTACATATTCATTCAGTTATATTTATACACTGTCATGCATTTTTTCAGATTGGTGCAGGTCAAATGTGTCCCATAATTATACACCTCACACGTATCATCTTTTGGAAATCCCGACCCCTCTCCGGGCTGTTGCCGTGGTCCAATAGGGCGGCTCTTGCCTCAGCCACGGTTGAGACATTTCACCTGATGTCTTCCCCTTTTCCCACACTAAGCCAGGCTCCGCTTTAGCTAATATGTAAGTACCATTGTACACATTTAAATCTAATTAGGGAATTTATCTCATAATTTTTACATCTTTTTCAGATTTTTTTTTTAATTTTCAGACATTTTACACCTTACTCCTGATGAGTGGATACTACTCCACGAAACGTGTTGAGTTCCGTTATACCAAGACCATCTGATTTTTTTATTACTGTATCTTCATGAAATCGCTCATACCTACAGTATCATGTATTTGGCTATCATGTATGCTTTTTTACCAATCATGTGTTCAAAATGCAGGTCTGGACTGTCTGATGTATATACTATATATATTATTGTTCATTATGTTTTTTTTATGTATAAATGTATTATGTACTGTATACTATGAATTAATCTATTTACTATGTGATACATGTCAGTTTTCTCTGGGCCTGTCATAAATGTGTTACTCTATTTCAGCATGTTCTCAATCATGATATGGTTTGATTCCGATTTCAGAATAAAATATATTTATATTTTTACATTTTACTCATTTTCCATTATATTGTTTTTTCAGTGACTTCCCTCATTTAAAGTCCCATGACCAAAGTTTTTTCATGTTCGCAAGTGGTCCCCCACTTGGAGCGCACAATGGTGGTCCCCCACTTGGCGCGCACAATGGTGGTCCCCCACTTCACATTCACCAGGGTGTTTGCTGCTTCCCACACTTGCTGTGGCTGATCACACTGTGGCTTAAACCTTTGGCACTGAGGTCCCTTTCACCACCTAACAACCACACCAGCCAACTCTGCTTTACAGTAGGGATGAGCTCGGTGTTCGAGTCGAACATACGTTCGAATCGAACATCGGCTGTTCGATCGTTCGGCGAACATCGAATGATTTGGGCCGTTCGCGCCAAATTCGAGTGACGCGAACGGCCCACAATACACTGCGCCATCGCAGTGCAATCCCGGCGCTGTGATTGGCCAAGCATGCACTGTGACCCCGCATGCTTGGCCAATCACAGCGCCGGCAGCTAGGCGAGCCATAATTGGCCACAGGCAGGTTGCCTGTGGCCAATTATAGCTGAGGGGGTTTAGCACACGCCCCACACTATAAAAGGCCGCCAGCGCGGCGGCCTTGTGTAGTGTGTTCCGGCGCAGGGAAAGAGTTACATAGGCAGGGACAGTGTCAGTGCTATTTGTACCTCAAACTTGTGTGTAGGGAGAGAGAAGGATAGGCAGGGAGAGTGTCAGTGTCATATTCTTTGCTAAACCTTGTGTGCAGGGAGAGAGAAGGATAGGCAGGGAAAGTGTCAGTGTCATATCCTTTGCTAAACCTTGTGTGCAGGGAGAGAGAAGGATAGGCAGGGGACAGTGTCAGTGTCATATTCTTTGCTGAACCTTGTGTGCAGGGAGAGAGAAGGATAGGCAGGGAGAGTGTCAGTGTCATATTCTTTGCTAAACCTTGTGTGCAGGGAGAGAGAAGGATAGGCAGGGAAAGTGTCAGTGTCTAATTCTTTGCTAAATCTTGTGTGCAGGGAGAGAGAAGGATAGGCAGGGGACAGTGTCAGTGTCATATTCTTTGCTAAGCCTTGTGTGCAGGGAGAGAGAAGGATAGGCAGGGAGAGTGTCAGTGTCATATTCTTTGCTAAACCTTGTGTGCAGGGAGAGAGAAGGATAGGCAGGGAGAGTGTCAGTGTCATATTCTTTGATAAACCTTGTGTGCAGGGAGAGAGAAGGATAGGCAGGGGACAGTGTCATTGTTGCTAAGCCTCCTGCACAGTATACACCTGAAGCTAGCCCTTATTGCTGTGTTTTCCTGGTGTGTTACACTAACAGGCATTTGCAGCACTTACAGCGGGCGGAGTGTGCCTCCTGCACATTATACACCTGAAGCTAGCCCGTATTGCTGTGTTTTTTCATGGTGTGTTACACCAACAGGCATTTGCAGCACTTACAGCAGGCGTAGTGTGATTCCTGCAAAATATACTCCTGAAGCTAGGCCTTATTGCTGTGTTTTCCTAGTGTGTTACTCTAACAGGCATTTGCAGCACTTACAGCAGGCGTAGTGTGATTCCTGCAAAATATACTCCTGAAGCTAGGCCTTATTGCTGTGTTTTCCTAGTGTGTTACTCTAACAGGCATTTGCAGCACTTACAGCAGGCGTCATGTGATTCCTGCAAAATATACTCCTGAAGCTAGCCTGTATTGCTGTGTTTTCCTAGTGTGTTACACCAACAGACATTTGCAGCACTTACAACAGGCGTAGTGTGATTCCTGCAAAATATACTCCTGAAGCTAGCCCGTATTGCTGTGTTTTCCTAGTGTGTTACACCAACAGGCATTTGCAGCACTTACAGCAGGCGTCATGTGATTCCTGCAAAATATACTCCTGAAGCTAGCCCGTATTGCTGTGTTTTCCTAGTGTGTTACACCAACAGGCATTTGCAGCACTTACAGCAGGCGTAGTGTGATTCCTGCAAAATATACTCCTGAAGCTAGCCCGTATTGCTGTGTTTTCCTAGTGTGTTACACCAACAGGCATTTGCAGCACTTAAAGCAGGCGTAGTGTGATTCCTGCAAAATATACTCCTGAAGCTAGCCCGTATTGCTGTGTTTTCCTATTGTGTTACACCAACAGGCATTTGCAGCACTTACAGCAGGCGTAGTGTGATTCCTGCAAAATATACTCCTGAAGCTAGCCCGTATTGCTGTGTTTTCCTAGTGTGTTACACCAATGGGCATTTGCAGCACTTACAGCAGGCGTAGTGTAATTCCTGCAAAATATACTTCTGAAGCTAGCCCGTATTGCTGTGTTTTCCTAGTGTGTTACACCAACAGGCATTTGCAGCACTTACAGCGGGCGGAGTGTGCCTCCTGCACATTATACACCTGAAGCTAGCCCGTATTGCTGTGTTTTTTCATGGTGTGTTACACCAACAGGCATTTGCAGCACTTACAGCAGGCGTAGTGTGATTCCTGCAAAATATACTCCTGAAGCTAGGCCTTATTGCTGTGTTTTCCTAGTGTGTTACTCTAACAGGCATTTGCAGCACTTACAGCAGGCGTAGTGTGATTCCTGCAAAATATACTCCTAAAGCTAGCCTGTATTGCTGTGTTTTCCTAGTGTGTTACACCAACAGACATTTGCAGCACTTACAACAGGCGTAGTGTGATTCCTGCAAAATATACTCCTGAAGCTAGCCCGTATTGCTGTGTTTTCCTAGTGTGTTACACCAACAGGCATTTGCAGCACTTACAGCAGGCGTCATGTGATTCCTGCAAAATATACTCCTGAAGCTAGCCCGTATTGCTGTGTTTTCCTAGTGTGTTACACCAACAGGCATTTGCAGCACTTACAGCAGGCGTAGTGTGATTCCTGCAAAATTTACTCCTGAAGCTAGCCCGTATTGCTGTGTTTTCCTAGTGTGTTACACCAACAGGCATTTGCAGCACTTACAGCAGGCGTAGTGTGATTCCTGCAAAATATACTCCTGAAGCTAGCCCGTATTGCTGTGTTTTCCTAGTGTGTTACACCAACAGGCATTTGCAGCACTTACAGCAGGCGTAGTGTGATTCCTGCAAAATCTACTCCTGAAGCTAGCCCGTATTGCTGTGTTTTCCTAGTGTGTTACACCAACAGGCATTTGCAGCACTTAAAGCAGGCGTAGTGTGATTCCTGCAAAATATACTCCTGAAGCTAGCCCGTATTGCTGTGTTTTCCTATTGTGTTACACCAACAGGCATTTGCAGCACTTACAGCAGGCGTAGTGTGATTCCTGCAAAATATACTCCTGAAGCTAGCCCGTATTGCTGTGTTTTCCTAGTGTGTTACACCAACGGGCATTTGCAGCACTTACAGCAGGCGTAGTGTAATTCCTGCAAAATATACTTCTGAAGCTAGCCCGTATTGCTGTGTTTTCCTAGTGTGTTACACCAACAGGCATTTGCAGCACTTACAGCGGGCGTAGTGTGCTTCCTGCAAAATATACTCCTGAAGCTAGGCCTTATTGCTGGTTTTCCCATCTCCCTGCAGGCCATTAGAATGTCTGGAAGGCAAACAAGGAGAGGCAGACAGTCAGGAGCAAATAAAAGAGGGCAAGCAGGCTCTGTGTCTAGTGTGAGGGGGTTAGCTCGGCAGCGGGTGTGTGTGACCCCCGGGATGGGCTCCCCACACAAAACAGGCCCAGCAAACGGAGGTTGTGGTTTTCAAAATCAAAAAGGTGCGGTTTATTTTCTATTTACAGTGACAAAACACAGCAAAGCAAAAGAAACATAACCAAAATAAATCCTGGTCAAGTTGACCTCTGACTAAACATACAGGTTTCCTAACTAACAACTGGGATCAGCCTAGTGCTGTCCTAGTCCCTAAGTCCCTGGTTTTAAATGTCCAAGCAAATAGCCACACAGGCTTTTTCTCACCGCACAGGGGTTCACTCTCCCTAGACAGTCCACACAGGTCTGGTTCCAGGCATGAGCTGACACCTAATGAATCTGGGAGTTCTTATAGAGGCCTAAATGAGCTGACAAGCTTCAGCTGGCCTCATCAACTCCCTGTCTGTACGACGCCCCACACTCTCCCTAGAGGTATGAGTCATCCATGAGCCCACTAGCCTTATACAACTCTCCACCTAGTTGTACAAGTCGGCGTAAAGCCTGAATCTGGGCGAAATATATCTACCCCCCTGGATGCAACCAGGTGACTTTACCTTCCTGCTGTCACATACCCCCCCCCCCCTCTTGTTTTAACCTCGGGGTTGGAACACCAGCAATCAGGCATTCATGTACTCGAGACAAAGCATCCACATTCCCCATTTGAACGCCAGGGCGATGCTTTACTGTGAAGTTGAATTCCTGGAGGGCCAGGAACCACCTATTCACTCTTCTATTTGTTTCCTTGTTTTGAGCCATCCACTTTAACGGAGCGTGATCCGTAACCATGTCAAAGTGCCTACCTAGCAGGTAGTACCGAAGGGAATCTAGAGCCCACTTCACCGCTAAACACTCCTTTTCAACGGTGGCGTAATTTACCTCATGGGACTTCAACTTCCTGCTGAGGTAAATGACTGGGTGCTCTTCCCCGTTCCAGACCTGGGACAATACTGCTCCTAACCCCACATCTGACGCATCACTTTGTACGACAAAGTCTTTAGAGAAGTCGGGTGAGTACAACACTGGCTGGCTACATAAGGCTTGTTTCAAGAATTGGAATGCTGCCTCAGCCTCGGGGGTCCATTTAATCATGACCGACCCTTTCCCCTTCGTCAGGTTGGTTAGGGGCACAGCCTTAGAAGCAAAGTGGGGAATGAATCGCTGATAATACCCAGCGATTCCCAGAAAGGCTCGTACCTGCTTCTTGCTGTTGGGACGTGGCCAACTCTGGATGGCCTCGACTTTGTTGAGTTGGGGTTTTATTACTCCCCTCCCAATGGTGTACCCAAGATATTTGGCCTCCTCCTGCCCAATGGTACACTTCTTGGGGTTAGCCGTAAACCCCGCTTCCCGAACAGAGTCCAGGACTGCTTGCACTTTTGGCAGATGTGAGGCCCAATCTGTGCTATGGACAATTACGTCATCCAGGTAAGCCGCAGCATACTTCCGATGGGGCCTCAGCATCTGGTCCATTTTCCGCTGGAATGTGGCCGGCGCATTCTGTAACCCGAACGGCATTCTTTTATATTGGAACGCCCCGTCTGGGGTTACAAATGCGGTTTTCTCTTTGGCCGACTTGGCCAGGGGGATTTGCCAATACCCTTTTGTGAGGTCAAGAGTCGTCATGTATCGGGCTGTTCCCAGCCGGTCGATCAACTCATCTATACGTGGCATGGGGTAGGTGTCAAATTTTGTAACTTTGTTCAACTGACGAAAATCGTTACAAAATCGCCAGCTCCCATCCGGTTTAGGCACCAACACGATGGGACTAGACCAATCACTTTGGGACTCCTCTATCACCCCTAAGTTCAGCATTTTCTGTACTTCCTCCCGTATTGCCTCCCGTCGAGCCTCTGGGATCCGATAGGGTTTTAACTTCACCCTTTCACCGGGCGGGGTAATGATGTCATGCTCTACCCCAGATGTTTGTCCCGGCAGCTCAGAGAATACCTCCTTATTGCGAAGCACAAACTCCTTAACCTCCTGTTGTTGGGGTTGTGACAAGGTGGCTGCTATTCCAACCTCAGGAATCACGCAACCAGTTTGAGCTGGTGACCAAGTGTCTGCGACTAGGGACTCTCTATCCCTCCAGGCTTTCAACAGATTAACGTGATAGATCTGTTCGGGCTTTCGCCTTCCTGGTTGTCTGACCTTGTAATTCACTTCGCTCACTTTTTCCATTATCTCGTAGGGGCCTTGCCATTTGGCAAGGAATTTACTTTCAACCGTAGGGACAAGTACCAATATCCTATCCCCCGGGGAAAAGGTACGGGTCTTGGCTCCACGGTTGTACACTCTCTGCTGTGCCAACTGCGCTTGGGCCAAATGTTCCTTCACGATGGGCATTACCTGTGCAATTCGATCTTGCATCAGGGCGACATGCTCAATCACACTCCTGTGGGGAGAACTCTCACTTTCCCAAGTTTCCTTGGCAATATCCAACAGCCCTCTTGGGTGTCTCCCATACAGTAACTCAAAGGGGGAGAATCCCGTAGAGGATTGGGGCACCTCCCTAATAGCAAACATCAAATAAGGAAGTAAACAGTCCCAATCCTTTCCATCTCTATCCACCACTTTCTTCAACATTTGTTTTAGGGTTTTGTTGAATCTTTCAACCAGCCCATCGGTTTGGGGGTGATACACAGACGTACGCAATTGCGTCACTTTGAACAATTTACACAGCTCTTTCATAACCCGGGACATAAAGGGTGTACCTTGGTCCGTAAGCAGTTCTTTACAAATACCCACCCGGCTAAAAACAAGAGATAGCTCTTTGGCTATGGTTTTGGCCGAGGTATTTCGGAGAGGGATCGCTTCTGGATAACGGGTGGCATAGTCCATTATAACTAATATGTACTGGTGCCCCCTAGCGGACTTGATTATAGGACCTACCAAATCCATGGCGATCCTCTCAAACGGGACCTCAATGATGGGTAGAGGGACCAGCGGGCTACGGAAATGTGGCATCGGGGCCAACCTCTGACACACAGGGCAGGAGGAACAATAATTTTCTACGTCCTTCATCACCCCCGGCCAATAGAATCTCTGTAATACCCTCTCTCGGGTTTTCTCTGTCCCCAGATGACCTCCAAGAATGTGCCCATGGGCCAACTCCAACACTAACTTCCTGTAAGGTTTGGGCACCACAAGCTGCTCAACGGTTTCTTCTGCCCTTTTTGCCACCCGATACAGTAGGTCCTTCTCTACGCTGAAGTATGGGTAAGTGCAGGTATTATCTGGGTTCACTAACTCGCCATCTATTTTCACTACGTTTTCCCGTGCCTTTATTAGGGCGGGGTCTTTCAACTGTTCTGTGGCAAAGTTTTCCCTGTGAACCTCAAGATCAGAAAACTCCACAGACGGTAGGTTTTCGTCTGAGGAGGTGGGCTCCTCTCCAGTTTCTTGAGTCTCCCCTGCCAATACTGATAAGGGAAATTCCGGAGAGTCCTCACCACTCTCAGGGGAGTTCTGGCTATCACATTCCTGGTACATAGGGGCACCAGTGAGGGGCTCAGGATCATCCCACAGTTCCCAGAACTTCGGAAAATCCCTTCCCACAATGGCGTCATGCGGTAACTGAGATACTAAGCCCACTGGATGAGAGAGGGTACCTTTGGGGGTCTCGAAACACACTGTAGTCACTGGATACTCTCGGGTGTCCCCATGCACACAAATAACAGCTACCTTGTTATTCCCAGAGACCTCTGTTTTAACTAACTCAGCCTTTATCAGGGTCACCAGGCTACCTGAATCCAGCAATACCACAATATTTCTACCATTAACACACATTTTGCATAAATGTTTCTCAGTTCCTCGAATGGCAGTGCATGCGACTGTCGCACACAGCGACTGACGTCTGCCCGTCAGAAAGTCACACTGCATGGGTTCCTCCACAACCGGGCAATTGGCTGCAATATGTCCCGCTTGCCGGCAGCGGTAGCAAACGATCCTTCTTGCCGCCTCTTGAGCCGCTGATTTCCCAGGCTGTTCTCGCCAAACTTGGGGTAGAGCTCCCACCCTCTCACTCTCTCCACCCTCACCCCTTGGAATCCTCTTATCCGCCCCTGGGGATGGTCTGGTCTTAGGGTGGAAAGTCCGAGTGTCTCTGGAAGAGGCCGTCAGGTTCTCTGTAGCCAAGTATTTCTCCACACGATCCACAAGACCATCGGCCGTCTCTGGGTCTCCATGGCTTACCCACTTTTGGATGGCAGTAGGAAGAGCTCTCAAAAACCGATCCATTACAACACGTTCCACAATCTTTGGTGCGGACAAAGTCTCTGGCTGTAGCCACTTTCTGCTCAGGTGAATGAGATCATACATTTGAGACCTGGGGGGTTTTCCAAGCTGGAAAGTCCAGTTATGCACACGCTGAGCCCGGACAGCCTGGGTGACACCCAGCCTTGCCAATATTTCAGCTTTTAGCATCACATAGTCTTTTGCTTGGTTAGGCTCTAGGTCATAGTAAGCTTTCTGCGATTCACCAGTTAACAGAGGAGCCACCAGTCCAGCCCACTGCTCCTCAGGCCACTTTTCTCTTTCAGCGGTCCTTTCAAATGTGGTCAAAAATACCTCTGGATCATCCTCTCCAGTCATTTTTGTCAATAAACGACTCACCCCAAAGGACGCGGTATTAGTGGGACGGCTTTCCTCACTGGTCTGCGGACGTTGCTGCATTACTGCTTCCATCTGTTGTTGTAGTCTCTGCTCTTGCTTCTGCAACAGGTCTATGAAGCGGGCCTCAGATTGCTGCTGGGCTCGTTGCTGAGCCTCCAGACTCTGTTGCAAAGTTGCGTTTGTCTGCTGCTGGGCTGCAAGGCTCTGCTGTTGAGCTGCAAGGCTCTTTTGCAAACCTGCATTTGTCTGCTGTTGATTGGCATTTGCTAGAGCCAGCTGCTTCAGTATCTCCTCCATGCTGGCTTAAAAAAAACTGCCACTGGTTCTCCACCAACTGTGAGGGGGTTAGCTCGGCAGCGGGTGTGTGTGACCCCTGGGATGGGCTCCCCACACAAAACAGGCCCAGCAAACGGAGGTTGTGGTTTTCAAAATCAAAAAGGTGCGGTTTATTTTCTATTTACAGTGACAAAACACAGCAAAGCAAAAGAAACATAACCAAAATAAATCCTGGTCAAGTTGACCTCTGACTAAACATACAGGTTTCCTAACTAACAACTGGGATCAGCCTAGTGCTGTCCTAGTCCCTAAGTCCCTGGTTTTAAATGTCCAAGCAAATAGCCACACAGGCTTTTTCTCACCGCACAGGGGTTCACTCTCCCTAGACAGTCCACACAGGTCTGGTTCCAGGCATGAGCTGACACCTAATGAATCTGGGAGTTCTTATAGAGGCCTAAATGAGCTGACAAGCTTCAGCTGGCCTCATCAACTCCCTGTCTGTACGACGCCCCACACTCTCCCTAGAGGTATGAGTCATCCATGAGCCCACTAGCCTTATACAACTCTCCACCTAGTTGTACAAGTCGGCGTAAAGCCTGAATCTGGGCGAAATATATCTACCCCCCTGGATGCAACCAGGTGACTTTACCTTCCTGCTGTCACACTAGAGACAACAGTGCTGGTCGTGGACGCGGTGCATCGCCATCAGCACGTGGCCATGGGACACGCTTGTCCTTCTTTTCGGCAGCTGGACGTGTTGAGCCGCATCATGCCGAAGAATTGGTAGAGTGGATGACCAAGCCCTCCTCATCCTCCTCATCCTCTCTCACCCAGGCTCAGGGTACTGGCAAAGCAGCTGCCAAAGCGTCCTCTTCCCTGGTATCAATGTCATCATCAGTCACTCCTTCCATAGACCCACCATGTCCTCCTGAGGAGTCCCCCGAACTGTTTTAGCACAGTGTTGGGTACATGCTCCAGGAGGATGCCCAGCGTTTCGGAGGGTCTGATGATGATACCCAGCTAGAGGAAGGCAGTAGCGTGAGAGCAGAGAGAGGGGATGCTCAAGAAGGACACCAATCTGGCAGTCATGTTCCAGCAGCTGCAGCATACTGCCAGATTGGCTCCAGTGATGAGGAGGGAGGGGATGATGAGGTCACTGACTCCACGTGGGTGCCTAATAGGAGAGAGAAGGAGGAGGAGGATGAGGAGGAGGCACATCTCCAATGAGGCAGGATGCCCTCGGGGGGCCAGCGTAAGGGCAGCACACCAACGGAATCACACCGCAGAGCTCCGCCTGTGCAGGGCGCTGCCTCTGCCCCTTATTCAAAAAGTTCTTTGGTGTGGGCCTTTTTTGAGTCGAGTGCATCAGATCGCACAGCTGCTGTTTGCAACATACGTCTCAAGCGTATATCGCGTGGCCAAAACATCAGCCGCTTGGGCACCACATGCTTGACCAGACATATGTTGACCTGCCATGCAGCTAGTTGGCAAGCCTACCTTAAAGACCCACACCAAAGAACAAAGCGAACCTCTCCTTGCACAGCATCAGCTGGGATCTCCAACCCCACTATACCTTTAGTCCTCTCTGAAACCTGCACTGAGAGGAATGAAGGTGTAGAATTAGGTGTGTCACAGCCAAGTACTTGCGGGCACTCTGCTAGTAGTACACAACGTCCGATTCTAGCAGGCAAATTTCCCTGCCCCAGCTGCTGGACCGTCGAAAGAAGTTCACTCCCTGCCATCCACATGCCCAGCGGTTGAATGCTAGCTTGGCTAAATTGCTAGCGCTTCAACTGCTGCCTTTTCAGTTGGTAGACTCGGCCCCCTTCCGTGAGTTTGTGCAATGTACGGTTCCTCAGTGGCAGGTTCCCAAACGCCACTTTTTCTCACGGAAAGCGATTCCGGCTCTCTACCGGCATGTGGAAGGCAATGTCTTGGCCTCGCTGGACAGGGCGGTCAGCGGTAAAGTGCATATTACCGCTGACTCATGGTCCAGCAGGCATGGACAGGGACGTTACCTTTCTTTCACGGCCCATTGGGTCACTCTTTTGGCAGCTGGGAAGGATGCAGGACAAGGTGCAGTAGTGTTGGAGGTTGTTCCACCGCCACGCCTACAAAATGCTACTACTGGTTGTGACACACCTCTCTCCTCCACCCCCTCCTCTTCTTCTTCCTCCATGGCCTCTTCCTGTGCTTTGTCCTCGGAACCAGCGGTGCTCCGCAGGCTTTCAAGGGGCTACGCAAGTACGCAGGCAAAAAGATGCCATGCCGTGCTTGCGCTGGTGTGTTTGGGGGACAGGAGCCACACTGGGGCAGAGGTTCTGTCTGCTCTGCAGGAGCAGGCCGAGAGGTGGTTGACGCCACGTCAGCTTAAGCCAGGAATGGTGGTTTGTGACAATGGCACCAACCTCCTCTCCGCCCTCCGACAGGGACAACTGACCCATGTGCCCTGTGTGGCTCACGTCCTTAACCTGGTGGTGCAGCAGTTCTTGGGCAGGTACCCGGGCTTACAGGATGTCCTGAGGCAGGCCAGGAAAGTCTGTGTGCATTTCCGCAGATCTTATAATGCCAGTGCTCGCCTGGCTGAGCTAAAAAAGGAGTTGAACCTGCCCAAGAACCGCCTTATATGTGACATGCCCACCAGGTGGAACTCAACGTTGGCCATGCTGCAGCGGCTGCACATGCAGCAGAGGGCCATCAATGAGTACCTGTGCGACTACGGCACCAGGACAGGGTCAGGGGAGCTCTGGTTTTTTCACCACGCCAGTGGGGCATGATCAGGGATGCATGCACTGTCCTGGCACCATTTGAGGAGGCCACGAGGATGGTGAGCAGTGACAGTGCATGCATCAGTGACACTGTACCTCTTGTCCACTTGTTGGAACATACGCTGCGTGGAATAATGGACAGGGCACTTGAGGCAGAACAGAGTCAGGAAGAGGAGGACTTCCTTGCCTCTCAAGGCCCCCTTTACCCAGACAGTGTTCCTTCTGTCCCACCCATCGCACAGGAAGAGGAGGAGGAGGATTGTGTCAGCATGGAGGTGGAGCCCGACACTCAGCATCATCAGCAGCAGTCTTTTAGGGATGATTTACAGTCCCAAGAAACCCGTGAACTTGTACGTGGCTGGGAGGAGGTGGCTGCGGATCATGTCGTCCTTAGTGACCCAGAGGACTCCGGACCGAATGCCTCAGCTAACCTACGCTGCATGGCCTCCCTGATCCTGCAAAGTCTGCGGAAGGATCCTCGTATTCTTCAGATCAAGGAGAGGGACCATTACTGGCTGGCCACTCTCCTTGATCCACGGTACAAGGGTAAGGTTGCGGACCTTATCTTACTGTCGCAGAGGGAGCAGAGGATGAGACAACTCCGGGAAGCCTTGCAGAAAGGTCTGTGCAACGTGTTCCCAGAGACTGGGAGGTTACAAACTCCTGGTCCTGGACAACGAGCTGCTGAGGCTTCGGTCAGTCAAAGAAGGAGCGGTGGGGAAGGTGGCCGTCTGACCGATGCGTTCAGACAATTCTTTAGTCCGCAGCCTCAAGGTATGATCGGTTCCAGCAACCATCGCCAGCGTCTGATATACATGGTGCAGGAATACCTAGGGGCAAGGTCAGACTTGGACACCTTCCCCACCGAAAATCCTCTGGCTTACTGGGTCTTGAGGATGGATCACTGGCCAGAGCTTGCACAGTATGCAATTGAGCTACTGGCCTGTCCTGCATCCAGCGTTCTTTCAGAACGCACATTCAGTGCTGCTGGAGGATTTGTCATGGATCACAGGGTGCGCCTGTCCACCGACTCGGTTGATCGACTGACTTTCATAAAGATGAACCAGTCTTGGATCACCACCAGCTACCAAACACCTGAAGCTGATATAACAGACTAATTTATTTTCAAATGTCACATCCCTTCAAGACTGATGCTGATGCTGGGTGACTGTCCTGTTATGTTGACTGACTATCCTCCTCAACGTTCCGATTGATGATGATAGCTTGGAAGAACATTTTTGTTTCTGGGTGCCGCCACCAGTGCCTAAGGCCCAATTTTTCAGCCCCTGTTTAACAGGGGCATGTAATTACAATTTTTTATGCAATGCTTTGCAGCAGGGCTAATTCCTGCACTCCAACTAGAGTATCTGGGAGAGGTTGCAGTGTCGTGGCACCAGCACCAGTGCCTAAGGCCCAGTTTTTCAGCCCCTGTTTAACAGGGGCATGTAATTACAATTTTTTATGCAATGCTTTGCAGCAGGGCTCATTCCTGCAATCCAACTAGAGTATCTGGGAGAGGCTGCAGTGTCGTGGCACCAGCACCAGTGCCTAAGGCCCAATTTTTCAGCTCCTGTTTAACAGGGGCGTGTAATTACAATTTTTGATGCAATACTTTGCAACAGGGCTCATTGCTGTGCTCCAAGTACAGTATCTGTGAGGGGTTGCAGTGTTGTGGCACCAGTGCCTAAGGCCCAATTTTTCTGCCACTGTTTAACAGGGGCATGTAATTACAATTCTTGATCTAATAATTCACAGCAGGGCCCATTCCTGCGCCCACCAAGAGTAACTGTGAGGGCTTACAGTGTTGTGTCAACACCACCACCACTACCACCAAAGGCCCAATTTTTCAGCCCCTGTTCAACAGGGGCATGCAATTACAATTATTGATCTGATAATTCACAGCAGGGCCCATTCATGCGTCCACCAAGAGTAACTGTGAGGGCTAACAGTGTTGTGTCAACACCACCACCACCACCACCAAAGGCCCAATTTTTCAGCCCCTGTTCAACAGGGGCATGCAATTACAATTCTTGATCTAATAATTCACAGCAGGGCCCATTCATGCGCCCACCAAAAGTAACTGTGAGGGCTTACAGTGTTGTGTCAACACCACCACCACCACCACCAAAGGCCCAATTTTTCAGCCCCTGTTCAACAGGGGCATGCAATTACAATTCTTGATCTAATAATTCACAGCAGGGCCCATTCATGCGCCCACCAAGAGTAACTGTGAGGGCTTACAGTGTTGTGTCAACACCACCACCACCACCACCAAAGGCCCAATTTTTCAGCCCCTGTTCAACAGGGGCATGCAATTACAATTTTTGATCTAATAATTCACAGCAGGGCCCATTCATGCGCCCACCAAGAGTAACTGTGAGGGCTTACAGTGTTGTGTCAACACCACCACCACCAAAGGCCCAATTTTTCAGCCCCTGTTCAACAGGGGCATGCAATTACAATTCTTAATCTAATAATTCACAGCAGGGCCCATTCATGCGCCCACCAAGAGTAACTGTGAGGGCTTACAGTGTTGTGTCAACACCACCACCACCACCACCAAAGGCCCAATTTTTCAGCCCCTGTTTAACAGGGGCATGCAATTACAATTCTTGATCTAATAATTCACAGCAGGGCCCATTCATGCGCCCACCAAGAGTAACTGTGAGGGCTTACAGTGTTGTGGCAACACCAATATGTAAGGGGCAAATTTCAGCAGAGTATATAGGGCAGGCCCCTACTTTCAAACATCCAACTTACAAACGACTCCTACTTGCAAACGGAAGGAGACAACAGGAAGTGAGAGGAAATCTACCCCTAGGAAGGGAAATTCTCTCCTGTAAGAGTTAATATGGGAAAAAAGTGTCTCCTCTCTACTGATGCTTTATCACCAATCCTTGTTTCAATAAAAACCCCACTTTTCAAAAACATTTGTCATTGGGACGGAAAGTGAGGAGAAATGTTCTGAACAGGGGCACAGACAGCAAAACAAATGTTACAGGGGTGATAACTCTTCCCTATGTTTTCCAAAAAGCTTAAAAATAGATTTTTTGGCTGGAGCTACACTTAAACAATGTACCTGTTCAAAATTACAAACAAATTCTACATAAGAACAAACCTATAGTCCCTGTCTTGTATGCACCGCCTGTATACGGCTGTTCAGAGTATATAGGGCCTTTTTTATTTTGTGTGCGGGGTTCCCCTTAATATCCATACAAGACCCAAAGGGGCTGGTAATGGGCTGGGGTATGGGGAGGGGGGGTGATGGGGTAGTTATGCAATTTTTCTTAAAGATTTTCATCCATATTACCGGGACCAGACATTACATTAAAGCCGCAAGCAGTTTTAAATGGCTTTTTTTTTTCCTTTAGAAATGTCATTTTGTGCAGGGACAGTTCTAAACACGGGAAACACGTGGCACTTCACAGGCATACTTTAGACACCCCCCAGGTACGATATTTAAAATAATATTTGACTTTTTTTTTTTCACTTTATGCATCAATAAAATGACTGCTCCCGAAAAACGTCCGTTTTTAAAACTTCTTTTTGCAATGATACATGTCCCCTGGTGCAGAACCCGGGTTCCCAAACCCTTTTTAGGACAATAACATGCATAATAGTCGTTATAATTAGCACTTTAGATTTCGAACGTTCGCATCCATTGTATTTAATAGGGTTCTAACGTTCGTGCGAACTTTCGGTCCGTTCGAAGGTTCTGCTGCGAACCGAACCCGGGGGTGTTCGGCTCATCCCTACTTTACAGTATAACCATCTAACATTCCTTCCACCTAATAGTTTTAAATTCTGTATGATTGTCCGCAATTTTATTTGTGTTCTCGAGGATTCACTTCATTGTCTTATGTATAGCATTTGGTCTGGATTATTCCAGTATGCATGATTGGCTTGAAACAAAGAATGTCTGTCCTCCGGATGCCAGCAACCTACAAAAAATATATATTTTATAGAATATATGGCACAGGACCTAAGCTATAGGCAGCAGGATGGTTGCTTTTTTCTCTAACCAGGTAAGACTCTAAAGGCCCGTACACACAGTATGAAAATTGGATGGAAAAATTTGTACGACGTCTGGCGATTTTCGGATTTGTCTGGCGATTTTGGGATCATTAGTACTGTGCTTTTGGACATAAGATTTCGCTTTTTCGTCAGACAAATTTTTCGTCAGACTATAAATTTTTCGTCGGATGTGAACTCGATGTCCGATTTTCTTTTCATTAGTACGGTGTTCGTACGAAAAAAATCGCAAGAGCAAGACTACACATGCTCAGAAACTAAAGAATACATACAAAACTATTCAACACATTACGTCACTTCTGATGTTGTATTCTGTCGTACGAAAATGTTCTTATTGTGAGTAACCTCTTCACTTTCGACATGAGACTAGCATGCCACAAAAAATGGACATTCAGTCGTTCGAAAATCTAAGCATGTGTACGAGGCTTTAGAGTCCAATCAGATTGTTGCGATAGGTTAACAAGGATGTAAGGTCATAATCTAACGTGCATTGTACAGGGGGTCCCCTACTTACAAACACCCGACTTACAAACGACTCCTACTTACAAACGGAGGGAGACAACAGGAAGCGAGAGGAAATCTACCCCTAGGAAGGGAAATTCACTCCTGTAAGAGTTAATATGGGAAAAATGTGTCTCCACTGGAGCTTTATCACCAGTCCATGTTTCCCTAACAACCAAAAATTTTCAAAATCCATCTGTCATTGGGATGGAAAGTGAGGTGAAATCTTCTGAATAGGGGCACAGACAGCAAAACAAACATTACAGGGGTGATAACCCTTCCCTATGTTATCCAAAAAGTATACAAAATATTTTTTTAGCTGGAGCTACCCCTAAAAAATTTACCTGTTTCCGACTTACAAACAAATTCAATTTAAGAACAAACCTACAGTCCCTATCTTGTTTGTAACCCGGGGACCCCCTGTATTAAGGTAGCACATTTATTTGAATGGGGCTGCCAACGCTCCTTAAAGTGTGCCTGCACTATATTTTCTGGCCCAGTGCACCACAATGCACAGCAGCACATTATAATACACTGCAACGCAGGCACGTTGGGATATCATAAGTAATCAATGGCACCGCAATGCACCAATATAATGTGCACCGCCATATGTTGTGGAGATATACACATTAATGCTTGCATTACCCCAATGTATAGGTGCAAGTATTAATAAACTGGGATGGATCATGCAAAATGTATCAAGGTGTGCTACTAAAAGTATAGCACATTTCTAACTATCAAATACCTCTTGCTTTTCCGCCTCTTCACTATAATTGACTAGTATTCCACCATGACAAAGCATCCAATATGGTAGGCAGTCTTATCTCTCTCCCAGTGTAGTTTGTCTTAAAGAGCAACTTAGCCGAGTCAATTTTATAAAACAGGTACTTACTAACCCAAGAGGACCAAAGCTGTCTTTGTACAATGAAAAGGCTGCAATCTTCCATCCTGTAGCACCATCTTGGACTTTACAGCAAGTACTTATCCTACAGAAAGTAGAAATGCATGTTTACTGACCGTGCTGGCAGCCAATCAGAAGCCAACACACTGAGGTTCAGTTCCTGCCAACAGAAAGTCTAGCCAAGCAAATGATGTGTGAGCCAGTGTTGATAGCTTTTCGGTCCCACCCACCCCCGACATCACCGCCGAGTTTTGACAGCTGGTCTCTGCAAAGCAGTTACATTACCTGATAGTTTCACACAATGAGCGGCTCTTACAAGCCTCGCTATCTGCTCAATTTGAAACTCCCCCTCTCCTCTATCAGTGCCAATCAGTGCCACCTATCAGTGATAATCAGTGCTGCCAATCAATGCCAACCAATGCCACCTATCAGTGCCCATCAGTGCTAACTATCAGTGCTTCCAATCAGTGTCACCTATCAGTGCCCATCAGCGCTGCCTATCAGTGCCGCCTATCAGTGCCCATCAGTACTGCTAATTAGTGTTGCCTATCAGTGCCCATCAGTGCCATCTATCAGTGTCCATCAGTGCTGCTTACCAGTGCTAATCAATGCCACCAATCAGTGTTGCGTATCAGTGCTGCCAATCAGTACCCATCGGTGCTGCCAATCATTGCTGCCTATCAGTGCCAAGCAATGCCACCAGTGTTGCCTATCGGTGCCCATCTGTGCTGCCAATCAGTGCCCATCTGTGCTGTCAATCAGTGCCCATCAGTTCTGCCTATCAGTGCCAACCAATGCCACCAGTGTTGCCTATCAGTGCCCATCTGTGCTGCCAATCAGTGCCCATCTGTGCTGCCAATAAGTGCCCACCAGTGCTGCCAATAAGTGCCCACCAGTGCTGCCAATAAGTGCCCACCAGTGCTGCCAATCAGTGCCCATCAGTGCTGCCTATCAGTGCACATCAGTGCTGCCTATCAGTGCCAACCAATGCCACCAGTGTTGCCTATCAGTGTCCATCTGTGCTGCCAATCAGTGCCCATCTGTGCTGCCAATCAGTGCCCATCTGTGCTGCCAATCAGCCCCCATCCATGCTGCCAATCAGTGCTGCCTATTAGTGCCCATCTGTGCTGCCAATCAGTGCCACCTATCAGTGCTAATCAGTGCCATCTATCAGTGATTCCAATCAGTGCCACCTATCAGTGCCAATCAGTGCCCATCTGTGCTGCCAATCAGTGCCAATCAGTGCTGCCTATCAATGCCCATTAGTGCCACCTATCAGTGCCCATCAGTGATGCCTATCAGTGCTGTCTATCAGTGCCTGTCAGTGCTGCCAATTAGTGCCCATCAGTGCTGCCAATCAGTGCCACTAAATGCTGCCAATCAGCACAGCCTATCAGTGCCATTAGTGCTGCCAATTAGTGCCACCAAGCAGAGCCCATCAGTGCTGCCAACCAGTGCCGCCTATCAGTGCTGCCAATCAGATCCCATCAGTGCTGCCAATCAGTGCCTATTAGTGCACTGAGTACAGGGACGGGGAGTTGAACTCAGCAGACAGGCACATTGTCCATGGGGGCTGGCCTGGTGGGGCACAACTAAAATCCCTTGGTTTATTAATGCCACATGCCGATCTTTAGTATATTAGGCAATCACCACACTGCTATTTACAAAAAAACTACTGGAGGTAAAGAAAAAAAGCGTCAGGCTTGCTGCTAAGCACTGTTATTTGTTCCCACATGGTGTGGAAATAAAAAAAAGTGTAGCTCTAACTTACTAATCAATAACTTAATGGTGGAACCCTCTAATATATGGAAATATCAATAAACTTCAAAACTACCACAATACCGGTTCTTGCACTTGAAGTTAATGTTCCACCACTCTTGCTAAGTCCATGTGTTTATGGACCTTGCTTTGTGCACTGGTGCGCAGTCATGTTGGAACAGACAGTGCTGCAAGTTATTAAAGGTATATGCCATAGGAATTTTAGGAACCATAACAAATCCTTTTTCCCCACTTGTCATGTGCTGCATAAAGTTTAGCTGCATGATATAAACTGGACTTTTATACAATTGGTAGAATTACGGTTACAAATGCTGTGACCTCATTGATTTTCATGCAGTCAGCTGAGATATTGGTGACTAAATAGAACAGCTTTCCTCTTAGGGTTGTGTAATTAAACAAGGGGAGTATTTGTGTTACTAGAAAGCAAAGGAAGTGAGTGGTGTCCTGTGAGGAAAAACCTATTAAATATAATATATGACAACACTGACTTACTGTATATTAGTGGTAATAGCCCAGGTTCACACTGACAGCGGAACTGTTCAGCTGAACTCGCACAATTTCATTCCCGCATGTCAGTCACGACTGCAGGTTGCTGCACAGATGTCTATGGAAATCGCACCCTGAAGTCGCCAGAAGTAGTACAGAAACTACTTTTGGGAATCGGTGCGGCGCCGATTCGTACGGTGTCATTGCCGTCAATTGCCGCCGATTTGGCATGCGATTTGACATGTTAAATCGCATGCCACATCGCCCCAATGTAAATCAGGGCATAAGCTGCTAAAATGTGATGCCCACAGCAGTTCTCAGTGTTAGAGGCGCCGGGGGACAGATGCATCTCTTTTAAGGAAAAATGTTTAGGCATCGGTTTTGGCCCTTCACCTTCACCTCCCCCCCCTTTACTTACCTGAGCCCTAACTCGATCCAGCACTGTGAACGTCTGCAGCTCTTCTCTCCCCTCAATTTTGTGTCTTACTGGCTTTGCTGGGGTACAGGACCATTGGCTCCCACTGCTGTCAATCAAAGCCAGTAAGCAAGGCTACTTTTTGTGAGGTCCGGTGCGATTTGCAGCCCATTCAAGTACACAGGTGCGACAGTTGTCCAAGGGGTATAAAGGAATGCTTTACATGGCCATACCCACTATCGTACAAAAGGACTAGGCCCCTCCTTTTGGGATTGGTGCTGGAAACAAGGTATGTTTAAAGCTGACCTTCAGTCATTTTTTCAACTTTCCATCTATTAACTCCTCTGCCCTTGTTGTTTTAACTTTGGATAGTAAAACATTTTTTTTTCTGCCATTAAATACCTTCTACAGCCCACTTCCTGTTTCTTGTCTGGTCATTAGCCTAGGCTTATGACATCATGCACAGCTCTCTCTCTCCAACTCTCGTGAGAGTTTGCCAGGAAGGGAGGGGGGGATGAGTCATAAGAGGGCCAATGAGAGCTGCAGGGCTGCAGATTTGGAGGTGTGCCTCTGTGTGTCTGTGTAAATCCAGGAAGGGAACAGGCAGCAGCGTCAGCTGCCCACAGTTAAAATGGACGCAGCCAGACTCAGTGGAGGGAGATTTCTGCAGCATATTTGGCAAGTACAGAATCACAGTATATATAAAATATGCAAAGTGGTTGGAGGGAAGCTTCAGAATGGCAAAGATGTTTTTATTACAAATTATGTGAGCAGACTGCAGTTCCTCTTTAAGACGGCTGTGTGTTGTTAAAGTAAACATTCAAATCCTGCTGCTTTATGAGGTTTAAACATAGACCTAAATATTGGAGTACTATGTCACTGTCTATGTATTTCCCACCGGGAGACAATTACGAGGCAATACTCTTTTCCGAATTCACCAGGCATTGGAAATTGTTTTTACTGTGCTGTAGGCCTTATACAATATATTTTTCACATGGAAATATAGATTTCCATGGACACAGGGGATGGATAATAATGATATATTTACACAATGCTGCCTTATTAATTGTTTAGGGAGTGAAAGCATCAGGATGAAGAATGTGCTGATTACAAGGCAAATATGACTTCGGTATGCTTGGGTCAAGTTAGGGAAACGTTTTGCCATTTTCAGAATGTCCCACCACAGGAATTGGCAATAATCATTGTAGTGGAATTCTGGGATAAACCTCATTTTAAAAATGCTTTAAAAATGCTTCCTCTGCCCTTCTAGAACCTATGATGATGCACTTAAAGTGATTGTAGAGGTTTTTTTTTTTTTTTTAAATAACAAACATGTTATACTTACCTCCTCTGTGCAAGGACTTTGCACAGAGCGGCCCCGATCCTCCTTTTCTGGGGTCACCCCTCCCCCGAAGCACTCCTGGCTCCTCCTCTTCATCAAATTCCCCCACGGGGAGCCGCTTTCCATGGGGGCACTCGTGCAGGCACGCCTCCGAGTCCTGCAGCTGTGTCTATTGACACAGACAGCAGGACCCGTCCCCTGACTCCGGTTTTACTGGATTTGATTGACAGCAGCGGGAACCAATGGCTCCTGCTGCTATCAATCTATCCAACGAGGACCCCAGACAGGGGCTGGAGATGCAGTGCTCATCCCCATCACTGGAACGATTGGCTCAGGTATGAAAAAGGGGTCTGGGGGGGTGCTGCAGCACAAAAGACTTTTCACCTTAATGTATAGAATGCATTAAGGTGAAAACCCCTGAGGGTTTACAACCCCTTTAACCACTTGCCAACCTGCCGCCGTCATTATACTGCGGCAGTTTGGCACGATCCCACAAACCGCTGTAGCTGTACATCGGTCCGTTTAAGCAGGATCGTGGGCACGCTCGCGCCACCGGAGCCGCGCGCACGTGCCCGCTGCACTGCTGGGGTGCCGATGCTCGTGACCAGTGGTCGCGATGACCTCCGGCCATGAGCGATCGCGGGCACGAGAGGCAGAACAGGCACGTGTGTTTGTAAACACACACATGCCTGTTCTGAGAGGAAAGGAGATGCAGATCGTGAGTTCCTACAAGCTGGGATCCACGATCTGTCATCTCCTATAGTGAGTCACATCCCCCTACAGTTAGAACACACACTAGGGAACACAGTTAACCCCTTGATTGCCCCCCTAGTGTTAACCCCTTCCCTGCCAGTGACATTTACACAGTAGTCAGTGCATTTTTATAGCACTAATCGCTGTATAAGTGCCAATGGTCCCAAAAATGTGTCAAAAGTGTCCGATGTGTCTGCCATAATGTTGTAGTACCGATAAAAAATCACAGATCGCCGCCATTACTAGTAAGAAAAATAATAATAATAAAAATGCCATAAAACTATCCCCTATATTGTAGACGCTATAACTTTTGCACAAACCAATCAATATACGCTCATTGCGTTTTTTATTACCAAAAATATGTAGAAGAATACATATCGGCCTAAACTGAGGAAAAAAATAGCTTTTTTTAAAATAAAATGGGGATATTTAATATAGCGAAAAGAACAAAATATTGTGTTTTTTTTCAAAATAGTCGCTATTTTTTTCTTTATAGCGCAAAATATAAAAAACACAGAGATGATCAAATACCACCAAAAGAAAGCTCTATTTATGGGAAAAAAGAATCGTCAATTTTGTTTGGGTTCAATGACGCACGACCGCGCAATTGTCAGTTAAAGCGACGCAGTGCCGTATCGAAAAAAAATGGCCTGGTCATTGAGCAGCAAAATTTTCCAGGGCTGAAGTGGTTACCCTGTGTAAGAAAGATCTGTTCATTTACCTATTTTTAGCCTTCATCAGCCCTGTCACGTGATTTGGCTCCTGTGTTAGCCAATGGCGGCTACAGGGTTGAGGAGGGAGCAACAACAATGGCTGAGCCATGGGAGCCTATGGCTGAAGTCATCTTTCTGGGCTTTATTAGCCATTCTCAAGTGCTCTCTCCTCTCCCCTGCTCAGCCGCTAGCTGACATAGGGGATCACGTGACCAGACCGGAGCGGCTGAGAATAAGGTACGTTTATACATCTTTCATCTTACACATGTTAGATGAAATAGGAGTTAGGAGGGGGCAGTGAGCATTTTTAAGATAAGTTAAAGTGGTTGTTTAGTCATGTTGTTAACTTTTACTTAAAGATAAGCCTATAATAAGGCTTACCTGTAGGTAAAAAAAATATCTCCTAAACCTTTACGGTTTAGGAGATATTCCCCTTGCAATGAGCCGCTGACTGTAGCGACGCATGCGCAAAGGGAATTCTCGGCTGAAGGCCCGGCAGACGCTGGACCTTGCCGGAAAGAAGTCTCCCGTGCGCATGCCGCGGCTCCAGCCATTCACAGCGCTGGAGCCGCGATACCCGGAAGACACGCCGAGGCAACATGTCAGCTAACTCGGCGTGGACCAGGTGAGTTACCGACGCCTCGTTCTAAGGTAAGTACTTCATAATGAGCTAGTATGCGGTGCATACTAGCTCATTATGCCTTTTGCTATACAGGGTATACAACCGCTTTAAGTTTAGCAGAAAATGGAATTCTACTTCAAAATGGATGTAAACCCTTGCATATACCCAGTGAAGTGACTGGCATCAGAAGATACACAGAGATGATCCTCAGTGTGCAGCGTATGGTCTGAGTACTGACAGGCTGAGCCCCCACCCCTTCAACCTCTGCAGCAATGCTGGCAGCACTCATATCTCTATTTCCCAAAGACAACCTCTGGATGACGCTGAGCACGTGCACTCAACTTCTTTGGTCGACCATGGCGAGACCTGTTCTGAGTGGAACCTGTCCTGTTAAACCGCTGTATGGTCTTGGCCACCGTGCTGCAGCTCAGTTTCAGGGTCTTGGCAATCTTCTTATAGCCTAGGCCATCTTTATGTACAGCAACAATTATTTTTTTCAGATCCTTAGAGAGTTCTTTGCCAGGAGGTGCCATGTTGAGCTTCAAGTGACCAATATGAGAGAGTGAGAGTGATAACACCAAATTTAGCAAACCTGCTCCCACTTCACACCTGAGACCTTGTAACACTAACGAGTCACATGACACCGGGGAGGGAAAATTATTAATTGGGCCCAATTTGGAAATTTTCACTTAGGGGTGTACTCACTTTTGTTGCCAGTGATTTAGACATTAACCTCCCTGGCGGTATGATTCGGTCTGGAATTTTGTACCAAAAGCGGTACAATTATTTTGCATGGAAATTTGGTGTTATGTATTGTAGGCCTGCAATTCTCAGTAATTACTTACTTAAATCTGTCCAAACAAGAGTCTAGTAGACATCCCGGGTATGATAAAGTTTGAAACACATAATCATAAATTATAATATAATAAATAACTATAAATAATTATAACAAATAATAATAAAAATGTATCAATAATGTAATCAAATCAAAAACACAGAAATTTGCTCAGTTGCAGAATTGTCGCTGTCATTAGATTTAGTGTTTGATGACGAATTTCCCCACAAATCGCTATCGCTCAATTCTGCAAGTGATTCTAATTTATTATCGCTGTTTTTTAGCTGGTCTAAAACCACTTTTGACATAAAGGGACACTTTTTGGTTGCTATGGACAATCTCCAGTTTCCAGTCAGAAAAAACTGTATTTATAATATAAAACTGCATGCAGGGCACTGGACAGACCACTAGGGACAAAGGGGATGTGTAATTATTTGATACAGTACTGTAATCTGTACGATTACAGTATACTGTAACAATCTATACTGTCTTTTTCACTTTTTGAATTTGGCGCCGAACTCCGTCCCCGCGCGCCGCAACGTCGCAGGGAACGGAGCTCGGCACCCGGCAGTGTGAATCGAGCGAGATGACAGCTCGCACACACAGCGGGGAGATATCGCAGGATCCAGGGGACAAGGTAAGTAACTCTCCCTGGATACTGCGATGCAGCCCGAGTCTGGCTCAGGGTTACCGCTCTTGGTATGAAAAACTCACCCCGAGCCTGACTCGGGATTACCGCTAAGGGGGTTAATGGCTGTGTGTTGAGTTATTTTGAGGGGAAAGCAAATGTACACTGATATACAAGCTGTACACTCACTACTTTACATTGTAGCAAAGTTTAATTTCTTCAGTGTTGTGACATGAAAAGGTATAATAAAATATTTACAAAAATATGAGGGGTGTACTTACTTTTGTCAGATACTGTATAAGTGAGGGGGGAAAAGGAGATGTTCAGGAGATCATAGAGGACAAGGAGGCTGAAAAAAACACAGTATGAAATGATTTCATTGAAAATAGATTACAGAGCCATTAAGTAGTAGATGTATACAGATTATTTTTGGATAATATTATAGTGTTTAGTGTCACTTTAAGAGTTAGCACTTTTCATTTACTGTAATAAGGCCGCTGGGTTATGAAGAATTTGTGTGAACGAGCAAATCCCCAGTCAGGAAAGCAGGATCTACACAGATATGGCAATTTCAATCCATTTTACACATTTGCCATGCATATTTATTCGTGCGTAAGCATCTTTCCCCCACTTTTACACGGGGCATCGATAATTGTCACAAGTATTTGTAGGCTTTCTTTATGACATTTGTGCACATCACACTTCTTCCTTTCATGTATTACCGTACTTGATTTTTAGAAGCTTGCAAAAGAAGTGTCATTCCTTGCTCAAGTCAAAAGTATTATACTAAATTCAGGTACAGAAACCTAACTGAATGACATTTAGTTTGCTAAGGCACTGTGTAAACATAGTCAGCTGTCATGTTTTTAAAGCCCAGTTGTATTTGGTATTGTACGGCAGTCAGGCTGTGTATGCAGTAATAAATATATATATTTGTTTTACTTGCTATGCGCTGCAGCAAGGACTTAAGCCCTGTACACACGACCGAGAATCTCGTCAGGAAAAAAACCCGTCGTTTTTCCCTGACGAGATTCTTGACAAGAATCTTGTCCCGGCCGTGTGTACACACGCTCGATTCAAAAGAACCGCCGTTCTTTTGAATGGAACGAACGCGGTGACATCATCGACTACGACGAGCGTGCGCTTGTCACATTTGATGCCGCCGCCGCCATCTTGCTACACCCTACCTATGCCTAGGAAGCTACCGCGCATGCGTCAAAGTCAATTCGAGCATGCGCGGGTTTCCACGGCGACAGGTAAGTGTACACACTCTCGGGTTTCTTGACGGGAAACAGGCCGACGAGAATCCCGACGAGAAAATAGAGAGCAGGTTCTCTATTTTTCTCGTCGAGATTCTGGCCAGTTTTCTTGATGAGAAACCTAAAAGCCTTGTACACATGCACGGTTTACTAGGCAAGAACGCTCTGCCAGCAATTTTCTTGCTGGTTCTTACCGAGAAAACCGGTAGTGTGTACGAAGCTTAAAAGCGGACCTTCAGTCATTTTTTCAACTTTCCATCTATTAAATCTTCTGCCCTTGTTGTTTTAACTTTGGAAAGTAAAACTTTTTTTCTGCCAGTAAACACCTTATAAAGTCCACTTTCTGTTTCTTGTCTGGTCATTAGCCTAGGCTTATGACATCATGCACAGCTCCCTTTCTCACTCTCGTGAGAGTTTGCCAGGAAGGGAGGGGGGATGAATCATAAGAGTGCCAATGAGAGCTGCAGAGCTGGAGGTGTGTCTGTGTAAATCCAGGAAGTGAAAAGGCAGCAGCTTCAGCTGCCCACAGTTAAAAAGGATGCAGCTAGACTCAGTGGAGGGAGATTTCTGCAGCATATTTGGAAAGGACAGAATCACAGTATATGTAAAATATTATGCAAAGAGGTTAGAGGGAAGCTTCAGAATGGCAAAGATGTTTTTATTACAAATTATGTGAGCTGAATGCATTTCCTCTTTAAAATACCCTGTGCTGGATAATGCTGAAGAACCAAACCATTGGCCCTGTGCACAATGCAGCAGCTCTGGTCTCCAGCAGTCCAACATGCCCCCTGAACACTGCATCCCCTGCTCTGCTCCCCCTGAACACTGCTTCCCCTGCGCTCTGTGTCCCCTGAGCTCTGCGTTCCCTGCACACTGCATCCCCTGAGCTCTGCGTTCCCTGCACACTGCATCCCGTGCACACTGCTTTAAATCATCAGGGATGCTCATCAGTGCTATTAATTTGAGCAATGTGCAGGAGTGTGTCAGACAGCTGGAGAGCCCAGCCGCTGCACTGTGTGAGAGTAGAGGTCCGGCTCCCGAGCATGCAGTCTGCACACTGTATTTTAGCCATTGCTGCAGCACATAGTAAGTAAAAAAAAAAAAAAAGACAAGCATTTGTATTACTGTATATACAACCTGACTGCAGTATAGCAACACAAAAGTCTCAATTGGGCTTTAAATAAAATACTTCTTTTCACCTTTTTTTTTTTTACATTTGTTGCATCTCTATGCCACCGATGTCCCGCAGCCTCTTTGTAACCACATCTTGTCCACATGCACTCCAGCATCCACTGCACAATATTACTGTGGATCTGCTTCCTGGTATTGACAGTGGCATACTATGTCCTTGCAAAGTGTGTCAGCTGTCAGCTTGGATACCTATAGTCTACACAGCATGTGACAGAGTGACAATGCAGAAGAGCAACTGAGGGACAGGGACAGAGTTGTCATCCTATAATAGGAAGTGCCTGCCCTGAACAGTAACTTTTGAAATACCATTAAGCCCTCATTCACACCAATGCGATTTGTCATGCGATTTCACAGTCGCACCTTGTTTTCGGCAATGGGACCATTCAAACTGTTGTTGCTACTCAAGTCGCAGAACAACATTCCTTATAAAAGCACGGGCAGTGACAATTAATCTTTACTGAGACATCTGGGGTCTATTAGACCCCAGATCTCTCCTCTGCTCTTAAAAGCATCTGAGATCGGTTTGATCCGATGCTTTCACAGGCCGGCAATGGCCTGTTTACATTTGGCCAAAACCGTAAGTGACCAAATACTTGTAGCTTCCAGTTTCCCAGACCATAGCGATTATTGGGGACCTTCTAATCTTCGATCATCTATGGTAAGCAGGCAGAAGCACCAGCTTCAGTCCCGGGGGGCGGTGGGGGGGTTGCACTCTTTCTGCCACATGTAAAAGCAATCCAGCGGCTTTTTAGTCGCTAGTATTGCTTTTACTTGAAAGAGTATCACCCCCAAAAATAAAACGACACCGGGATCATAACTGAAGCTGCAGTCATGGCCCTGGTATAAACCCTTAAACCAGAGGAAGGGGATACTGTTCATTCCACAAAGTTGTAATCCTTTTCTTCTAAAACCAAAATAGAAAAAAAAACATTTTGGCTTTAGATAAACTTTAATGACATTTAGTTCCCTGTTCAACAAATGGTGCTTAGCTAAGAAAGTAGTATGCACAGAGGAAAGCTGGCCATAGCCAGGTAGTTTCCTCCATCCACACAAATGAGGTGGATGGAGGAATGTCCGCCCCACCCTGGTACATTGTATTCTGACAGTGGGACTCCTCTAATCCATCAGAATACATTCATCATTATAGACTTCTGTTGAGTCGGTGTAGCACTACCCCTGTAGGGGCAGCAAGTGACAGGGTTCCCCACTGCTGCACAGCCAGGCACACAGCATCTTCAACTTACATCCAAACACAGAAAACAGTCCTTGAGCTTGTTTTTGTTGTTTTATTAAGGGTAATAACTTGGATGAGGATGGGAATTATGGGGAGCCCAACTTGACAATAGCGAACCAGGGACAACTTCCTCCCTATTTACAGCTTCCACTTGATCTTCTTGCACTATTACTTGATGCTTTGTACGGCTCCACTTGGTTCACTCCTTACAGTCTCTTGTTAGCTTAGCCACAGCCCCTTACAAGCTAGGAACTCTCAGTCCCTTAGAAAAGTAGCACATGTGGAGTGAACTGCTTCCTGAAACACCTTCTGCTTCCCTGTAGACACTGGTCCCAGCTCTACTGTCAGGTCACCTGTGGCCAGATGACAGATGCACACCGTTGGGGGTCAGGAGTGCACCACAAGGTAGTGAACCCTATGGCTGACTGCTGCGGATGGGAAACTGGGTGGTTGTGGAAAGCAGGACCAGTGGAGCACAACAGAGATCCACAGGGAGCTAGAGCCCAAGATTCCCCAGGGCGCGGAGTATAAGATCCAGCAGGTTTTCACCAGAGCCTCTAGTGGTAAGGATAGCCTACGCTGCAGCTGGGTCCAGGTCACGGCCCCCAGAGTCCCCTAGCTCACGCTCCGTAGGGTAAAGAGGATAGAGGGGAATCAGCAGCACAGGATACAAGAATAGTGAGGGGAAAAGCCAAGGTCAGGGCAACAAGCAGACAAGGATAAACGAAGGACAAGCCGAAGGTCAAGGTCACTAGCAGACAGGGATAGTCGGGAACAAGCCAATATCGTAACAAAGAGACAGACGTAGCACACGGCAGGCAGGAACCCAAACACACAATGCTTAACAAACACATTGATCAGCAAGGCAGACTTGCAGTGCACAGGTTAATATAGAGTTCTGTGATAGGGCCTGGGGTGGAGAGATTATAAAAGCAGCCAGGTGAGAGAGTCTGGCCTCTAAGGTGAACACCAGAGGAGGAAGGTAAGATGGCAGACAAACATTACTGCATATCCATGACATCTACTCCTCGCAGAAAATGCTAACCCATCTGGCTGTCGTTTTACCAGCCCACCTGGCTGCTTCTTCCCAGTCTATCCGACTGACACTCTGCACCAGTCCGCCCGACTGACACTCTGGAGATCTCCCAGGGCAAGGCTTCAAGAGTGACCTGCTACATGTGGCAGTCGCTCACCTTGTCTGTCCCTGTACCGTGCTGCTGAACTCGCACTGTCCTTCCTTGCTCCCGCTGCCTCTCCGGAAAGCCTCCTTTCAATTGCCTCCTGTATTAGGATCCTTCCTGGCCAGCCACCCGAGCCCTAAAGGGGGGCCACCGACAGTCTTCCTCAGCACTGCATCTCCATCTTCCACGACTCCTCTGCTACAATTACTCGTGTCTATTTAAGGGCTCACTTAGTTCCCTGCCAAGCCCACTTCCTGGAAATTGGCTAAGGTCCACTAAATATGCAGGGAAACCCTCCTAGCCTCTGCCCACTAATTTCTAGAACATTCTCCAACATTCCAGAACCAGAGGGAGGCACCAGAGAGCTGCCTGGATGAGTCATCCAGTCCTGAACTTTAATGAACCCTGACCCAGATTCCATGACCCAGGCTTAGCCCTGAGCCAGACTATAATTTTCCCACACTAGCACTAGTAGCACACAAGAGGGTGCTACACAAGGATGGCCACTCGCAGATTGAAATTCGTCCAGTCCCTGCTGAACCAGCCGAATTGCAATCCATCTATGGCCAGCTTCAGTCAGTGTGTATGATAGGCCTTCAAATACTGTCAAAACATTCAGAAAACAGACAGCAGGACAGTGGATTATCACAACGTGTGGTTCTGCTCCAAAATTTGCACCATCTGTAAATACTGTGCATCACTTGCTGAAAGTGCCCATCTTAAAAACACATCCGAGTGTAGCCATGTTCACTTGCAGCCCAAACAGCAGGCAGGGGGCGGGGCAGGGGCACATTGACAGTCAAAGTGCAAAATATGTTGTCACTTACCTTCTCTTATACAGTCATAAGACATAGCAGAGAAGGGGTATACAAAGAAATGTGTAGTGTACCAATTTACTAAGCTTTTGGCATGTAAAGCAATTCTATACAGTATACTGTATGTTTTGCATTAAAACCCATGAAGTAACCTCTGTATACCTCCTAATGACCAGACAGTCATAGGCCTTTTCAAATTAGCCAAGCAAGCAAACAAAGTAAGGATGTGTTTGAAGCAAGAAACTGATGACTTTAATGACTTATGACATTATCCGTATTTATTCTGTAAAAAGAATGACACGGAACAGACATAGGATGTCTTACAATATCCCATTTGCAACAATTTGCAATGGCCAATTAGTAGTTACAGTGGGGCCATTGTACTGGTCTGGTTTAACCAACGACCCCCCCCCCCTTCCTGTCTGCTTATATCCACTTGCCGACCGCCTAATTGGGAAAATATATCATTACTTTGACGTTAAATATCAAGGTTATTGCTGCAGCTAGATGCCATAACCCTGGTATAATTTTTTCCCTCAGGCGCCGGTCTTTCTCATAAGTGTCCAGAGCGGCTGGGTCACTTTAAGAAGTGGTGGGACGGGTCCCCCTGGAGGGTTTTGCCCCCGCTGATTTCTGGGCGGCGGATGGGGAAGCCCAAAAACCAATCCGGCATGGGCGGAGGCTGGGCACAGAGATGAGCAAAGGAAAGGTTTCATCCACTCATCTCTATGGCCTAGGAAGGCTGGAGCGAAGTCATGATGTCACATGTAAACAAGGCCATATTTTTTTTTTTGTTGATCTTTTGCTATTAAGGGTAGAGGAGAGATCTTTTAGACCCAGGATCACTCCTTTACTTTAGCTTCAGGCCCTCAGGTTGACCACCTGAGGCCGCATGGCAGCAAGTGCCAGGGGTGTGAAGCCTGCCTCACCCCTGGCTGGTGCGCTCCTATAGCTCCCAACTGTCCCTGATTTTGAGGGACTGTCCCTGATTTTGAGCAATGTCCCTCTGTCCCTCTTTCCTCCTCATTTGTCCCTCATTTTGGTCTGATCTATATAGTTGTTGTATATGTAGCAGGATGTCCATATGTAAGAAGGAATCCGGCTCCCTCCGGTGGTATAAGTGTTACAATGCAACTAATGCACTTTGGGACAGATATCAGCTAGGAGAAAAGACTTTGTTGCTTTTAGTAAAAGACAGACTACATTACCCAGGGTGCATTGCAACACCGCAAAGCATTCTGGGCAGACTACTTAAACCAGGGGAGGGGCCAGCGTCTCTCTCTCTGGATCCAGCTCTCAATCAAGCAGGAAGTTGGCATGGAGGCCTGCTTCCTAAGGATTAGGCCGGAAGCCTGGGCCTAAATTACGGGAGTGCCTGAGTGATTTCCAGCAGGTGATCGTCCACAGCGTCCTGTGATTGCCCAGCAGAGACCGGAGTCGTCCATCACCATATGCTGTTAGTGACGGAGTCCGGAGACTGCAGCTGAAGCAGAAGCGTGGAGATCGAGTGACCGGGACAAGCCAGAGGAGACTATCTGAAAGTCGGGCCTGTTTGGTGAGAAGGGCACCTGCCCAGAATTGACTACTACCTTCGAGGAAAGTGATTTAGTTAGTGCCAGCCACACTTCACCTATCACGCCACAGCTTGCGGCCTAGTGTATCTCACTGGAGACTATGTGATCAGAGATTGGTGCATCCGTCATTGGTGGGTGGCGGGCACACGAGTACTCAGGTATATTGCGGATAATTACAGCATCTTGTTGAAACCCTGTGGATTACAATTTAACTTGTGCACCGACGGTGGCTAGCGAAGACTTCATTGAAGAAAGGAACTTTGAGTGGGACGCAGATAGGCCTTGCTTACCTATTATAGGGAATGAACACGTGCAAGGTATTGCAACAAAGGGGGAGCTCGCGAGCAACCAGTTAGCCGTGCAGAGACACATATAGATACATGTACATATATATAGCTGATGTTATTTCCTGTTATTACCTAATCTCAGTGATACCTATCCTTATTGGTTTATTGACTCTGCAATGCGCATGCAGAGTCAACTGTGTGTATTAATGTGATTCTTTACCCTTCCCTTTTATACTGAGTAAAGGTACCTTTGGATAAGCATATAACTTGTGTGAAGTATCTCTGTCACTTAGAAGGACTAGTGACCAGTAAAGGTAATAACATTTACAGGTTATTGTGTGATGTATGCAGGATTGTGTCTCCTAATATTCAATAGGTCTCACACTCCTTATTCATATTAGTTGTGCTAAGGGAAGGTTTGAGCCACTTCCAGGGGTTTAGGGGCAGGACGTAGACCCAAATCAAACAAACAGCAGCTCCTACGGGGGTAGTGCTACACGTGGGGGCTCGTCCGGGATATTCTACGGTTCTGCAATCAACTTTCCCCCTAGACAGAACCCTTACAGCACAGAAATGGACCCTGCTGCCGTAGCCCGGTGGTGCAGGGATGAAGGCATCCTACCCGGAAATGGCCTGGTGGTTGAAATCCAGAGAGAGGCCTGGGTAGAGAAGCAGCTAACTCCAGTCTTGAGAGCATTGTCCACGGACAGGAAGCCATGGGTGATTGACATAAAGACAGATACTGTAAATCCCCACACCTATGCATTATGTGAGTGGAGGAACGGAATCTCTGACTACTTCAAGGGTGCCAGCATAAAAACTACAAACCAAGTAGAACTCCTCCTGATACACCCAGAAGAGAATAAAGATGGCCCCACATCCACTACTTCAGGAGGCCCCAGCACAGGAGGGAGCGCCCAACAAAAGGGTCCCGGTTCACCACCATTGACCACCCTTAGCTCAGAATTGTGCGCTGTCCTGGGGGAGATTGTGACCAAGTGTAAAAAGGACCCTCCAGACTACCTGATGTCAGGATACAGGAAACTCAGGACCTTTTCTGGGAAGAAACCTGTACCTTCAGTGGAAGATGGATTTGAAGAGTGGCTAGATGGCGCCACTCAGGCCCTAGAAGAATGGGAGGTGCCAGAACAACAAAAAAAACAACGGATTGTGGAAAGCTTAAAGGGGCCTGCTCTGGAGGCCATACGTAACCTCAAGTTAAGCAAGAAGGACTGCAATGCACAGGATTATCTGGATATTCTGCAGAATGTGTTCGGCGGGACGGAAAACGTCACTGAACTCACTTACCAGCTGGGGCATTGCTACCAAAAAGAGGGAGAGAAGCTGTCAGAATTCATAGGACGCCTGGATAAGATCCTGCATTGGATCCTACTGAAGAAAGGGATCGATCCAAGAAAAGTGGATGAGGCCCGTGCCCAGCAGGTGTTGAGGGGAGCTCAACCCTTGGACCCCATCGCATTATTGCTACGCACCCGGCGGGACGGGAGCAGCCTGGAATACCCCGACTTGATCCGGATAGTCAGGGAGGAGGAGGCCATGTTGGAAGACAAAAGGAGGAGTCAACACACCGAACCAACTGCCCGAGTCAGAATGTTAAGTGCAGAAGAAGGTGATTCAGAAGTTGAACTCCTAAAGACCCAGGTGTCACAACTAGTAGAAATGGTGTCCATGCTGACAAGCCAGGCCTCTGTGCCACACAACAAGAACACGTCAGAGGAACCAAAAAAACCTCCTAGCTCCAATATGGAACTAGTACAGAAGCCTAAGAGATTGCTAACATGCTTCAATTGTGGGGGAATAGGGCATGTTAGAGCAGTGTGTCCCAGCCCAGATGAAGTTGCATCCAGATATCGCAAGCCGGCGGAAAACTTCAGAGGGCCCCGGTGAAGGAGTCAGCCGGGCGCCCACCAGTTTCCACGAACTCCTTCAAGAAGTCCAATGATCCAAAACATCAGAGTCAGGGACCTAAACCTCTGCCAATTAGGCCCCGTCCCACAACTCAGGCTGCTGTTGAACAGAAGGCCAGTGCACACCAGACCCAGAAGGGACTGAGACCCACCGGAAACTCAAGAAAAAAAGAAGTGAGGGTACAGGTAACTGAACCCAGCAAGAAGTCTGTGTTGAAGGAGTTCCCTGCCAAGTTAGTGGGGCCTTCTCCAGTAGTCTCCATACAAGTAGAAGGGATCTACACCAAGGCTCTTCTTGACACTGGGGCTCAAGTGACTCTTCTGTATAGGGATTTCTATGATAAACATCTTAAACATCTGCCCCTACAGAAATTAGAGGAACTGGAAATATGGGGTATTGGAACTCAGAGCTTCCCCTATGACGGTTACCTGCCAATCAAGTTGACTTTTGATCCCTCAGTGGCTGGGGAGACAGAGACCTTCGATACTCTGGCAGTAGTGTGCCCTCGCCCACCAGGGGCCAGCAAGAGCTCACTCATCATAGGGACCAACACTGATCTAGTCAGGCGACTGCTGACACCGTTGGCCCAACAGGAAGAAGCCCCGACCACAAGAGTCCACCCCATGTTAAGGCAAGCATACCAGCGCCTGGTACTGGAGCAGAAGGCCCCGGCTGAGGGAGTTGGCAAGATTTGGAAGCTAGACAAGACGGAGAAAGTATTACAACCGGGAGAGGTGACTTGCCTGAGGGCTTCTGTCAAGCTCACATGGAAACAGCCAGGCCCCTTCATTGTCTTCGAACCAGGCCCACAGGAAAGACAGAAAGGGATTGAAGTAATCCCCGAAGTGACCCCATTGAAGGCCCTACAGAAAAGCCATGGGAGGGTTTCAGTGAGTATAAGGAACACTGCTAATACACCAGTGAAGGTGCCGGCCAGAATGCTGTTGGGCCAGGTGAATCCAGCCACCCCCATTGCCCCATGTGAATTGAAGAAAGAAGAAAGGGGTGAAGTCACCATAGAGAAGCTCTGTTCTGAAGACACGGCCCTCCCACCAGAATGGAGAAAAAGGGCCAAAGCTTAACTTGCAAGGTGGGAAAAGATCTTCTCTAAAGATGAGTTCGATGTGGGGTGCGCAAGGAGTGCCACTCACAAGATACGCTTACAAGAAGATAAGCCCTTTAGAGAGAGAGTTCGACGGGTCCCACTCGGTGACTTAGAAGACTTGCGGGAACAGTTGGCTGAGCTGAAGAGGACGGGGATTATTCGAGAATCCAGGAGCCCTTACGCTTCTCCAATATTGGTAGTCCGAAAGAACGGGTCGCTGAGACTGTGTATCGACTACAGAACACTAAACAGAAGGACCATCCCAGATCAATACACCACTCCCCGAATTGAAGACGCCCTGCAGAGTCTGTCAGGGGCCAAGTGGTTCAGTGTAATGGATCTAAAAAGTGGATATTACCAAATCCCCATGCACCCTGAGGATCGGGAGAAGACAGCCTTCATCACCCCTGTGGGGTTCTTTGAGTTCAACCGTATGCCTCAAGGGTTATCAGGAGCCCCCACCACTTTCCAAAGGCTAATGGAGAGAACCGTCGGGGACATGAATCTAATAGAGGTACTGGTATATTTGGACGACGTCATCGTGTTCGGGAGAACCCTAGAAGAGCATGAAGAGAGACTGGAGAAGGTCCTGAAGAGGCTCAGTGAAGAGGGCCTGAAACTCTCCCCAGAGAAGTGTCAATTTTACCAGTCCTCAGACCATTACCTGGGCCATATCGTTTCTGCAGAAGGGGTGGCCACGGACCCAGAGAAGCTGGATGCCGTCACCTCTTGGCCGAGACCTACCAACGTGACTGAGCTTCGGTCATTCCTGGGGTTCTGTTCTTACTACAGAAGATTTGTAGAAGGATTCGCCAAGATTGCCAGACCCCTGAACGAGTTACTCAGAAACGAAGGGGAAGATGATGTTCCAGAGCTGGTCAAACCAGTGAAACTCACCATGGGACCCCGAAGGCCCAAAGAGTCGATTCAAGACCAGTGGACAGGGGAGTGCGAGGAAGCCTTCCAGATGTTAAAGAAGAGTCTTACCACTGCACCAGTCCTGGCCTATGCTGATCCAAAGAAGCCTTATGAACTGCATGTAGATGCCAGCCGAGATGGGCTGGGTGGGGTGCTGTACCAGGAACATAATGGTTACCTAAGACCCGTCGCATATGTGAGCAGGAGTCTGATACCTGCTGAGAAGAATTACCCCACCCACAAGCTTGAATTCCTGGCCTTGAAATGGGCAGTGGTAGACAAACTGAGAGACTACCTATATGGGGCGGAGTTTGTGGTGAAGACAGATAATAACCCGCTCACCTACCTTCTGACCACTGCCAAGTTGGATGCAACGGGACACCGGTGGTTGGCTGCCCTTTCAAGCTTCACCTTCAGCTTGAAGTACCGACCCGGAGTGGGAAATAGGGATGCAGATGCCCTGTCCAGGAGGTCTCATGCCCCCACCGACCCTACCGAAGAATGGGCCCAACTAGACCCAGAGGGAGTGCGAGCCCTATATCAGGGGACAGAACTTCAAGCCAGAGGTGGGTCAAGAGCCGAAGAAATTGGGGTCTCAGCTGTTGGAGTACCGAAGTGCTATTGCAGTGTGACCCAAGTCGAAGGGGAGGGCTTGCCCAAGCTGACAAAAAGGGATTTGAGAAAGGAGCAAGAAGAAGACTCTTTAGGGAAACTCCTGATAAAGGTCCTGGAAAGCCAGCGTCCCGAAATGCTTGAAACAGACTCCCCAAGAGAAGCCCGATTGTTGCGCAGGGAGTGGGATCGGCTACACATACGTCAAGGGGTGGTCTACCGAAGGGGCCCCTCTGACGACTCAGAAGAGAAGTGGCAGCTGTTTCTACCAGCCAAATATCGAGAAGCGGTCCTAGCTGCCCTCCATGACAACCATGGTCACCTAGGGTCCGAACGGACTTTTCACCTTGTACGGGATAGGTTCTATTGGCCCTGCATGCGGGCTGAAGTGGAAGGATATTGCCATTCCTGTGTCCGATGCATTCAAAGGAAGACCTTGCCACGTCAAGCAGCCCCAATGGGCCATCTGCAAAGTCAGGGACCTATGGAACTGGTGTGCATTGACTTCCTTTGCCTGGAGCCTGATCTGAGTGGTCAAGGGAATGTCTTGGTGATAACAGATCACTTTACCAGATATGCTCAAGCATTCCCAACAAAAGACCAGAAGGCCTCAACAGTAGCCAAAGTACTGGTAGAAAAATTCTTTGTGCACTATGGTCTACCCCAACGCCTTCATTCAGATCAGGGCAGAGACTTTGAAAGCAAATTAATAAAGAAGTTATTAGACCTGTTAGGCATCCAGAAGACCAGGACAACCCCTTATCACCCACAAGGAGATGCTCAGCCTGAACGGTTTAACCGGACTCTCTTGGATATGTTGGGGACTCTGAGTTCAGAGAAAAAGCAGCATTGGAGCAAGCATGTAGCTGCCATAGTGCATGCCTACAATAGCACTGCCAGTGATGTCACCGGGTATTCCCCATACCGTTTGATGTTCGGGCGGGAGGCTCGGTTGCCAGTGGACTTGGCCTTTGGCATATCGCTGAATCATACCTCAGCAGCATCCCACAAGGGGTATGTAGGCCGATTGAGAAAGAGTCTGAAGACAGCTTTTGAAAAGGCCCAAGCAGCATCTGACCAACGGGGGCTGAGAAATAAAAGAAACTTTGACCTAAGAGTCAGAATTCAAGATTTACAGCCAGGAGATAGAGTGCTGTTGAGGAACTTGGGAATTCCGGGAAAACATAAGTTGGCTGACCGTTGGAAATCCCAACCTTATGTTATCTGCAAGAAGCTGGAAAACCTTCCTGTGTACCAAATTAGGCCAGAAGGAAGCGTGGGACTGTTAAAGACCTGGCACAGGAATCACTTGTTGCCCCTCTCCGAGGCAGTTCGCATGCCTCCTGCATCTGACTCACAAGAAACCCCTTCAACTTCTCAAGGTTCCAGACCCATCACCCGATCTCAAACCGTGCTTCCAGATGTGAGAGATGGAGACTCTGACAATGAAGGTCAAGAGGATGAAGAAGCAGAATCTGACTGGTTGTGGTCATCCCAATTGCCAGAACCCATGACCACCTCCCAAACCTCACCCAAAACAGTTGACAATGGAACTCTTCGGGCAGAAGCTCCTGAATTCGTGCCTTCAAACATTCTCATTGAGGAGGTAGCTGATGACTCAGACTCTTTGTCAATGGAAGACCCAGAAGAAGGGTCGTTGTCTCTATCTGAAGGAGAGCGGGACGCTCCTGAAGTTCTGGAGCCCAACATGCCTGAACTAGTTGAGGAAGCCCCTGAAGAGCTTCTAGAAACAGCCAGCCCCAATGTCCTTGAGAATATGATACCTAAAGAGCAGAGGGAAAGAAGAGTAATTCACCCCCCAAAAAGACTGACGTACGACCAATTGGGTGAATGCTCTGAGGAGGCCATCATCACTTCTAAGAGAACCATTGATCAGTCTAGCTCTTCCACTTCAGATTCAGTGGAAGACAACCCCAGCTCACTCCCTAGCACATCTGAAACAGACACCCAAGTGTCGGTGGTCCGTATACAGGACAACCTCCCTCCTTGTGATAATTGGTGGGAGGTTCCTCTGTCGGCTCTGTGTTATGATATGAGCTGTTTAAGTTTAAATCCTGCTTATGAAAAGGCAAGTTGTTTATTGTCATGCATAAACTAACAAATTTCCCTGCAGGTATTGCCAAAGTATGTGCTAGGTTACATACTGTTGTCCTCTTTGGGGACCAAAGACTTTAAGTGGGGGGAGTGTGTAGCAGGATGTCCATATGTAAGAAGGAATCCGGCTCCCTCCGGTGGTATAAGTGTTACAATGCAACTAATGCACTTTGGGACAGATATCAGCTAGGAGAAAAGACTTTGTTGCTTTTAGTAAAAGACAGACTACATTACCCAGGGTGCATTGCAACACCGCAAAGCATTCTGGGCAGACTACTTAAACCAGGGGAGGGGCCAGCGTCTCTCTCTCTGGATCCAGCTCTCAATTAAGCAGGAAGTTGGCACGGAGGCCTGCTTCCTAAGGATTAGGCCGGAAGCCTGGGCCTAAATTACGGGAGTGCCTGAGTGATTTCCAGCAGAGGATCGTCCACAGCGTCCTGTGATTGCCCAGCAGAGACCGGAGTCGTCCATCACCATATGCTGTTAGTGACGGAGTCCGGAGACTGCAGCTGAAGCAGAAGCGTGGAGATCGAGTGACCGGGACAAGCCAGAGGAGACTATCTGAAAGTCGGGCCTGTTTGGTGAGAAGGGCACCTGCCCAGAATTGACTACTACCTCAGAGGAAAGTGATTTAGTTAGTGCCAGCCACACTTCACCTATCACGCCACAGCTTGCGGCCTAGTGTATCTCACTGGAGACTATGTGATCAGAGATTGGTGCATCCGTCATTGGTGGGTGGCGGGCACACGAGTACTCAGGTATATTGCGGATAATTACAGCATCTTGTTGAAACCCTGTGGATTACAATTTAACTTGTGCACCGACGGTGGCTAGCGAAGACTTCATTGAAGAAAGGAACTTTGAGTGGGACGCAGATAGGCCTTGCTTACCTATTATAGGGAATGAACACGTGCAAGGTATTGCAACAAAGGGGGAGCTCGCGAGCAACCAGTTAGCCGTGCAGAGACACATATAGATACATGTACATATATATAGCTGATGTTATTTCCTGTTATTACCTAATCTCAGTGATACCTATCCTTATTGGTTTATTGACTCTGCAATGCGCATGCAGAGTCAACTGTGTGTATTAATGTGATTCTTTACCCTTCCCTTTTATACTGAGTAAAGGTACCTTTGATTAAGCATATAACTTGTGTGAAGTATCTCTGTCACTTAGAAGGACTAGTGACCAGTAAAGGTAATAACATTTACAGGTTATTGTGTGATGTATGCAGGATTGTGTCTCCTAATTAGTGATGAGCCGAACACCCCCGGGTTCGGTTCGCACCAGAACCCGCGAACGGACCGAAAGTTCGTACGAACATTAGAACCCTATTAAATACAATGGATGCGAACGTTCGAATTCTAAAGTGCTAATTATAACAACTATTATGCATGTTATTGTCCTAAAAAGGGTTTGGGAACCCGGGTTCTGCACCAGGGGACATGTATCAATGCAAAAAGAAGTTTTAAAAACGGTCGTTTTTCGGGAGCAGTCATTTTAATGATGCATAAAGTGAAAAAAAAAAGTCAAATATTCCTTTAAATATCGTACCTGGGGGGTGTCTAAAGTATGCCTGTGAAGTGCCACGTGTTTCCCGTGTTTAGAACTGTCCCTGCACAAAATGACACTTCTAAAGGAAAAAAAAGCCATTTAAAACTTCTTGCGGCTTTAATGTAATGTCTGGTCCCGGTAATATGGATGAAAATCTTTAAGAAAAATGGCATAGCTACCCCATGACCCCCCCCCCCCTACCCCAGCCCATTACCAGCCCCTTTGGGTCTTGTATGGATATTAAGGGGAACCCCGCACATAAAATAAAAAAGGCCCTATATACTCTGAACAGCCGTATACAGGCGGTGCATACAAGACAGGGACTGTAGGTTTGTTCTTATGTAGAATGTGTTTGCAATTTTGAACAGGTACATTGTTGAAGTGTAGCTCCAGCCCAAAAATCTATTTTTAAACTTTTTGGGAAACATAGGTAAGGGTTATCACCCCTGTAACATTTGTTTTGCTGTCTGTGCCCCTGTTCAGAACATTTCACCTCACTTTCCGTCCCAATGACAACTGTTTTTGAAATGTGGTGTTTTTCTTGAAACAAGGATTGCTGATAAAGCATCAGTACAGAGGAGACACCTTTCTCCCATATTTATTCTTACAGGAGAGAATTTTCCTTCCTAGGGGTAGATTTCCTCTCACTTCCTGTTGTCTTCTTTCGTTTGCAAGTAGGAGTCGTTTGTAAGTTGGATGTTTGAAAGTAGGGACCTGCCGTATATACTCTGCAGAAATAGGCCCCTTAGTTGTTGGTGTTGGCACAACACTGTAAGCACTCACAGTTACTCTTGGTTGGTGCTGGAACGCCCTGCTGTCAACTATTATATCATGAATTTTAATTACATATAATTCTTGAACAGTGGTAGTAAAAATTGGGGCTTTGATGGTGGTGCTGGTGCCACAACACTGTAAGCCCTGACAGTTACTCTTGGTGGGTGCAGCAATGGGCCCTGCTGTGAATTATTAGATCAAGAATTGTAATTGCATGCCCCTGTTGAACAGGGGCTGAAAAATTGGGCTTTTCGTGGTGGTGGTGGTGGTGGTGGTGGTGTTGCCACAACACTGTAAGCCCTCAGAGTTACTCTTGGTGGGTGCAGGAATGGGCCCTGCTGTGAATTATTAGATCAAGAATTGTAATTACATGCCCCTTTTGAACAGGGGCTGAAAAATTGGGCCTTTCGTGGTGGTGGTGGTGGTGGCGTTGCCACAACACTGTAAGCCCTCAGACTTACTCTTGGTGGGTGCAGGAATGGGCCCTGCTGTGAATTATTACATCAAGAATTGTAATTGCATGCCCCTGTTGAACAGGGGCTGAAAAATTGGGCCTTAGGCACTGGTGGCACAACACTACAACCCCTCACAGATACTGTACTTGGAGCACAGCAATGAGCCCTGTTGCAAAGTATTGCTTCAAAAATTGTAATGACACGCCCCTGTTAAACAGGGGCTGAAAAATTGGGCCTTAGGCACTGGTGGCACAACACTACAACCCCTCACAGATACTGTACTTGGAGCACAGCAATGAGCCCTATGGCAAATTATTGCTAAAAAAATTGTAAGTACACGCCCCTGTAAAACAGGGGCTGAAAAATTGGGCCTTAGCCACTGGTGGCGGCACCCATAAACAAAAATGATCTTCCAAGCTATCATCATCAATCGTATCATTGAGGACTCGGAGGAGGAGGATAGCCAGTCAACATAACAGCACAGGCACTCAGCATCAGCATCAGTCTTGAAGGGACGTGACATGTTAAAATCAATTAGTCTGTTATATCAGCATCAGGTGTGTGGTAGCTGGTGGTGATCCAAGACTGGTTCATCTTGATGAAAGTCAGTCGATCAACCGAGTCGGTGGACAGGCGCACCCTGTGATCCGTGACAAATCCTCCAGCAGCACTGAATGTGCGTTCCGAAAGAACGCTGGATGCAGGACAGGCCAGTAGCTCAATTGCATACTGTGCAAGCTCTGGCCAGTGATCCATCCTCAAGACCCAGTAAGCCAGAGGATTTTCGGTGGGGAAGGTGTCCAAGTCTGACCTTGCCCCTAGATATTCCTGCACCATGTTTATCAGACGCTGGCGATGGTTGCTGGAACCAATCATACTTTGGGGCTGCGGACTAAAGAATTGTCTGAACGCATCGGTCAGACGGCCACCTTCCCCACCGCTCCTTCTTTGACTGGCCGAAGCCTCAGCAACTCGTTGTCCTGGACCAGGAGTTTGTAACCTCCCAGTCTCTGGGAACGCGTTGCACAGACCTTTCTGCAAGGCCTCCCGGAGTTGTCTCATCCTCTGCTCCCTCTGCGACGGTAACATAAGGTCCGCAACCTTACCCTTGTACCGTGGATCAAGGAGAGTGGCCAGCCAGTAATGGTCCCTCTCCTTGATCCGAAGAATACGAGGATCCTTCCGCAGACTTTGCAGGATCAGGGAGGCCATGCAGCGTAGGTTTGCTGAGGCATTCGCTCCGGAGTCCTCTGGGTCACTAAGGACGACATGATCCGCAGTCACCTCCTCCCAGCCACGTACAAGTCCACTGGTTTCTTGGGACTGTAAATCATCCCTAAAAGACTGCTGCTGATGATGCTGAGTGCCAGCCTCCACCTCCATGCTGACACAATCCTCCTCCTCCTCCTCCTCTTCCTCTTCCTGTGCGATGGGTGGGACAGAAGGAACACTGTCTGGGTAAAGGGGGCCTTGAGAGGCAAGGAAGTCCTCCTCTTCCTGCCTCTGTTCTGCCTCAAGTGCCCTGTCCATTATTCCACGCAGCGTGTGCTCCAACAGGTGGACAAGAGGTACAGTGTCACTGATGCATGCACTGTCACTGCTCACCATCCTCGTGGCCTCCTCAAATGGTGCCAGGACAGTGCATGCATCCCTGATCATGCCCCACTGGCGTGGAGAAAAAAAACCAAGCTCCCCTGACCCTGTCCTGGTGCCGTAGTCGCACAGGTACTCATTGATGGCCCTCTGCTGCGTGTGCAGCCGCTGCAGCATGGCCAACGTTGAGTTCCACCTGGTGGGCATGTCACATATAAGGCGGTTCTTGGGCAGGTTCAACTCCTTTTGCAGCTCAGCCAGGCGAGCACTGGCATTATAAGATCTGCGGAAATGCACACAGACTTTCCTGGCCTGCCTCAGGACATCCTGTAAGCCCGGGTACCTGCCCAAGAACCGCTGCACCACCAGGTTAAGGACGTGAGCCACACAGGGCACATGGGTCAGTTGTCCCTGTCGGAGGGCGGAGAGGAGGTTGGTGCCATTGTCGCAAACCACCATTCCTGGCTTAAGCTGGCGTGGCGTCAACCACCTCTCGGCCTGGCCCTGCAGAGCAGACAGGACCTCTGCCCCAGTGTGGCTTCTGTCCCCCAAACACACCAGCGCAAGCACGGCATGGCATCTTTTTGCCTGCGTACTTGCGTAGCCCCGTGAACGGCTACGGAGCACCGCTGGTTCATAGGACAAACCACAGGAAGAGGCCATGGAGGAAGAAGAAGAGGAGGGGGTGGAGGAGAGAGGTGTGTCACAACCAGTAGTAGCATTTTGGAGGCGTGGCGGTGGGACAACCTCCAACACTACTGCACCTTGTCCTGCATCCTTCCCAGCTGCCAAAAGAGTGACCCAATGGGCCGTGAAAGAAAGGTAACGTCCCTGTCCATGCCTGCTGGACCATGAGTCAGCGGTAATATGCACCTTACCGCTGACCGCCCTGTCCAGCGAGGCCAAGACATTGCCTTCCACATGCCGGTAGAGAGCCGGAATAGCCTTCCGTGAGAAAAAGTGGCGTTTGGGAACCTGCCACTGAGGAACCGCACATTGCACAAACTCACGGAAGGGGGCCGAGTCTACCAACTGAAAAGGCAGCAGTTGAAGCGCTAGCAATTTAGCCAAGCTAGCATTCAACCGCTGGGCATGTGGATGGCTGGGAGTGAACTTCTTTCGACGGTCCAGCAGCTGGGGCAGGGAAATTTGCCTGCTAGAATCGGACGTCGGTGTACTGCTAGCAGAGTGGCCGCAAGTACTTGGCTGTGACACGCCTAATTCTACACCTTCATTCCTCTCAGTGCATGTTTCAGAGAGGACTGAAGTTATAGTGGGGTTGGAGATCCCAGCTGATGCGGTGCAAGGAGAGGTCCGCTTTGTTCTTTGGTGTGGGTCTTTGAGGTAGGCTTGCCAACGAGCTGCATGGCAGGTCAACATATGTCTGGTCAGGCATGTGGTACCCAAGCGGCTGATGTTTTGGCCACGCGATATACGCTTGAGACATATGTTGCAAACAGCAGCTGTGCGATCTGATGCACTAGCCTCAAAAAAGGCCCACACCAAGGAACTTTTTGAATGACGGGCAGAGGCAGCGCCCTGCACAGGCGGAGCTCTGCGGTGTGATTCCGTCGGTGTACTGCCCTTACGCTGGCCACCAAAGGGCATCCTGTCTCGTTGGAGATGTGCCTCCTCCTCATCCTCCTCCTCCTCTCTCCTATTAGGCACCCACGTGGAGTCAGTGACCTCATCATCCCCTCCCTCCTCATCACTGGAGCCAATCTGGCAGTATGCTGCAGCTGCTGGAACATGACTGCCAGATTGGTGTCCTTCTTGAGCATCCCCTCTGTCTGCTCTCACCCTACTGCCTTCCTGTAGCTGGGTTTCATCATCAGACCCTTCGAAACGCTGGGCATCCTCCTGGAGCATGTACCCAACACTGTGCTCAAACAGTTCGGGGGACTCCTCAGGAGGAGGACATGGTGGGTCTAGGGAAGGAGTGACTGATGATGAGTCTGACATTGATACCAGGGAAGAGGACGCTTTGGCAGCTGCTTTGCCAGTACCCTGAGCCTGGGTGAGAGAGGATGAGGAGGAGGAGGAGGGCTTGGTCAACCACTCTACCAAGTCTTCGGCATGATGTGGCTCAACATGTCCAGCTGCCGAAAAGAAGGACAAGCGTGTCCCATGGCCATGTGCTGATGACAATGCACCGCGTCCACGACCAGCACTGTTGCCCCCAGACACAGAGCCTGCTTGCCCTCTTTTATTGCCTCCTGACTGTCTGCCTCTCCTTGTTTGCCTTCCAGACATTCTAATAGATGGCCTGCAGGGAGATGGGAAAAAAGCAATAAGGGCTACCTTCAGGTGTCCTTCTCTGTCCCTTGAAACAAGGACTTGCACAGTGAAAGAAACTGACACTCTCCCTACCTACAGTTTTCTGTCCCTAGAAAAAAAGTTTTTTTTAAGCACAATATAGCACAAGGAGAATTCACTCACTGTCCTTCCAGGTCCCTGGAAACAAGGACTTGCACAGTGAAAGAAACTGACACTCTCCCTACCTACAGTTTTCTGTCCCTAGAAAAAATGTTTTTTTTAAGCACAATATAGCACAAGGAGAATTCACTCACTGTCCTTCCAGGTCCCTGGAAACAAGGACTTGCACAGTGAAAGAAACTGACACTCTCCCTACCTACAGTTTTCTGTCCCTAGAAAAAATGTTTTTTTTAAGCACAATATAGCACAAGGAGAATTCGCTCACTGTCCTTCCAGGTCCCTAGAAACAAGGACTCGCACAGTGAAAGAAACTGACACTCTCCCTACCTACAGTTTTCTGTCCCTAGAAAAAATGTTTTTTTTAAGCACAATATAGCACAAGGAGAATTCACTCACTGTCCTTCCAGGTCCCTGGAAACAAGGACTTGCACAGTGAAAGAAACTGATACTCTCCCTACCTACAGTTTTCTGTCCCTAGAAAAAATGTTTTTTTTAAGCACAATATAGCACAAGGAGAATTCACTCACTGTCCTTCCAGGTCCCTGGAAACAAGGACTTGCACAGTGAAAGAAACTGACACTCTCCCTACCTACAGTTTTCTGTCCCTAGAAAAAATGTTTTTTTTAAGCACAATATAGCACAAGGAGAATTCACTCACTGTCCTTCCAGGTCCCTGGAAACAAGGACTTGCACAGTGAAAGAAACTGACACTCTCACTACCTACAGTTTTCTGTCCCTAGAAAAAATGTTTTTTTTAAGCACAATATAGCACAAGGAGAATTCACTCACTGTCCTTCCAGGTCCCTGGAAACAAGGACTTACTTGCACAGTGAAAGAAACTGACACTCTCCCTACCTACAGTTTTCTGTCCCTAGAAAAAATGTTTTTTTAAGCACAATATAGCACAAGGAGAATTCACTCACTGTCCTTCCAGGTCCCTGGAAACAAGGACTTACTTGCACAGTGAAAGAAACTGACACTCTCCCTACCTACAGTTTGCTGTCCCTAGAAAAAATGTTTTTTTTAAGCACAATATAGCACAAGGAGAATTCACTCACTGTCCTTCCAGGTCCCTGGAAACAAGGACTTGCACAGTGAAAGAAACTGACACTCTCCCTACCTACAGTTTTCTGTCCCTAGAAAAAATGTTTTTTTTAAGCACAATATAGCACAAGGAGAATTCACTCACTGTCCTTCCAGGTCCCTGGAAACAAGGACTTGCACAGTGAAAGAAACTGACACTCTCCCTACCTACAGTTTTCTGTCCCTAGAAAAAATGTTTTTTTAAAGCACAATATAGCACAAGGAGAATTCACTCACTGTCCTTCCAGGTCCCTGGAAACAAGGACTTGCACAGTGAAAGAAACTGACACTCTCCCTACCTACAGTTTTCTGTCCCTAGAAAAAATGTTTTTTTTTAAGCACAATATAGCACAAGGAGAATTCACTCACTGTCCTTCCAGGTCCCTGGAAACAAGGACTTACTTGCACAGTGAAAGAAACTGACACTCTCCCTACCTACAGTTTTCTGTCCCTAGAAAAAATGTTTTTTTTAAGCACACTATAGCACAAGGAGAATTCACTCACTGTCCTTCCAGGTCCCTGGAAACAAGGACTTACTTGCACAGTGAAAGAAACTGACACTCTCCCTACCTACAGTTTTCTGTCCCTAGAAAAAATGTTTTTTTTAAGCACAATATAGCACAAGGAGAATTCACTCACTGTCCTTCCAGGTCCCTGGAAACAAGGACTTGCACAGTGAAAGAAACTGACACTCTCCCTACCTACAGTTTTCTGTCCCTAGAAAAAATGTTTTTTTTAAGCACAATATAGCACAAGGAGAATTCACTCACTGTCCTTCCAGGTCCCTGGAAACAAGGACTTGCACAGTGAAAGAAACTGACACTCTCCCTACCTACAGTTTTCTGTCCCTAGAAAAAATGTTTTTTTTAAGCACAATATAGCACAAGGAGAATTCACTCACTGTCCTTCCAGGTCCCTGGAAACAAGGACTTGCACAGTGAAAGAAACTGACACTCTCCCTACCTACAGTTTTCTGTCCCTAGAAAAAATGTTTTTTTTAAGCACAATATAGCACAAGGAGAATTCACTCACTGTCCTTCCAGGTCCCTAGAAACAAGGACTTGCACAGTGAAAGAAACTGACACTCTCCCTACCTACAGTTTTCTGTCCCTAGAAAAAATGTTTTTTTTAAGCACACTATAGCACAAGCACAAAACACACTGACACTCTCCCTACCTATCCTTCTCTTTCCCTAAACTAAAGGAATCCAGGTTAAGCAAGAAAGAAATAAAAGTCACTGTCCCTGCCTATGCTGCTCTATCCCTGCTCCGGAACACACTACACTAGGCCGCCGTGCTGGCGGCCTTTTATAGTGTGGGGCGTGTACTAAACACCCTCAGCAATAATTGGCCACAGGCATCCTGCCTGTGGCCAATCATTGCTCTCCTCGCTGCCGGCGCTGTGATTGGCCAAGCATGCGGGGTCACAGTGCATGCTTGGCCAATCACAGCGCCTGGATGACACTGCGATGGCGTAGTGCATTGTGGGCCGTTCGCGTCACTCGAATTTGGCGCGAACGGCCCAAATCGTTCGATCTTCGTCGAACGATCGAACAGCCGATGTTCGAGTCGAACGTATGTTCGACTCGAACACGAAGCTCATCCCTACTCCTAATATTCAATAGGTCTCACACTCCTTATTCATATCAGTTGTGCTAAGGGAAGGTTTGAGCCACATCCAGGGGTTGATAGGCAGGACGTAGACCCAAATCAAACAAACAGCAGCTCCTACGGGGGTAGTGCTACATATATAAAATGCACTTTTTATCTTTCAAATTGTGTTTCCCAGTGCTGAACCTTTTATCCAATTTCTAAATTGCTGCATTTTTTAATTTTAAAAGCCAATATAAAGAAATAGTAGTGGTAAAAAAGAGCACTGTAGATTTAATTAACCTTTTTTTGGGGTTAATTCTCCTTTAAGGGGGTGTGGCGTGGGGCGTGTCCTATGCCTACATACATTTGCTAGTAGGTGTCCCTCATTCCCGTCTCAAAATGTTGGGAGGTATGCACTCCAGCATCTAAGAAGGACCCAGAGCTCACATGTTCCCTGAATATATAGGCCAATCCCAGCATGCTCAGAGGCACCTCCCCTATAATTAGCAGAGACAGCCACATACTCAGGCTGCCTATTTGTCTACCTCCCACCTATGTTCCAGAAAGCTCTACTAGTTTCTAGAAGGCAGGAGGAGCCCAGGAAAACTCAACAGCACCAGAACACAGGAGCAGACCTAACTAATAAATTGCAGCATTCTGTTAAGCAGACATGCTGAAGATATATTTGTCTCTAGCCCCACCGTTAGGCAGAAGAGCAAATTACACTAATCTAACTATTTACATCCTAGCACCTATTCTAGGAGGCTGATACAACTTTTCTGGGGACAGCCCAAAATTTTGGATTTTATTTTACTTTTACTTTCAATGATAATGGTAAACAGGACAAATAGAGAGTGTGAGTCTCCCTAACAGGGGGATAGACAGCAATGAAAACTGACAAGCATTCTAATAATTCTGCATTCTATCCAAAAAAAAAAGTTTCGCCTTTAGTCATACTTTATTCTGCTTATATCCACTTGCCAACCAGCGCTGGCAGCGGCTGGGCACAGAGATGAGCAAAGGAAAGATGGCCTCCACTCATCTCTATGGCTTAGGAAGACCGGAGCGACATCATGATGTCACTTCCATTTCTGGCCACATGTAGACAAGAACGTATTTTATTTTTTTAACCAAAAGATCAACAATTTTTGTTTTTTCTTGGATCTTTTGCTTTTAAGGGTAGAGTAGAGATTTGGGGTCTTTTAGACCCCAGATCTCTCCCTAAAGAGGACCTGTCATGCTGTACCTCATGACCTACCAGTGACAGTGTGAAAATTAAAAAAATGTAATAAAATAAATTTAAAAATGTTTAACGTGCCTGCATGCTCGCACGCAATGGTGAATGCATACGTAGATCACGCCCACATATGTAAACGGTGTTCTCACCACACGTGAGGTATCGCAATGAACGTCTGAGCAAGAGAAAGAATTCCAGCATTAGACCTCCTCTGTAATTCCAAACTAGTTACCTGTAGAAATTTTTAAAGCGTAGCCTATGGAGATTTTTAAGTACTGTAGTTTGGCGACTTTGCACGAGCGCGCGCAAATTTAAAGCATGACATGTTAGGTATCTATTTACTCAGCGTAACATCTTTCATATTATACAAAACAAATTGGGGTATATATTATGGTTTGTTTTTAAAATTAATTAAAGTGTATTTTTTCCCCAAAAAATTGCGTTTGAAAAACCGCTGCTCAAAAACCATGCGATATAAAAATTTGCATATATATGTAGCACACAGATCCTTTACCCTGCTTACCTCCACTTGCAGAGTGGGACACACCATGCCACATGCCCAGTATCCTCCATCTTGTAGAGGGTGAGCAGTGTTAATAGTTTTGGGTCCTGCAGTGACCATTGGTTCTCGTCCCTAGAGTTTAGGGAAAAGTCTATTCTCTCTCTCTCTGAAGAAGGCCATTGTCCAGACAGCAGTGCTGGAACAAGGTCATCCAGCGCCCAGGGCAAAGATAGCAAAGTGCGCCCCCCCCCCCCCCCCCCCGGGTTCGGACTTGGGCCGCTTTCACACAGGCTTTCCGATCAGGTCTGTCTGTCAGTTTTTCAGGCGGACCTGATCGGAACCTCCATTCACTTCTATGGAGCGGCAGATGTCAGCGGTGACATGTCCGCTGACACCCCCTGATATCCGATCCTGTTCGTGAAATCCAGACAGATGGAAACCCTATCGATCCATTTTCATCCGATCTCCCCATAGAGGAGAGCGGGTCTCTGACAGGTCCATCTCAGCACAGTGAGAGGAGACGGACCTGTCATTCCCCTGCTCAGCAGGGATCAGAGGAACGATCCCCCGCTGAGTAATGTTTGTGACATGCACTATAATAGTACTTACAGTGTTGCACTGCAGCAACCTGAGAGTAATGCACACATATGGGGTAGTGGTCAGTGGTGCCAATTTGGAAATGTGGAAAAGAAGTCCAAGACCCTTTTCTAAAAATGTCCTGTACCAAACCACATGTGTGGGTTAGCAGATGAGTGGGGGTGCCTTTAGCTATCAATGGCACTGCTGTGCATCTACTAAAGGACAGTGCGCTTCTGTGTTTGTCAAGAAAACCACAATTTTGTGCATGATCCTGACTGTGCGTGAACCTAGCCTTAAGCCCCGTACACACGGTCGGACTTTTGGCCAACAAACTTCATTTTGAGCAAGTTGGACCAACAATCCGACCGTGTGTACGCTCCATCGGACAAACTTTTTTTGCTTTTTTCTTGTTTTCATCGGACAAAAGTTGGGTCTGCAAACGGACAAACTTTTGCCCAACAAAAGTCCGATGGAGCAAAGTCCGACCGTGTGTACAGAAAACCATCGGACTTTTGTCCGATGGACAAAACAAATAATGTTAAAATCAACCAACAATAGTAGAAGTTGACCAAAGGGTGGCGGGAAAGAGCAGAAAGAGCAGGAAAACCATGTGATGTTGCAAAAAGTTTTAAGAAAGTTTGCAGAAAAGTCCTGTGGTGTGTATGCTATGGGTGTTCCCGAACAACTCAGTTTGGACAAAAAACCACGGAAAAGTCCGATGGAAGTCCGACCGTGTGTACGAGGCTTAATAGCGGTTTCACACTGGTGCGCTTTGGTTTGACCACAGTGCGATTGTATGTGTGATTGTGTGAGTTAACCTGAAATCGCACAATTTCAGAGCTGCATCTCAGTGCGATTTTGGGTTGTGACTTTGAAGACATCTGTGTCGAAATCGCAAAAGTAGTGCATGTACTACTTTTTCAAATTGATGCGGCAACTCAAAGTCAGTGTCGCATTGATTTGAACAGTGCCTTGCCGGTAATAGGATGTGACTTGTTAAATTGTAAATTGCATGACAAATTGCTCCAATGTGAAGGGGGGGAGGTTAAGATATTAGAAAAGAGAGAATCGGTGAGGAGGTTGGGGTGGTAAATGTAAGTGCTAATGTCTTCATTAGTGACAGAATGCAGGGAATGTGCTAGGCTGCATTAACGCTGTATCCTGGCCTAGGCCAACAAGGCCCAGGCCTAGGGCAGCACTTTTCAGGCGGAAAGAGTCCCCACTGGCTTGTGCTGCACTGTTTTTCATTTTTGGATAGAGTAAGGTAGGGTTATAGCCCCTGTCAGTTTATTTTTTACCATCCCTGTCCCATTGCAGAGATTTCCCTTCACTTCCTGCCCCATAGCCAAACAGGAAGTGAGAGGAAATCTATGCAAATTAAGGGAATCCATTGCCAGGCCCTAATGCCGCGTACACACGATCGTTTTTCATGCCATTTTTTAAACCAACGTTTTTCTTGTCGTTTTTTTTCATGTTTCCTCTCAAGCCTGTCTTGCATCCACACGATCATTAAAAAAAACGCTCGAGCAAAGCGCAGTGACATACAACACATACGACGGCACTATAAAGGGGAAGTTCCATTCGTGAATCATGTTAGTAAAGTTTGTTGAGAGACGATTCGCTCTTTTCAGTCTCATGCTTTTCAGTCCGTTACAGAGTTACGAATGTGCTATCTCCATTACGAACGCTAGTTTTACCAGAACGAGCGCTCCCGTCTCATACTTGCTTCTGAGCATGCGCGTTTTTTTCCCCTCGTTAAAGCATACACACTATCGTTTTTCACAACGTTAAAAAAAACAACATGAAAAACGACGTGAAAAAATAGAGCATGTTCGAAATTTTTAATGGCCGTTTTTCACGTCGTTAAAAATGCTCTGGAGCATACACACGATCGGTTTTAATGACCATTTTTAAAAATGGCATTTTTAACGGCATGAAAAACGATCGTGTGTATGGGGCATAAGAATTAGTGTCCCCGAAAATGTCAGGGTGGGTCTTAAACAGAAAGGGGTGTGGCCTTGACAGGAAGGGGTGGGTCATATTTAAATTAGGGGTGCACGAGTTTAGTCAGGCCTAGGGCAGCACAAAACCTAAATACACTACTGGTGCTGCATGGTGGGGACAGGACAATTATGAGAGCTAAACGCAAACTGGGATGGAAAGGGTGTAAGATCTGTGTGTGGAATGCTGAGCTGAGATAGGAGGCAGCATGATATGTGTAGTGAAGATTTATGGAGAGGACAGCAGATAAGAGAAGAAGGTAAAAAATTAACTAGGCAGGGGAGTGAGGAGGATCTTACTGTGTGATTGTGCAGCAAAGGCAGAGAGAGAATTGTAGACGGGGAGGAGCTGGACCGACCATAGTAAAAGTTAGGGCTCTTTCACACGGGGCGGATCAGTCATGATCCGCCCCATTAAGCTCCGCTTGCTCAGCGGGGATCGCTCAGTTGATCCCCGCTGAGCCGGCGGATGACTGGGCGGTCCCCGCACACTGTGCAGGGACCGCCCTGTCAGAGCGCCGCTCTCCCCTATGGGGAGATCGGATGTCCGTGTTCATCCGATCCACTCCGCCGACGGAAGGAAAAATAGGGTTTTTCTCCATCACACTTTGGTGGAGCGGAGCAGAGCGGATGTCAGCGGACATGTCACCGCTGACATCCGTGGCTCCATAGGGCTACATGGAGCGTCCGTCCGTCCAGGTTCACCTAAAAAACTGACAGGCGGACCTGAACGGACCCTTCGTGTGAAAGGGGCCTAACAAGGAAGAAGGTGAAGTGACCTGCTACACCGGGAAGGAGAGCAAGTTGAGGGCGGGAGTGCGGCTTGCTGGAGAAGAGAGTGATTATTAGCAGCAGTAAATAGCAAACAATAGTCGGAGTTGAATGAGCGGAGGAGTCCAGTAATCAGTAGATATGCTGTGAATACACAGTCACTCCTGTCAGTGAGGCAGGAGCAGCTACCAAAGCTCCCATTGCGCCCCCCCTCCCCTCAGATTAAGACACGCCCAGAGCTGTCGCCCCTCCTGCCCACCCCTTGTACCAGCCCTGCCAGACAATATTAAACCCAATAAAAGAGTTTATTTTACTTGCTTGCAACTTGACAGGAAAGGTTGGAAATAGAGAAAGTTGAACAGGGAGGCAGGTTCAGGCACGCGGCATTTAATTACCCTTGTCGCCACTCAAGCCTGAGTGGGCTTTGCTCACCCGGATAGTCCCCTCTCACGGTCCTAGCAGCCGGTGTGGAGCACGAACATTTACGAACATTTACTTTTAAGTTCTTTTCCTAAAGATACGATCAGGACGTTAGCTCTAAGTCCCGAACTTCCCAGCACTTGTAACACTTAATGCCGCGTACACACGACCATTTTTAATGTCATTGAAAAAAACGATGTTCTCTCTTTTAGTACCTGCATACACACTATACGGTGTGAATACAAACATCCTGCAGACTGCAGACTGCCTTCACTATGTACTTACAAATATATAAAACTGGGCAAAAACTTCCTAAAAATGTATAAAAGTTTCCAACTCGTGTCCCAAAGGATTTCCCGACTGACACAACATCGACAAGGGATGCCTTAAGAAAGAAAATAAACCAGAGAAGTGTATACACTAGTTCCAGAGAGAAAGACATGTGCATTCCATTCAAGAGAATAAATGTAAGTATGTGTTTAGGTTCACACCTATGCGTTTTTTAGTGCAGTTTGCAGAAACGCACTATAGTCCATTTAACATGGTTTTACCCTTTTCATTGTCGCAGAAGCTGAAAGTTAAGATGGCCTTATGCTATAAGATTTCTATCGTTTAGCCCTATAAAATAAAAACAAAAAATTTTTGCTTGCACACGATTGGATGATAAAAAAGCAGCAGAGCTTCCCCTCATTCACCAAGCTCTGGGGTAAATTGCTTAGCAAAGTAAAAAACAACCTATTTGCCTTTAGTAAACCAACCTCATATGTATCGTGCATCATTTAACCGCTTAAGGACCGCGTCACGCCGATATATGTCGGCAGAATGGCACGGCTGGGCAGATCAACGTATATATACGTTGGCCCTTTAAGAGCGGCATTGTGGGCGCGCCGCAAGCTCCATAAGTCCAACCGCGGGTCCCGCGGATTCGATGTCCGCGGGGATACCCGCGATCCTCTCACAGTGAGGAAGAACGGGGAAATGCTGATGTAAACAAGTGTAGCGCCCTGCTCCTGATGATCGGGCGCTATATTTAAATCTAGTGGGTATCTGAGCCACTTACTGACTCAGATCTGATTGTGAAGGCTAAATTGGCCTCCGTTTCAGGCTGTGGCTGTGTTGGAAGGATTTCCCGCTGTTCGCCGGTAGGTGGCGTTACCACCACAGGCCAGTGTTGGAACACAACCAAACCAGAGCAGATTGGGTATCTTTCCCCGGGAACAGCTCAGTGAGAGTGGTTTTCCCGCTGAGCATGCTGGGGAAGGGTACTTAAGGGGCAGACGCCATTGTTCTGGGCTCGTTTTGCCATGTGGCCCTCCTGGCCCAAGGCGGGTGTCGCAGCCTGTCTCGTTTTCCCACCTCGGGGCCTGCTGGCCCGAGACTGTGCACCTGCAAAGTAGGCCCAGATGTCCTGTCTGGGGCCTACGGCTCGGGGGTGATCCTGTGCTGTCTGTCCTGAGGGAAGAAGCCACTAAATGGAGGAACCGGGGGAGGACTCGTCCTGGAGAGAACCCAGCGGAAGGCTGGTATCTTGGGAGGAAGCCTGGTGACTCTTTTGGAGGATGCACACTAGCCGACTGCTACCCTGCAGTATCTCCAGGCCAGCTTAAAGGCTCTGATACTGCTTGGCTGAACACTTGCTAAGTCCTTTGGCAGAGGACCAAGTTATAATTTGTCCACATCGCCCAATCCTGTGGCAGAGGATTGTCTACCTGTTCTACTTTCATCAAGTCTGTGGCAGAGACTTTGGGTCCGTGCTCCACCCCGGCTGCTAGGCCAGTAAGAGAGGTCTATCCGGGTGAGCAACTTCCACTCGAAGGAAAGTGGTATGTGTACTTTGTTTAGTGTCGTTTTGAAACCTAAAGTTCCTCAGTGGTCTGCATCATGTGCCTGAACTTCCCCTGACCCTCCGTCCTTTTTCCCTGCAAGTTGGTGTGAAATAAAAGCAAAGAAAAAGGATTTACAACTTGTCTGGACATTGAAGTTTCTCCTGAAGTGTATAGACTCTCATCCCCTAGACAAAGAATGGTGGGGTAATGTGCATTGACCCAAATCTAAACCAGCAGCTCCTACGGGGGTCGTGCTACACAAGCATTTCTCCATTCTTCCTAGTGACAGGACACTGATCACAGCTCCCTGTGATCCGGAGCGGTGATCAGTGTCGTGTCACACGTAGCCTATCCCCCCTACAGTTAGAACACATCCCTAGGACACGCTTAACCCCTTCAGCGCCCCCACCTGGTTAACCCCTTAATTGCCGGTGTAGCATTTTTATAGCACTGATCGCTGTATAAATGACAATGGTCCCAAAATAGTGTCAAAAGTGTCCGATGTGTCCGCCATAATGTCGCAGTCACGATAAAAATCGCAGATCGCCACCATTACTAGTAAAAAAAAAAAGAATAATAAAAAAGCCATAAAACTATCCCCTATTTTGTAGACGCTATAACTTTTGCGCAAACCAATCAATAAACGCTTATTGCGATTTTTTTTACCAAAAATATGTAGAATACATATCGGCCTAAACTGAGGAAAAAAAATATTATTTATATATTTTTGGGGGATATTTATTATAGCAAAAAGTAAAAAATAATTTTTTTTTTCAAAATTGTCGCTCTATTTTTGTTTATAGCGCAAAAAATAAAAACTGCAGAGGTGATCAAATACCACCAAAAGAAAGCTCTATTTGTGGGGAAAAAAGGACGTAAATTTTGTTTGGGAGCCACGTCGCACGACCGCGCAATTGTCAGTTAAAGCGACGCATTGCCGAATCGCAAAACGTGGCCTGGTCTTTGGCCAGCCAAATGGTCCGGGGCTGAAGTGGTTAATTAACTTCTCATGCCTTTGTATAACGTGCCTTATTCTAACTTTTTTACCCACAGTGTATCATCTCTTTACATAACACTGTGATATGCATCATTTTTCCAGGTTCTCATATCTTTGTATCACACAGAGTGCTCCATAACTATCTTTATTATATAAAGTACTTTATGCGTATGGGTTTTTTTTTTCCTCCATCATACTTACCTAGGTGGTGTCCCCCGGTGCCTCTAAACTGAGAACCAAGCGATCGAACATCGCAGATGGCTCGGTTCTCACAGTTTCCCGAGCAGAGAGCTGCTGACTGTCAAACAGCAGCTCTCCGCTCTGCTCCTCCACGCTCGTTGGAGCACTGAGCTGTGGAGAGGCGGGGGGCGGCCGTCTCAGACTCTCAGCGGCTCGTCTAAACTGAATTTAAGATGGCCATTGGCCACACAGATACTGACTACAAAATGTAAAGACAGTGAAGAGATAATTGGTTAGAATGTTCTGGGTACAGCCAATGGTATAAAGAGGTGACCTATTTGGTATTAAAAGTCGAAAGGATTATGTATACCTGAGTGATTTAAGTCATGTCACTTTGAACATATCTGTATCATGCGCACAAAGTAAAGCACCAGTAACCATATTCAAAATCCGCAAATGCAGAGAAACGCAGCGTGTGGGGGCAAAGATTGTCTAAAGCCCTGTACACACGATCGGATTTCCTATGGATTCTAGTCTGATGGATTTGTCCATCGGATATCCGATGAAACTGTTTTCCATCAGTCTTGCCCACACACCATCAGTCAAAAAACCGACCGTTCCAAACGCGGTGACGTAAAACACTCCGATGAGCCGAGAAAAATTAAGTTTAATGCTTCTGAGCATGCGTCGACTTGATTCTGAGTATGCGTGGGTTTTTTATTCCGATGGACTTGCCCACAGACGATCGGAATTTGCTATCGGTTTTGGATCCATCGGAAAAATTTAAAACATGTTCTATTTTTTAAAACCGATGGAAAAAAGATCGAAGGGTCCCATACACGATCGGTTTGTCCGATGAAAAAAATCCATTGGACGGTTTTCATCGGTAAAACCGATCGTGTGTACAGGGCTTTACTAGTCAATAGCGGGGTCAGACGTTGTGGTGGAACTCATAAGCATACTTAGGCCTTGTACAGACGACCGGATTTTCAGATGGAAAAAGGCAGACGGGCTCTTTTCATATTCCTTCCGTGTGTATGCGCCCACCAGGCTTTTTCCTTCTGAAATTCCGACGGACTTAGATAGAGAACTTGTTCTCTTTTTTTCCAACGGACAAAAATTTCCATCGGAAAGTCCGTTCGTCTGTATGCAATTCCAACGGACTAAAAACCATGCATGCTCAGAATCAAGCAGAAGAGCCGAACTGCCTATTGAACTTCATTAATCTCAGCTCGTCGTACGTGTTGTACGTCACCGCGTTTTTGACGGTCTGACTTTTGTGTGATCGTTAGGGATGAGCTTCGTGTTCGAGTCGAACATACGTTCGACTCGAACATCGGCTGTTCGATCGTTCGACGAAGATCGAACGATTTGGGCCGTTCGCGCCAAATTCGAGTGACGCGAACGGCCCACAATGCACTACGCCATCGCAGTGTCATCCAGGCGCTGTGATTGGCCAAGCATGCACTGTGACCCCGCATGCTTGGCCAATCACAGCGCCGGCAGCGAGGAGAGCAATGATTGGCCACAGGCAGGATGCCTGTGGCCAATTATTGCTGAGGGTGTTTAGTACACGCCCCACACTATAAAAGGCCGCCAGCACGGCGGCCTAGTGTAGTGTGTTCCGGAGCAGGGAAAGAGCAGCATAGGCAGGGACAGTGACTTTTATTTCTTTCTTGCTTAACCTGGATTCCTTTAGTTTAGGGAAAGAGAAGGATAGGTAGGGAGAGTGTCAGTGTGTTTTGTGCTTGTGCTATAGTGTGCTTAAAAAAAACATTTTTTCTAGGGACAGAAAACTGTAGGTAGGGAGAGTGTCAGTTTCTTTCACTGTGCAAGTCCTTGTTTCTAGGGACTGGGAAGGACAGTGAGTGAATTCTCCTTGTGCTATAGTGTGCTTAAAAAAAACATTTTTTCTAGGGACAGAAAACTGTAGGTAGGGAGAGTGTCAGTTTCTTTCACTGTGCAAGTCCTTGTTTCTAGGGACTGGGAAGGACAGTGAGTGAATTCTCCTTGTGCTATAGTGTGCTTAAAAAAAACATTTTTTCTAGGGACAGAAAACTGTAGGTAGGGAGAGTGTCAGTTTCTTTCACTGTGCAAGTACTTGTTTCTAGGGACTGGGAAGGACAGTGAGTGAATTCTCCTTGTGCTATAGTGTGCTTAAAAAAAACATTTTTTCTAGGGACAGAAAACTGTAGGTAGGGAGAGTGTCAGTTTCTTTCACTGTGCAAGTCCTTGTTTCTAGGGACTGGGAAGGACAGTGAGTGAATTCTCCTTGTGCTATAGTGTGCTTAAAAAAAAAATTTTTTCTAGGGACAGAAAACTGTAGGTAGGGAGAGTGTCAGTTTCTTTCACTGTGCAAGTCCTTGTTTCTAGGGACTGGGAAGGACAGTGAGTGAATTCTCCTTGTGCTATAGTGTGCTAAAGCATTCCTCATCAACCATCTTTGAAATCCTTGTTTTTTGGACAGTCAGGGAAATTGTCGTTGTGCTATTCTGTGAAAAAGCAATCATCCTGAACCATATTTAGAAATCCTTAAGTAAAGGGACAGAGAAGGACACCTGAAGGTAGCCCTTATTGCTTTTTTCCCATCTCCCTGCAGGCCATCTATTAGAATGTCTGGAAGGCAAACAAGGAGAGGCAGACAGTCAGGAGGCAATAAAAGAGGGCAAGCAGGCTCTGTGTCTGGGGGCAACAGTGCTGGTCGTGGACGCGGTGCATTGTCATCAGCACATGGCCATGGGACACGCTTGTCCTTCTTTTCGGCAGCTGGACATGTTGAGCCACATCATGCCGAAGACTTGGTAGAGTGGATGACCAAGCCCTCCTCCTCCTCCTCATCCTCTCTCACCCAGGCTCAGGGTACTGGCAAAGCAGCTGCCAAAGCGTCCTCTTCCCTGGTATCAATGTCAGACTCATCATCAGTCACTCCTTCCCTAGACCCACCATGTCCTCCTCCTGAGGAGTCCCCCGAACTGTTTGAGCACAGTGTTGGGTACATGCTCCAGGAGGATGCCCAGCGTTTCGAAGGGTCTGATGATGAAACCCAGCTACAGGAAGGCAGTAGGGTGAGAGCAGACAGAGGGGATGCTCAAGAAGGACACCAATCTGGCAGTCATGTTCCAGCAGCTGCAGCATACTGCCAGATTGGCTCCAGTGATGAGGAGGGAGGGGATGATGAGGTCACTGACTCCACATGGGTGCCTAATAGGAGAGAGGAGGAGGAGGAGGATGAGGAGGAGGCACATCTCCAACGAGGCAGGATGCCCTTTGGTGGCCAGCGTAAGGGCAGTACGCCGACGGAATCACACCGCAGAGCTCCGCCTGTGCAGGGCGCTGCCTCTGCCCGTCATTCAAAAAGTTCCTTGGTGTGGGCCTTTTTTGAGGCTAGTGCATCAGATCGCACAGCTGCTGTTTGCAACATATGTCTCAAGCGTATATCGCGTGGCCAAAACATCAGCCGCTTGGGTACCACATGCCTGACCAGACATATGTTGACCTGCCATGCAGCTCGTTGGCAAGCCTACCTCAAAGACCCACACCAAAGAACAAAGCGGACCTCTCCTTGCACCGCATCAGCTGGGATCTCCAACCCCACTATAACTTCAGTCCTCTCTGAAACATGCACTGAGAGGAATGAAGGTGTAGAATTAGGTGTGTCACAGCCAAGTACTTGCGGCCACTCTGCTAGCAGTACACCGACGTCCGATTCTAGCAGGCAAATTTCCCTGCCCCAGCTGCTGGACCGTCGAAAGAAGTTCACTCCCAGCCATCCACATGCCCAGCGGTTGAATGCTAGCTTGGCTAAATTGCTAGCGCTTCAACTGCTGCCTTTTCAGTTGGTAGACTCGGCCCCCTTCCGTGAGTTTGTGCAATGTGCGGTTCCTCAGTGGCAGGTTCCCAAACGCCACTTTTTCTCACGGAAGGCTATTCCGGCTCTCTACCGGCATGTGGAAGGCAATGTCTTGGCCTCGCTGGACAGGGCGGTCAGCGGTAAGGTGCATATTACCGCTGACTCATGGTCCAGCAGGCATGGACAGGGACGTTACCTTTCTTTCACGGCCCATTGGGTCACTCTTTTGGCAGCTGGGAAGGATGCAGGACAAGGTGCAGTAGTGTTGGAGGTTGTCCCACCGCCACGCCTCCAAAATGCTACTACTGGTTGTGACACACCTCTCTCCTCCACCCCCTCCTCTTCTTCTTCCTCCATGGCCTCTTCCTGTGGTTTGTCCTATGAACCAGCGGTGCTCCGTAGCCGTTCACGGGGCTACGCAAGTACGCAGGCAAAAAGATGCCATGCCGTGCTTGCGCTGGTGTGTTTGGGGGACAGAAGCCACACTGGGGCAGAGGTCCTGTCTTCTCTGCAGGGCCAGGCCGAGAGGTGGTTGACGCCACGCCAGCTTAAGCCAGGAATGGTGGTTTGCGACAATGGCACCAACCTCCTCTCCGCCCTTCGACAGGGACAACTGACCCATGTGCCCTGTGTGGCTCACGTCCTTAACCTGGTGGTGCAGCGTTTCTTGGGCAGGTACCCGGGCTTACAGGATGTCCTGAGGCAGGCCAGGAAAGTCTGTGTGCATTTCCGCAGATCTTATAATGCCAGTGCTCGCCTGGCTGAGCTGCAAAAGGAGTTGAACCTGCCCAAGAACCGCCTTATATGTGACATGCCCACCAGGTGGAACTCAACGTTGGCCATGCTGCAGCGGCTGCACACGCAGCAGAGGGCCATCAATGAGTACCTGTGCGACTACGGCACCAGGACAGGGTCAGGGGAGCTTGGTTTTTTTTCTCCACGCCAGTGGGGCATGATCAGGGATGCATGCACTGTCCTGGCACCATTTGAGGAGGCCACGAGGATGGTGAGCAGTGACAGTGCATGCATCAGTGACACTGTACCTCTTGTCCACCTGTTGGAGCACACGCTGCGTGGAATAATGGACAGGGCACTTGAGGCAGAACAGAGGCAGGAAGAGGAGGACTTCCTTGCCTCTCAAGGCCCCCTTTACCCAGACAGTGTTCCTTCTGTCCCACCCATCGCACAGAAAGAGGAGGAGGAGGAGGAGGAGGAGGAGGAGGATTGTGTCAGCATGGAGGTGGAGGCTGGCACTCAGCATCATCAGCAGCAGTCTTTTAGGGATGATTTACAGTCCCAAGAAACCAGTGGACTTGTACGTGGCTGGGAGGAGGTGACTGCGGATCATGTCGTCCTTAGTGACCCAGAGGACTCCGGAGCGAATGCCTCAGCAAACCTACGCTGCATGGCCTCCCTGATCCTGCAAAGTCTGCGGAAGGATCCTCGTATTCTTCGGATCAAGGAGAGGGACCATTACTGGCTGGCCACTCTCCTTGATCCACGGTACAAGGGTAAGGTTGCGGACCTTATGTTACCGTCGCAGAGGGAGCAGAGGATGAGACAACTCCGGGAGGCCTTGCAGAAAGGTCTGTGCAACGCGTTCCCAGAGACTGGGAGGTTACAAACTCCTGGTCCTGGACAACGAGTTGCTGAGGCTTCGGCCAGTCAAAGAAGGAGCGGTGGGGAAGGTGGCCGTCTGACCGATGCGTTCAGACAATTCTTTAGTCCGCAGCCCCAAAGTATGATCGGTTCCAGCAACCATCGCCAGCGTCTGATAAACATGGTGCAGGAATATCTAGGGGCAAGGTCAGACTTGGACACCTTCCCCACCGAAAATCCTCTGGCTTACTGGGTCTTGAGGATGGATCACTGGCCAGAGCTTGCACAGTATGCAATTGAGCTACTGGCCTGTCCTGCATCCAGCGTTCTTTCGGAACGCACATTCAGTGCTGCTGGAGGATTTGTCACGGATCACAGGGTGCGCCTGTCCACCGACTCGGTTGATCGACTGACTTTCATCAAGATGAACCAGTCTTGGATCACCACCAGCTACCACACACCTGATGCTGATATAACAGACTAATTGATTTTAACATGTCACATCCCTTCAAGACTGATGCTGATGCTGAGTGCCTGTGCTGTTATGTTGACTGGCTATCCTCCTCCTCCGAGTCCTCAATGATACGATTGATGATGATAGCTTGGAAGATCATTTTTGTTTATGGGTGCCGCCACCAGTGGCTAAGGCCCAATTTTTCAGCCCCTGTTTAACAGGGGCGTGTAATTACAATTTTTGAAGCAATACTTTGCAACAGGGCTCATTGCTGTGCTCCAAGTACAGTATGTGTGAGGGGTTGGAGTGTTGTGCCACCAGTGCCTAAGGCCCAATTTTTCAGCCCCTGTTTAACAGGGGCGTGTCATTACAATTTTTGAAGCAATACTTTGCAACAGGGCTCATTGCTGTGCTCCAAGTACAGTATCTGTGAGGGGTTGCAGTGTTGTGCCACCAGTGCCTAAGGCCCAATTTTTCAGCCCCTGTTCAACAGGGGCATGTAATTACAATTATTGATCTAATAATTCACAGCAGGGCCCATTCCTGCACCCACCAAGCAAGAGTAACTCTGAGGGCTTACAGTGTTGTGGCAACACCACCACCACCACCACCACCACGAAAGGCCCAATTTTTCAGCCCCTGTTCAACAGGGGCATGCAATTACAATTCTTGATCTAATAATTCACAGCAGGGCCCATTGCTGCACCCACCAAGAGTAACTGTCAGGGCTTACAGTGTTGTGGCACCAGCACCACCATCAAAGGCCCAATTTTTACTACCACTGTTCAACAATTATATGTAATTACAATTCCTGATATAATAGTTGACAGCAGGGCGTTCCAGCACCAACCAAGAGTAACTGTGAGTGCTTACAGTGTTGTGCCAACACCAACAACTAAGGGGCCTATTTCTGCAGAGTATATACGGCAGGTCCCTACTTTCAAACATCCAACTTACAAACGACTCCTACTTGCAAACGCAAGAAGACAACAGGAAGTGAGAGGAAATCTACCCCTTGGAAGGAAAATTCTCTCCTGTAAGAATTAATATGGGAGAAAGGTGTCTCCTCTGTACTGATGCTTTATCAGCAATCCTTGTTTCAAGAAAAACACCACATTTCAAAAACAGTTGTCATTGGGACGGAAAGTGAGGTGAAATGTTCTGAACAGGGGCACAGACAGCAAAACAAATGTTACAGGGGTGATAACCCTTACCTATGTTTTCCAAAAAGTTTAAAAATAGATTTTTGGGCTGGAGCTACACTTAAACAATGTACCTGTTCAAAATTACAAACACATTCTACATAAGAACAAACATACAGTCCCTGTCTTGTATGCACCGCCTGTATACGGCTGTTCAGAGTATATAGGGCCTTTTTTATTTTATGTGCGGGGTTCCCCTTAATATCCATACAAGACCCAAAGGGGCTGGTAATGGGCTGGGGTAGGGGGGGGGGGGGGGGGGTCATGGGGTAGCTATGCCATTTTTCTTAAAGATTTTCATCCATATTACCGGGACCAGACATTACATTAAAGCCGCAAGCAGTTTTAAATGGCTTTTTTTTCCTTTAGAAGTGTCATTTTGTGCAGGGACAGTTCTAAACACGGGAAACACGTGGCACTTCACAGGCATACTTTAGACACCCCCCAGGTACGATATTTAAAGGAATATTTGACTTTTTTTTTTTCACTTTATGCATCATTAAAATGACTGCTCCCGAAAAACGACCGTTTTTAAAACTTCTTTTTGCATTGATACATGTCCCCTGGTGCAGAACCCGGGTTCCCAAACCCTTTTTAGGACAATAACATGCATAATAGTCATTATAATTAGCACTTTAGAATTCGAACGTTCGCATCCATTGTATTTAATAGGGTTCTAATGTTCGTACGAACTTTCGGTCCGTTCGCGGGTTCTGGTGCGAACCGAACCCGGGGGTGTTCGGCTCATCACTAGTGATCGTGTATTTGCAAGACAGCGTGAGTGGAATTCCGTCGGAACTCCGTCGGACTTTATTACGACGGACAGTCCGGTCGTGTGTACAAGGCATTAGGCATTGTGGTAGACTTACCTCCTAGTGTGCGAGTGATGTGAGGTCCACACTCTCGCTTGATGCCCCATCACTGCTATGTTTTCCTGAGCTTATTCTGGGTCCAGATCTATTTTTGTTAGCCATGGGTTGTCCACTGATGACGTGCCTCCTGTGCATTACACCTGACATGTGACAGTTTACAATTTTGGAAAATTGTTAGCAGAAATTTCGATTTTTTTTTTTTTTTTTTAAGAGCTAAGTTTCTTCTGCCATAAAGTATACCTGCTAGAAAAATTTTTACAACTCAAGTTTAGTTTTGCTTTAAAACAGAAGGTTTGCATGTCTCTCGTCCATTAAATATTGTGAAATGTGCAGTTGGTATTTGTTTTTCTGTTACCCATTCAATACAAGAGATCTCCCTCTTCCCCCCACCATTTGGACCTTGAACATGTTTTTGCCTGATCTCTGGTGCACATATTTGTAGGTTTCTAAAAACCACTATAGCAGGGGTGTCCAACCTGCAGCCAAATTAAAATGTGACAGGACAGTGTCTCTTTACTGGACTTTAACCACTTCAGCCCCGGAAGATTTTACCCCCTTCCTGACCAGAGCACTTTTTACAATTTGGCACTGTGTCGCTTTAACTGGTAATTGCGTGGTCATGCAATGCTGTACCCAAACAAAATTTGCGTCCTTTTTTTTCCACAAATAGAGCTTTCTTTTGGTGCTATTTGATCACCTCTGCGGTTTTTATTTTTTGCGCTATACACAAAAAATAGAGCGTAAATTTAGAAAAAAACAAAACAATATTATTTACTTTTTGCTATAATAAATATCCCTGAAATTGTTTTTAAAAAACAAATTTCTTCATCAGTTTAGGCCAATATATATTCTTCTACATATTTTTGGTAAAAAAAAAAAAAGTATTGCAATAAGCGTATATTGATTGGTTTGCGCAAAAGTTATAGCGTCTACAAACTACAAGATTTATGGCATTTTTAAGGCATTTTTTTTTTATTAGTAATGGTGGTGATCTGCGATTTTTAGCGGTATTGCAACATTGCGACGGACAGATCGGACACTTTTGAGAATTTTTTTGGGACCATTGACATTTATACAGCGATCAGTGCTATAAAAATGCACTGATTACTGTGTAAATGACACTGGTAGGGAAGGTATTAACACTACGGGGCGATCAAGGGGCTAAATGTGTGTTCCCTCAGTGTGTTCCAACTGTATGGGGATAGGACTGAGTAGGAGAGGAGACATATCACTGTTCCTACTTACTAGGAACAAACGACATGTCTCCTCTCCTCTGACAGCACACACAAATCCCCCTGCTGGTGCTCGTGCACGCGATTGCACATGGCCAGTGGCGATCGCGGCCTGCCGGCCACGCGCAGTGGGTACCCCCGCCATGCAGCGGGTGCGGGGAGCCATTCTGCCCCCGTAAATTACACGTGAGCCGGTTGGGAACCGGTTAAGGCTCAGTTCCCATATGAGCCGCATGCAGCTCACAGCAGGGGTCCGGTGCGTGCTGGTTCACCGTTTCAGGTCCGATTTCAGCCCAAATTTTGGGCTGAATTTGCACCTGAAACAGACCAAAAGATGCAGTTTTTCTGCAAAATGCACCGGACCTGCTGCGGAGATAAGTGAACCGGCTCCATAGAGAACCGGTCAAAATCTCCTGCTATTGCGATTTGGATGCGGAGAACCTGCAACCAATTCGCAATGGTGTGAACCCAGCCTTATAAGTTTTCTCTTCCCAAACAAAAACTATTTAAGGGGCCCCCTGACAGGAATTTTTTCCAATCGCCAGAGAGGAATCATCGCAAAGAGCTGCCCTCCCAAATTACCCCCCCCCCCCGTCGCGGCCGGTTTATGTGGTGGGTCCCTTTGGTCAAGTAATCAAAGGGGATATGAGAGAATATGTTTAAAAAGAGATGATGGTCAGCCCGAGTCTTAGGGCCCTTTCACACGTGCGGACCGTATGTCCGTATTTCATCCATCTGTTTTTGGTGCCTAAATGCATTGAGTTGCTGTCATAGGCGTGCCCACGGGGTGTGCCGGGTGTGCCCAGGCACACCCTAATCATCCCTGTGCTCTGTCTGTGCTTTAACACCTTTTGCTAGTGCTGACTGCCTGCAACATGTCTTTCCCTGTGTAGCTCACAGTCACCACCACTGGGGTCGGGTCCGGGCCAGCAAAAACAGCTGTGCTGCGAGTGGGGAGGTGATTGAGCAGGGAACTCGGGACCACATCCGCGGAGTAATCCAGCCGCATTTCCCGATGCAGCTTCTATAGTTCCGGCTGCAGGTCCCGCAGGCGCCGGCGGAGTGATCCACATCTGCACTCCGCCCCCCCCCCCCCCCTCCGTCCTCTATTTTCCCCCTTTGAAGCAGCGGACTAGTGGAGCATGTATAGCGGCAGGCGAGTGGCTGCAGCCTGCTAGATCGAGGTGAGCACTGCAGTGAGAGCCGGTGCCCTATCTCTGCTCTGCCTTGCCTTGCAGGAAAAACCAAGGGCAGATAACGGGACTCTGCCTGACTGAAGAGCCATCTAGCTCGGGAGTCAGGTTGCAAGTTCTCAGCGTCCGCTCGGTCCTGTCCGTTCTCCCCAGCCCCTCCCTCACTCCACTAACTGTCCAATGCCACACTCCGCCTCCCATTTGTGTCCGCCCAACCCCACCCACAGTCCCAACCCCCTGCCTGCAATGAGCAGTGATTCGGGTTTTGTGAGAAGCTGGGCGGGAGATATGAAGCAATGGCTGCTATTGCTGAATCAGCCACCTAAAGGGGAACCAGTCTGAGAGGAGGGAGGCATAATTGGTAAGTGAAACTTTTGCACACAGAACAAAACCCCGGCCTCCCCCCACCACCTTTTGCACTGCCCCCCCCTCTCCTGCCTCCATCTCTCTCCTCTCTCTCCACTTCTCACTTCCTCCTCTACCCCGGCTCTCTCTCGTTCTCCCCCCTCTCTCTCGTCTCTCATTCTCCCCCTCTCTCGTTCTCTCACCCCCCCTCTCTCTCTCTCTCTCGTTCTCCCCCTCTCTCTCTCTCGTTCTCCCCCCTCTCTCTCTCTCGTTCTCCCCCTCTCTCTCTCGTTCTCCCCCCCTCTCTCTCTCGTTCTCCCCCTCTCTCTCTCTCGTTCTCCCCCCCTCTCTCTCTCGTTCTCCCCCTCTCTCTCTCGTTCTCCCCCCTCTCTCTCTCGTTCTCCCTCCCCCTCTCTCTCTCGTTCTCCCCCCCTCTCTCGTTCTCCCCCCTCTCTCTCTCTCGTTCTCCCCCTCTCTCGTTCTCCCCCCCTCTCTCTCTCTCTCTCTCTCTCTCTCTTCTCTCCCCCTCTCTCTCTCTCTCGTTCTCTCCCCCTCTCTCTCTCTCTCTCTCTCTCTCGTTCTCCCCCCCTCTCTCTCTCTCTCTCTCGTTCTCCCCCTCTCTCTCTCTCTCTCTCTCGTTCTCCTCCCCTCTCTCTCTCTCTCGTTCTCACCCCTCTCTCTCTCTCTCTCTCGTTCTCCCCCCTCTCTCTCTCGTTCTCCCCCTCTCTCTCATCGTTCTCCCCCCTCTCTCTCTCTCTCGTTCTCCCCCTCTCTCTCTCTCGTTCTCCCCCCTCTCTCTCTCTCGTTCTCCCCTCTCTCTCTCTCGTTCTCCCCCCTCTCTCTCTCTCGTTCTCCCCCTCTCTCTCTCTCGTTCTCCCCCTCTCTCTCTCTCGTTCTCCCCCTCTCTCTCTCTCGTTCGTCCACCCCCTCTCGTCTCTCCTCCCTCTCTCGTTCTCCCCCCTCTCTCTCTCGATTCTCCTCCCCCCCCTCTCTCTCTCGTTCTCCCCCCCCTCTCTCTCTCGTTCTCCCCCCCTCCTCTCTCTCGTTCTCCCCCCCCTCTCTCTCTCGTTCTCCCCCCCTCTCTCTCTCGTTCTCCCCCCCCCTCTCTCTCTCGTTCTCCCTCTCTCTCTCGTTCTCCTCTCTCTCTCTCTCTCTCTCTCGTTTCTCCACCCCCTCTCTCTCTCTCCTCGTTCTCCCCCCTCTCTCTCTCTCTCTCTCGTTCTCCCCCCCTCTCTCTCGTTCTCACCCCCCCCTCTCTCTCTCGTTCTCCCCCCCCTCTCTCTCTCGTTCTCCCCCCCCTCTCTCTCTCGTTCTCCCCCCCTCTCTCTCTCGTTCTCCCCCTCTCTCTCTCTCTCGTTCTCCCCCTCTCTCTCTCTCTCTCACTCTCGTTCTCCCCTCTCTCTCTCTCTCTCTCGTTCTCCCCCTCTCTCTCTCTCTCGTTCTCCCCCTCTCTCTCTCTCTCGTTCTCCCCTCTCTCTCTCTCGTTCTCCCCCTCTCTCTCTCTCTCGTTCTCCCCCTCTCTCTCTCTCGTTCTCCCCCCTCTCTCTCTCTCGTTCTCCCCCCTCTCTCTCTCTCTCTCGTTCTCCCCCCTCTCTCTCTCTCTGTCTCCCCCCCCTCTCTCTCTCTTGTTCTCACCCCCCTCTCTCTCTCTCTCTCTCTCTTGTTCTCACCCCCTCTCTCTCTCTCTCGTTCTCCCCCCCCTCTCCTCTCTCGTTCTCCCCCCCCTCTCTCTCTCGTTCTCCCCCTCTCTCTCTCTCTCTCTCTCGTTCTCCCCCCCTCTCTCTCTCTCTCTCGTTCTCCCCCCTCTCTCTCTCTCGTTCTCCCCCTCTCTCTCTCTCGCTCTCTCCCCCTCTCTCTCTCGTTCTCCCCCTCTCTCTCTTCGTTCTCCCCCTCTCTCTCTCGTTCTCCCCCTCTCTCTCTCTCTCCTCGTTCTCCCCCTCTCTCTCTCTCTCTCTCGTTCTCCCCCTCTCTCTCTCTCTCGTTCTCCCCCTCTCTCTCTCTCTCGTTCTCCCCCTCTCCTCTCTCTCTCGTTCTCCCCCTCTCTCTCTCTCTAGTTCTCCCCCTCTCTCTCTCTCGTTCTCCCCCTCTCTCTCTCTCTCTGTCTCTCCCCCTCGTTCTCTCCCCCCCCCCTCTCTCTCTCGTTCTCTCCCCACCTCTCTCTCTCGTTCTCCCCCCTCTCTCTCTCGTTCTCCCCCCTCTCTCTCCCCCCTCTCTCTCTCTCGTTCTCCCCCCTATCTCTCTCTCTCTCTCTCTCTCTCTCTCTCGTTTTCCCCCCTCTCTCTCTCTCGTTTTCCCCTCTCTCTCGTTTTCCCCCCCTCTCTCTCTCTCGTTTTTCCCCCCCTCTCTCTCTCTCGTTTTCCCCCCCTCTCTCTCTCATATCGTTTCCCCCCCCCCTCTCTCTCTCTCGTTTCCCCCCCCCCCTCTCTCTCACTCTCGTTTCCTCCCCCCTCTCTCTCTCTCGTTTTCCTCCCCCTCTCTCTCTCTCGTTTTCCCCCCCTCTCTCTCTCGTTCGTTTCCCCCCCTCTCCTCTCGTTTTCCCCCCCTCTCTCTCTCGTTTTCCCCCCCCTCTCTCTCATCGTTTTCCCCCCTCTCTCTCTCTCTTGTTTCCCCCCCTCTCTCTCTCGTTTTCCCCCCCTCTCTCTCTCGTTTTCCCCCCTCTCTCTCTCGTTTTCCCCCCCTCTCTCTCTCGTTTTCCCCCCCTCTCTCTCTCGTTTTCCCCCCCTCTCTCTCTCGTTTCCCCCCCTCTCTCTCTCGTTTTCCCCCCCTCTCTCTCTCGTTTTTCCCCCCTCTCTCTCTCGTTTTCCCCCCTCTCTCTCTCGTTTTCCCCCCCTCTCTCTCTCGTTTTCCCCCCCTCTCTCTCTCGTTTCCCCCCCTCTCTCTCTCTCGTTTCCCCCCTCTCTCTCTCTCGTTTCCCCCCTCTCTCTCTCTCGTTTCCCCCTCCCTCTCTCTCTCGTTTCCCCCCCTCTCTCTCTCGTTCCCCCCCCCTCTCTCGTTTTCCCCCCCTCTCTCTCTCGTTTTCCCCCCTCTCTCTCTCTCTCTCGTTCTCCCCCCTCTCTCTCTCTCGTTCTCCCCCCCTCTCTCTCTCTCGTTCTCCCCCCCTCTCTCTCTCTCTCTCGTTCTCCCCCCCTCCCTCTCTCTCTCTCGTTCTCCCCCTCTCTCTCTCTCTCTCTCTCTCTCGTTCTCCCCTCCTCTCTCTCTCTCTCTCTCTCTCTCGTTCTCCCCCTCTCTCTCTCTCTCTCTCTCTCGTTCTCCCCCCTCTCTCTCTCTCTCTCTCTCGTTCTCCCCCCTCTCTCTCTCTCTCTCTCGTTCTCCCCCCTCTCTCTCTCTCTCTTCTCGTCTCTCCCCTCTCTCCTCTCTCTCTCTCTCTCTCTCTCTCTCGTTCTCCCCTCTCTCTCTCTCTCTCGTTCTCCCCCCTCTCTCTCTCTCTCTCTCTCTCGTTCTCCCCCCTCTCTCTCTCTCTCGTTCTCCCCCCTCTCTCTCTCGTTTCCCCCCCTCTCTCTCTCGTTTCCCCCCCTCTCTCTCATCGTTTCCCCCCCCTCTCTCTCTCGTTTTCCCCCCCTCTCTCTCTCGTTTTCCCCCCTCTCTCTCTCGTTTTCCCCCCCTCTCTCTCTCGTTTCCCCCCCTCTCTCTCCTCGTTTCCCCCCCCTCTCTCTCTCGTTCCCCCCCCCCCTCTCTCTCTCGTTCCCCCCCCCCCTCTCTTCGTTTCTCCCCCCTCTCTCTCTCGTTTTCCCCCTCTCTCTCTCTCTCGTTTTCCCCTCTCTCTCTCTCTCGTCTCTCCCCCCTCTCTCTCTCTCCTCTCTCTCTCTCTCGTTCTCCCCCCTCTCTCTCTCTCGTTCTCCCCCCTCTCTCTCTCTCTCTCTCTCTCTCTCTCTCGTTCTCCCCCTCTCTCTCTCTCTCTCTCTCGTTCTCCCCCCTCTCTCTCTCTCTCTCTCCGTTCTCCCCCCTCTCTCTCTCTCTCTCGTTCTCCCCCCCTCTCTCTCTCTCTCTCTCTCGTTCTCCCCCCTCTCTCTCTCTCTCTCTCTCTTCGTTCTCCCCCCTCTCTCTCTCGTTCTCCCCCCCCTCTCTCTCTTCTCTCTCTCTCTCTCTCGTTCTCCCCCCTCTCTCTCTCTCGTTCCCCCCCCCTCTCTCTCTCTCTCTCTCGTCCCCCCCCCTCTCTCTCTCTCTCTCGTCCCCCCCCCCCTCTCTCTCTCCTCTCGATCCCCCCCCTCTCTCTCTCTCTTTCTCGTTCTCCCCCCTCTCTCTCTCTTTCTCCCCTCTCTCTCTCTCTCTCTCTCTTTCTCCCCCCCCTCTCTCTCTCTCTCTTTCTCCCCCCCCCTCTCTCTCTCTTTCTCCCCCCCTCTCTCTCTCTTTCTCCCCCTCTATCTCTCTCGTTCTCCCCCCTCTATCTCTCTCTCGTTCTCCCCCCCTCTCTCTCTCGTTTTCCCCCCCTCTCTCTCTCGTTCTCCCCCCTCTCTCTCTCGTTTCTCCCCCCCTCTCTCTCTCGTTTTCCCCCCTCTCTCTCTCGTTCTCCCCCCTCTCTCTCTCGTTCTCCCCCCCTCTCTCTCTCGTT